>JAZAYU010000080.1:1797971-2315471 GCA_038501625.1 Corbicula japonica
TTATTTCCCAGGGGTCAAAATTGGCCCTGCCCCAGGGGTCACTTCATTTTATATAGACTTGTATAGGAAAAACTTCTTGTCTGAAACCACAAGCTGAGAGTACTTTTGTACTCAGGTGAGCGATATAGGGCCATCATGGCCCTCTTGTTTTGTTAGCGAAATATTCACATCCATTTTCCAAGTTGATGAACAATTTCTAGCTTGTTATCCCCCGCTGATGAAATCGGGAGGGGGATATTGTTTTGGCGTTGTCCGTCCGTCACGGTGTCACGAGCGCACCGCAAGGCATCTGTTGGGTACCATCTGTCCGACCGAGCGCACCGCAAGGCATCTGTTGGGTACCATTCCCATTCATTCCGTTGTGTCTTGTTGGGTACATTTTTTGCTTATTGGGTAGTTTTAAACAAAAGAAATACTCAATAAAGGGTCAAATGTGGGAACGTCCGTCGTCACGGTGTCCGTCCGAATTTCGTTTCCGGGCTATTTCTCTGCAACCACTGGATGGATTTCAACGAAACTCTGTGGGAAGTATCAGTACCAAGAGGAGATGCGCATATCGTCGTCTTGTTCCGGTCAGACGATTAAACACAGAGTTATGGCCCTTTGATAACCTATGCATTATGTATATAGGGCAGTATTCGTTTCCGGGCTATTTCTCTGCAACCACTGGATGGATTTCAACGAAACTCTGTGGGAAGTATCAGTACTGAGAGGAGATGCGCATATCATCGTCTTGTTCTGGTCAGACCATTTAACACAGAGTTATGGCCCTTTGATAACTTATGCATTATGTATATAGGGCAGTATTCGTTTCTGCGCTATTTCTCTGCAACTACTGAATGGATTTCAACGAAACTCTGTAGGAAGTATCAGTACCAAGAGGAGATGCGCATATCGTCGTCTTGTTCCGGTCAGACTATTTAACACAGAGTTATGGCCCTTTGATAACCTATGCATTATGTATATAGGGCAGTATTTGTTTCCACGTTATTTCTCTGCAACTACTGAATGGATTTCAATGAAACTTGCTGCAAACTATCTATACCAAGAGGAGATGCGCATATCGTTGTCTTGTTTTGGTCAGACCATTTAACACAGAGTTATGGCCCTTTGATAACTTATGCATTATGTATATAGGGCAGTATTCGTTTCCGAGCTATTTCTCTGCAACCACTGGATGGATTTCAACGAATCTTTCTGAGAACCATCAATACCAAGAGGAACTGCGCATATCGTTGTCTTGTTCCAGTCAGACCATTTAACACAGAGTTATTGCCGTTTGATAACTTATGCATTATGCATATAGAGCAGTGTTCGTTTCCGCGCTATTTCTCTGCAACTACTGAATGGATTTCAATGAAACTTGCTGAAAACCATCTATACAAAGAGGAGTTGCGCATATCTTTGTCTTGTTTCGGTCAGACCATTTAACACAGAGTTATTGCCCTTCATTAACTTATGCATTATGCATATAGAGCAGTATTTGTTCCGCGCTTTTTCTCTGTAACTAGCGGATGGGTTTCAATGAAACTTGCTGAAAACCATCTATACCAAGAGGAGATGCGCATATCATTGTCTTGTTTCGGTCAGATCATTTAACACAGAGTTATTGCCCTTTGATAACTTATGCATTATGCATATAGAGCAGTATTTGTTTCCGCGCTATTTCTCTGTAACTAGCGGATGGGTTTCAATGAATCTTTCTGAGAACCATTAATACCAAGAGGAGATGCGCATATTGTCGTTTTGTTCCAGTCAGACTGTTGAACACAGAGTTATGGCCCTTTGATAACTTATGCATTATGCATATATAGCAGTATTCATTTCCATGCTATTGCTCTGCAACTACTGAATGGATTTCAATGAAACTTTCTGGAAAACATCAATACCAAGAAGAGATGCGCATGTCATGGTCTTGTTCCAGTCAGACTGTTTAACACAGAGTTATTGCCCTTTGATAACTTATGCATTATGCATATATAGCAGTATTTATTTCCGCGCTATTTCTCTGCAACTTTTGGATGGATTTCAATGAAACTTTCTTGAAACCATCTATACCAAGAGGAAATGTGCATATCATCCTGTTGTTCCTGTCAGACTATTTAACACAGTTATGGCCCTTTGATAACTTATGCATTATGCATATAATAGAACAGTATTCTTTTCCTCTATTTCTCTGCAACTACTGGATGGATTTCAATTAATCTTTCTGAGAACCATCAATACCAAGAAGAGATGTGTATATTGTTGTCTTGTTCCAGTCAGACTGTTTAACACAGAGTTATTGCCCTTTGATGACTTATGCATAATAGAGCAGTATTTGTTTCCGCTCTATTTCTTTTCAACTTCTCGATGGATTGAAATGAAACTTTCTGGGAAACATCAATACTGAGACGAGATGCCCATTTTGTCATCTTGTTCCGGTCAGACTGTTTAACACAGAGTTATTGCCCTTTGATAACTTATACCTTATGCAAATAGAGCAGAATTTGTTTCCACGCTATTTCTCTGCAACTACTGGATGGATTTTAATGAAACTTTCTGGGAACCATCAATACCAAGAGGAGACGCACATATTGTCATCTTGATTCAGTCAGATCCTTTAACACAGAGTTATAGCCCTTTGATAAGTTATGCATTTTGCTTGTAGAGCAGTATTTGTTTCCTTGCTATTTCTCAGCAGGAATCTATGGAAACCATCAATACCAAGGCAAGATGCCCATATTGTTGTCCTGTTCTGGTCTGACCATTTAACACAGAGTTATGGCCCTTTGATAAGTTATGCACTATGCATATAGAGTAGTATTCGTTTATATGCTACTTCTGAGCAACTTCTGCATAGATTTCTTTTCAATACAGCACTATATTTTTACTACTGCATTCTTCATTTCAACAACTTGAAGACTTTTTGTCTCATTTTTATATTCTGGTGAGCTGCCCAACCCTTTTCACCATCTGAAGTTTTTTTTTCACCTTTTTTGCCATCCATAATAAATATCTAAATAAAGCCCTATGACTTCAGCTGTTGTGTTAGTAATAACCAGTATTCGGCGGGGGATATAAATTCAACGAATTTGCTTGTCATTCATTAATAGAAAAAGTAAACATTATTTTACAGTTGTATTTTGGGTGAACTGTTCACAAGAAAGCCAATATTCCAAGCAGCACAGGAACTTGCACAGCTTGAACTGATCAGTAAAACATGTGGCTCCCCCTGCCCTGCAGTATGGCCAGACGTGATTAAGCTACCACTCTTTCACACCTTCAAGCCAAAGAAACAGTACAGAAGAAAACTCAGGGAAGAGTTCTCATTGTAAGTGTAGAACTTAATCTATCAAACTTCTTAATAAATCTTTACTCCATACATACATCTTTATTGTGTGGGCAAACAGTGTAGATCCAGATCAGCTGGCACATCCGTACCATCTGATCAGGATCTACACTGTCTACTTTTAGGTTGATTAGGTTAATTTCTGACCAGTGTGTGAGCAGTGCAGATCCAGATCTGACAGCATTATAATACTCCATAAATGGAGTAAAGGGTTAGCCTTGATAGGTGCTTGATCTCATGTGAGACCAGTGAAGATCCAGATCAGCCTGCATACCCATGAAGTCAGATTAGCATCTTCACTGCACAGTGCCCAAGGTTATAAAGCTGAGCATGGAAACCAGTCTCAAATCTCAAGCATCTGATTGGCTGAAATGGGGACTGGTCGCCATTTCAGCCAATCAGATGCTTGAGATTTGAGACTGGTTTCCAATCTCAGTTTTATAACCTTCAACCCAGACTGCATGAACGTGCTGGCTAATCTTGATCTACACACGTATAATTGGATATAAGCCATTTTTCAATTAGTAAAGAGTTAAGGAATACGGATAATTCTTAATTCATTCCAAATATAGTAACAACTACCATGTCTAAAAATATTACAGAAGACACGTTTTCCTGTGACATGCCCAATATATTTAAATTTATACAAGGCAGTAACTGTTGTCATGCAGAACAGATAAGGGTAAATGTGTTCAAGCCTTTCCTCCATATATACGCAATATTACGCATGTACTTCTAGTGTAGATACAAATCTGTTCTGTCTGATCTGGATCTGCACAGGTCTCATTTTGGTCAGAAATAACTAATGAACCAAAAAGCGAACAGTTTAGATCCTAATCTGGATATAAACTGTTCGCCCTCGCAATAGAGGTGTATCTATGGAGGGAAGGGTTAAGGTTTGGATTGGGAAATTCAATGAATGTTTAAAATTAAAGATAATTGAATTATGAAACATTTTCATTTCATTTTCATTTAGTGCCATCTTTGGATTTGTGGGTTTAACTAGATAAATTTGGTTTTAATGTTAGTGAATGTATATTGCAGCCTACCAAAGCTAGCATTAGACCTGATGGACAACATGTTGGAGCTGGACCCGTCCAAGCGCTGCAGTGCACAGGCTGCCCTCAACTCGCCCTGGCTCAAACATGTGGACCAGACCATCATCTCCCCACCAGAGTATGTATTTACCAACGTGTTAGAAATGTTCAACAAGAAAAACAATCTATAATGGTTTTGCCAATGGCCATGCATTCTAGATTCATACAGGTCAGCAGGCAATGGCTTAGAGGGAGACTTGGGAGAAATAGTCTCCCCAAATTTCCTAAACTTCTCCCTCTACTGAGCACAGGGAGAAATTTTTCCCTATTGTTTTCCCTGATGTTTTTATAGTAAGCTGAAAACTTACAAAGCTTTTCCCTAAAATTGGAAAAAACTTAACACTGTTCTCACTGCCCAAGTTGATACTTGGTCAGTTGGTAATGTATTTGTATTAATGGACAATCAGTTTGTTATTCATTAGTGTGAACTTCTGGTAGATTGTTGAATCCAACATAGTTTATTAGGAAGTATTGTTGAAATACAGTAATACTGTGCACTTCTCCAGAGCAAAACTTACTTTATGGTCAGCCAGTTAGGCATTTATTTCCTCGCATACAAAAATATGATTGTGTTTCCATAGAGATGTTTAACCATACTGGCAGAAAAAGGTGATAAAGGATGTTGAAATTATATGGAGGAGAACTTTTTGAAAAGCTTGTAGAAGTTATACTAACATACCATTTGTTTTCACAGTTTGCCAAAGGACCAGGATTGTCATGAAATGTGGTGTAAAAATAGAAAGAAGATCCTGAAAGAGATGAAAGCTCGTGGTGAAGATCCTGGAGTGAAGTTACCTGATCCAGGTAGTACTTTTTTTCTTGATTAGCCCTACACCCTGTAATGAATATCTGAAAATGGATTATTTAACCCTTTCCTCCATAGAAACACCTTTATTAGGAGGACGAACAGTTTAGATCCAGATCAGCCGGCACATCTGTGTGGTCTGATCAGGATCTAAACTGTTCGCTCTATGATTTGTTAGGTTATTTCTGACTAAAATGCGACCAGTGCAGATCCTGATCAGACGGCATGGATGTGCCGGCTGGTCTGGATCTGCACTGGTCTCACATGTGTAAAAATGGATATATACTCAACAAAAAATGTTTTGCAACTTTTGCATTTTTTAAAAGTTAAAAACAACGAAAGTTAACAAGTGATACAAAACCATCCTAATATGAAAGAACTATTGTCCAAGCATAATATCCTTTATGCAAATTGAAGCTATTATCAATAATTATTGAAAAAGAATGACGAAAATGATTGGATATAGGCTGTAATTTTTTCACAAATCAGCTTTCTTAGGATGAGAGAAATTCAAGTAGAAATTATGTGAAATTCCAAGGACGGCGTACGAACATTCTAATTTGTCAAAAACACATTACAATATCTATCTTACTACATAATTTTATGTTTACATTGTGTATCTGTTATGGATTTAATAAAAACATATGTTTTTGTACCATTTGTCTTTTTTATTTTCCTTCCATGCAAAACATAGAGAAAGTTACAAAACATTTTTTGTTGAGTATATATGGAGGAATGGGTTAAAGATAATTACTTGTCGGCTTGTTTTGTGGGTTTGACAAGGCTATTGTTTTTCGAAAGATTTCCCCTATACCTTAGTTTTATGCCTGTTGTAAATTATACAGGAGTTCAAAAGCAGAGCTCATAATCTAATGCTATAGTTGCTATCTACCTTGCACTAGAATCACTGGCTTAGAGAGTTTGCAAATTGGTCAGTAGTTGAATGATCAAGTCAAAATACGAGATTCTAACTTACAAGTCCTAGTAATGTTAAGGGCTGAAGGTTATAAAGCTGAGATTGGAAACCAGTCTCAAATCTCAAGCATCTGATTGGGTGAAATGGCGACTGGTCGCCATTTCAGCCAATCAGATGCTTGAGATTTGAGACTGGTTTCCATGCTCAGCTTTATAACCTTGGGCACAGGTCATATTTAACCCTTTACTCCATGTGTATGGGTTTTATAGCATGTATGACCAGTGTCGATCCAGATCAGCTGGTACATTTGTGTCATCTGATCTGGATTTGCACTGATTGCTTCTTGATCAGAAATAACCTAGTGAATCTACGAAGCCAGGTGTGTATATTGTGATAAGATGAATGTGCTGGCTTATCTGGATTTACACTGTTTGCCCATTGGGTAACTGCCATATTCCATGAAATAAAGGGCTAACTTTGTGAAGTGCCTTCAGACTTAAGTATAGGTTTTCAAATAAGAACAAGCATTATGGATGTGAACTTAGAATACTTTATTTTTTCCAGTTAAGCCACCAAGTAGAGAAGGCAGTAGAGACAGAGGTCCATTCCCACCGAAGGACTTTATGGACAAAAACAAACGAAACAGCAATATAGGTGTGCCTCTAAATCAAAGAGAAAAGCTTCCTGATAAAAATGGAACATCTCTGCCCTATGTGTCGTCTACTGCGTCACTAGCAACTGCACCAAGTCAGAAGCCAATAGCTGGAGGAATCCCGGGCCATATGACAAAGTCGATGTCTACAAGTGTGCTGCCTGTGCAGCACGATCCTCCCATGAAACCATTGGTAGTTCCAAAGCCACGATCACCTACTCCTGAGGATCCGACTTTACCCACAAGGTATCTGGATATTACGCAGTTCAAAGCCCCGGAGGACTTGGAAGGTGATGAAGAACAACAAGTGACAAATCCTAACCCAGATATGATGAATCAGCTGACACTGATGTTACAGCAAGGCATGAGCACAGCGGAAGTGGCAAAAACATTGAACATAAAGTTAGATGAGCAAACGCACGAGTTATTGACAACATTAAAACAGCAGCTCGACTTGGCTGCAGCTTTAGCTAAACAATCTGCCCTCAGTCAGGGTGCTACAGTGCCAGATTCATCAGCAAGGGTAGGGAAAACATATGACTATAGTAATTCTAGCTACACCTCGGCAACAGACAATAGTGCTGGTGTAGGAGATGTAGCTAGACAGGCAGGTGATAATACAGGTGTTCAACTCGCCCTTAATCAAATGTTGTCTAAACAAGGAGATTTAAGATCACAGGATCCCTCCTATAACCAGGCTGGGGATTCTGCTGGTTTCTTCAATTCTCGTGATCCGTATTCTCAATACGATAGACCTGTTGATGCATCGATAAATGAAGCTTCAAATTCATCATTTACTGAAAATAGTTTACCGGTCGATGACTTTTCTCAGTTTGGTGCAGATTCACAAACAAGGGCGGGCATTCCTGATACCTATGGTGATAATAGTCGTGATACAAACATATCAAGTGGTCTTAACTCGGACATGAATTCAGCAGGATATAATAGATATAGTAGTAGTGATGGTCGATCGAGCAGTGTTCAAAAACAGTATTCCTATGGATCCGATTATAGTGACGGTGAAGGTGCTCAAAAAATCAGTTCCCATAGAAACTCGAGTTCCTCATCGTATTCTGGGGGACATCCACACTCAGCTGGTATGCTAGGGTCACCACCTTTCAGAAATGCAGGCGATTCTGCATCTGGTGCTAATGCAAGCTTTGGACATCAGTCATCAGATGATGGTCGAGGCTCAGCCTCCTACGGAAGTAAATCCCAGACTTTTAAGGGACAGCAATTTGTACGGGCCCCTAGTGGCCCTAGACCGCTGATGACATTTGACAGTAGTCGTGGTAGAAGCAGCAGAGGTGGATATAGAGAGAAATGGTAGCAACATGTTTACTGGTCAGTGTTGTCTTGGCAAGATACAAGTCATTGTGAATTTACAATATTCATTAATTGAAAGATTGTGGGGGATGAAAGGCAACAGAAAAGTGTTGAACAGTGAACTTGGAAATAATGGTGTTGCAGTGAAGTTTCTTGATTTTTTTGTGCAAGGGTTCTGCTGCAAAGTTGGATTGTGTTATTAATGGGTGAAATACAGATCGTGGCTAGCTGAAGATAAATTGCTAAGAGATTTTATGTTTGTCTACAGCAAAAAAGTTGAGGTACAAAATCTTGCTCAAAAGAAGTTGAAGCATAATGTGAGATACACTTAGAGATGGTTCCTTGTCATGGAGGAGAGGGACTGATACAGGTGTTCAGTTATGCAGACACGGAAAACATGCGGCCTTTGGTTGTATAAACTTGACCCATAATCAGAGCTTTCCAGAGTAATGTCAACCGTAATACTGAAGGAACTTAAGATCCTATAGTGGTATCCCAAGGCCAAGGGTCATGTTTTCTCGGGTTACACTGTATGCATTAGGAATGGAAGATGACTATTTAAATATTGCATGGTTGTTGACACTTGACAAAAGCTTTCATGTTTGTTAACAATTCTAGAATTGACATTTCAAGAGTTATGTATATATTGATGGCAGAGTATGTGTAGAAGATTCAGGACTTATTGAAAATGTACATATATGTATGTCTGACTTTGATATCTGGCTTATTAGTTGGCACACATACCAGTACAGTAGGGCTCAAGATCATAAAACTAAGATTGGAGACCAGTTGCAAATCCCACGTATCTGATTGGTTGAAATGGCAATGTCTCCATTCATATGCTTGAGATTTGAAACTGGTGTCCAGATTTAGTTTTATGATCGTGGGCACAGATTTATCATTTTTTATCTAACTTTCTGCAGCTTTCTAACTATTGCCTTAGGGTGTCATTTTTATTGTTTGCTAATGGCTTTTCCATGCAGGAACTAATGTCTGCAGAAATAGAGTGAAAAGCAGTTCATGTTGAGTATTCCTTGATAGATTTTGTTTGGTTCTACAATAGTTTCAAATGAGAGGTAGAATCCGGGTTTGCATATTGAAGTGCGTGGGATAGTGAATCAAATTTTTATGGTGGGATCATCTTGAAGTTTGTTTGTTTGCATCGCTTTTTAATCCAGAGGTTGCAATACATTTCCAGTAGCCATTTTAGAAATGTTCTCTGTATAGAGTGTACATAATTTGGTCAAAGATCATAAATCCGATAGACCAGCCAATAATCAAAAAATATTTGGTTGAAATTTGAATGGACCAATGCAAAGCTTAAGTATTGAGACTGGTTTCCAATATCAGTTTTGTTATCTTTGACCCTGGGCCCCAAGGTCATAAAACTGAAAATGTTGACCAGTCCCAAATCTTGAGAATCTTGTCTCCAATTCAGCCAATCAGATGCTTGAGATTTGAGACTGGCCTCCATTTTCCATTTTATGTTCATCGGACCTGATTGTGGAAATTACACACATGTAATGAGTTGCTTTATTTTTTCTGAGTTGAAAAGTAATCTGTTGTTCTCAAAGAAACCATACTTAAAAAGTATGGGAGATTTTATTCTGACATATTGTCGTTTTTCCATTGGGCTTTTCTGCATCATGCATATGTAATTGTACATGTAAATTTGTTTATTTCAACAAAATGAATGTTGTTAATCAACTGCTATAAATGATTAATGCCTTGAATGTTTTCTTGAATAATTTACAAAATTTATGGTGAACTTGAATATGTTCTCAGTGTTTCACCATGTGATTTGTTATTGTTTTTATCTGAATATTGAATATAAGATGTTATAAATAGAAGCCATGCTAATATAATGTCAAGCAGACGATTTGAAGAGTGGAACATCCATCCTTCTGTTTTTGTGTCGCCCTTTCGAAGAAACGGCGATACATAGGGATCGCTTTGTCCGTCTGTCCGTCCGTCACAAAAACTTTACGTTGGCTATAACTTTGCCATTTCTTTATATTTCTTTACCAAACTTGCAAGTTATATTGCTTATGACAACACGCTCGAGATGATGCCAAATTCTCAAGGTCAAGGTCACATTTGATGGAGTTATGCCCCTTTTTGTACTTGGATTTTTACACGAAAACTTAACGTTGGCTATAATTTTGTCATTTCTTAATATTTTTTCATCAAACTTTCAAATTATATTGCTTATGACAACACGCTCAAGATGATGCCAAATTCTCAAGGTCAAGGTCACATTTAATGAAGTTTTGCCCCTTTTTGTACTTTGATTTTTACCCGAAAACTTAACATTGGCTATAACTTGGTCATTTCTCAATATTTTTACATCAAACTTTCAAATTATATTGCTTATGACAACACGCTCATGTTGATGCCAAATTCTTTGATGGAGTTATGCCCCTTTTTATACTTGCATTTTTATTCCGACATAACACCAGAGGGCGACACAAGTGTTCAACTGAACACCTGTCTAGTATTATTATAACATTCCTTTTTGTGCAACTTTTTGGTTAATATGCACCAGTTAGCCTTTTACAATATTGTAACAACATCATCTTAACCCTTTCCTCCATATATACGCCTATATGGCATGGACAAACAGTGTAGATCCAGATCATCCGTGCCATGAAGTGTGGCTGATCTGGATCTACACAGTTTGCTCATCTGATAAAAGGCATATTGGATGAAAGTGTTAAATTAAAAAAAAAATTGGACAGTGATTTCTCAACTTTTAACATGTAAAATAATAGTTTGTTGTTGGATGAAAACATAATCAAGTATTTACACAAAAAAGAAATAGATTTTAAAAATATGGTAATTATGTTTATTTGTACCTTAGTAAAGGCATACATACATGAAATTTTTTTCTAAAATCATGCAATTTCAGCATTTTAAGCTTGATTTTTATGAAACTTTAAGCACATGTTTTACTTCAGATGTCTTGAAAAATGGATGTATTCTAGAATAAATTGTCTTGCTTAAATTAATGTCGTCTTCCTTTATGTGATCTGTAATATGATTAATTGACCGATTCAATATTGGAAAGAAGTACATGTATTGACAACTGTGGTTTCAAATCAATATAGACTCTTCAACTGAAGAGAGACAATATTCTTACTTTTCTTCTTTTCCCTTGACCAAAAATGATGTCTGCAGCAAATGTAGAAAACTAAATAGATGGAATGGATTAAAACTTGGAACATAGTTGCATGGCAATGTGAAGTTATGCACTTTGCAAGATACATCAATCTGGAACACTTTGTTGAAAAGTTTTCTCCTCTTGTGTTCTTATTAACGGTTCCCTTAAACCTTAAATGAAGCGGTCGCCACTTTGTACCTTTGTCCTTCCATCACACTTTTTACTGGGCTATTCTCTGCAACCACTGGCTCGAATTCAATGAAATTTTATGGGAAGCTTTACCAAACAAATGAAACACGCACATTCAGTTTCAATGATTTTCCACAAAGTAATTTCTCTGTAATTTGATACAGAACCATTTGTTTCTGTGCCTTTGCTCAGCAATCACTTGCTTGATTTCAATGAAACGTTAGATGGTTCTCATTAAAATGCAGTTCTGCTTACTGTCTGCATTATTTTCAGAGTACATGTAATTGACCTTTTAAATTACGCTATAATATACTTACATTTATGGACAAGTCTTTAAATAAATGAAATTCATAAATGTCATTGCTCTACCGCAATCGTCTTGCATTTCCTTGATAATGAATTTATTGGCAATGGGTTCTAAGATATACGAAAGTGGGAACTGATTACAAATAACATTTAAGCCATTCAGATTTAATATTGGGAATAATTATTCGGTCAAATTGTCAATTGTGTACGAGATCAACATAAAAACTTGGGCTTCAAAAAAACACACCACCAGCCCATGCGTTCATGTTGAAAATTGATGAAAAATTTTTGATGAGCATCATTTAAAAGTAAATATATGAGATCAGCATATGCAGTTTTTTTTTATCTGATACATGTGAATTCATTATCAAAACAATGTGAGACGATTTACCAACCACAGTACCCTATTTTCTCCTGAAAATCAGGTCTATCCATGTGTTCTCCACCTGAGGTCGATAGTGAATGATTGACTTGGTGATGATGAAGCCATAATCTAAATAAATGGTTTTCCACAGTTACATGTATATCCCTTTGAAATACTGTAGCATGATATAGGACCATTCATATCTCGGCTTTGTCTCAGCAACCACCGACTTGAATTCATCAAAAGTTATGAGATGTGCATATAATCATCTTGTAACAGCTTGCAGTTACTGCCCTTTTAATATTTCTATTGTATGATACGGAAACATATATATCCAGGCTATTTCTTAGAAACCACTTATCATTTTCAAGTAAAGGTATGGGTTTATAGTCTTTACTGAACGTATTCAACCAACTTTCACATTTACCCCTGATCACTGGAATATATAAGTCGTCCGTTAACAGTCGGCACTGTAGGCAGCCACGGAACATTGGCCTATATTCCTCACAGTTACCCATTTATACACCTGGGTGGAGAGAAGCAATGAAGTCTTAATTACTTGCTGAAGGAAATTAGCGGCCGGACTGGGGCTGGACCCCGGGACCCCTTGATCCCTAAGCGAGCGCTCGACCACTGGACTGCAGCTGCCTTACACTAAAGGGAAGCTTCACTAACTAGAGGAGTTGTTCATATTGTCAGCATGTTTCTTCTGAATGATTTTTTACATAGTTATGGCCCTTTGAATTATTGTATAATATGATATAGGACTATTTATGTCTGGGTTGTTTCCCAGCAACCACCACTTTATATTCAATGACACTTTATTGGAACAACACACAAGATGCCTGAAGTTCCATTTTTTTTTAGGTTTCTACTCCTGTTTTTTAATGCAGAATTATGGCCCTTTGCATTTCTTTATAGTCTAAAATATAACTATAATTGTCGATACTATTTCTTAGCAACCTCCAGTTATAATGCAGTGGAACTGTTTTGTGAAGCTTCAACAATATTATCCACTTGTTCCTGCATTTTGGTCATGGACAAACAGCATGTTGTACTGCAGTGCTCTGCCTACTGGGCGATTCGGGCGACCTAGTCGCCTTGGCTTCCCAAAGTTTGCCCTAACAAAAATCAGAAAAAAGTTTTTTGTTCATTGACTTTCGATCTGTTCAATACGCTCCACCCCATTTTTGAAATACCCGCCTACTAGACTAATAAAAATACGAGCGCGCATAGTGATTTGCCGATCGCCGATGTGCTGAATTAACTCTTGTCTAATGGAAACAAACTGTCAAGTCTGTCAATGTGCAAATTACCAATTAAACCTGCAGTAGACCATTCTAATCTGCACTATTAACCAGCATCAACAGCTTCATAATAAGAAGCAGAACTAATACAAGATAAAACTAATGCAAACAGTGACTGCTTACTGAGTCATGAGGCAAAGAGTCCTGTGATTTATAGCAAACTATTAAAAAGTATTATAATAATACTAGTATATTTTAGCAAAAAAACTGAGGAGCATCCATTGGTTCCACAGATAGCATGTGTCTTGCTTCTTACTGTTAAGGTTTCAATACAGCAAATGAAAACATCTGTGTAGTCAGATCTTAACTGGTTGCCTTTAGATTCATCAGGGTTTGTTTTTACTAAGAAGTAAACATGTTAATAATAGTGTAAAAGTCATGGAAGTAGAAAATTGTCAATTTTTTCATGGAAAAATCATGTAATTTCATGGAACAGTCTGAATTTTAGAGAAAAAATTCCCACGGATGGAAAAATTACAAAGCATCCTGTAGTAAGGCCAATTATTTTCATATAGAAATTGACAGTGCTTATCTGTTCCATCTGATCAGGATCTACAATGTTCTCTTTTTGATTCTTTAGGTTATGTCTGACCAAGAAGTGAACAGTAGAGTATAGATCCTGATCAGACAACATGTAATATGCAATGAAATTAGATTTCCACACAAGCATTGAATTATTTTTGGATAATTGGACAAGTCAAGATAGTGGCAATGTTTTTTCCAAAGTGTAGTCCTTTCCTTTCGGTACTTTAATAACAATTAATATGACAGGGACTTCTGGAGCAATGAAACTCAAAGTCGAAATTATAGTTTAATAACAAAACAAAGTTGTTCTCGTTAACATCAGATTTGAACTGGATGAATAGGATGTATATATTTAAGGAATAAAATATCGGGATATTTTTTACTCTAAGGAATTGTGTTTTGTCGTTTTTCTTTTTATTTGAATTTCAATGCGTAAGATGGTCAAAACTCAGCTAGTATAATTACCATTGAAAATGATTTTAAAGGGCTCATGCAAAGAACAGTCATTTTTTCATTCAAGTTTAATTACATTATTTCAAAATACCAAAATATAAAAACAATAAGGCCAATAAAATTTCAAAGAATGTTTTTGCATCTGGCAAAATACCGTTGTTTTCATTTAAACAAAAAATAGCAAGTAACAGATTACTTTTATTTTGTCAAGTGAACTGCTTCTAGTAATATGATTTTCGAAATTCTACATTACAAGGAAAGACTTTTTTTCAATATGAAACAATGTTAAGCATACATGCATTTAATAAAATGATAAAATTGATGATTAACAAATGTATAAAACATGGATAAAATGCTGCCAAACATCCTCAAACTTGTCATTCAACAACATAATTTTAAAATGTTATAAAAACTTCCTGAGCGAATTAGACGAAGAGTCATTCTAAAAGTCCATCTAGCCATACAACAGTCAAAGTGGCTTTATCTATTTTTATGAGCTGATTAATGTTTTCTTGATCAATGAAATGTGAATTTTCCCTGACAAGATCCATGCATTTATATTCACTTCACACCATGCTGCCCAAACACATTATTTATACATACAAATATTAATGAATTAAACATCCATAGTCCTCTCTTGATTTCAAAATCTTAATTAACATCATGAAATTTTACATCACCTGTGTTGGTTTTTTACTAAATTTGTATTGGTAAATGAATTTATTGTACAATCAAATTTCTTAATTCTGTTTTCTAATGTTTTTGCTCAGGTTTAATTTCATGTTTTGCCAGACAGTAAAACAGTACACCAGTTATTTCACTAGGCATCTCAATTAGCCTGCTCGAAGTCCACCCCTTTAAAATCCACCTTACACATGGACTTGGAAGTGTAAGTTAATAATTTGTCTTCCTAACTTCAAATCAAGTCTTTAGGAAAACCGGGGAGAGATTACGCCACGGGTCATCAACCATACTTGGATGATAATAATCTTCAATATTTAAACTTCCACCGGCATTACAATCAAGACGACTTGTCTGCGAATAAAAGAAATGTGAAAACAACATGTAAAACATTTGTTTGATTGATACATGATTAAAAAGATATAGCAAAAGATAAGATAGATATTGTTATGTGCAAATGTTAGGATACTTCTGACAGATTTCAATTTGATCATGAATGAGGGTCTAGGCTATTTTAAGGCTATGTACAGTGTCTCAAGATCAACCGATTCTGTAAAGCTCCAAATTTACTTTAACTTGTGTGTGAATGAAATAAAAACTTAATAAAATGCAAACTTAATATGGAAAAAGTTTGTCATTTATGTGTCTGAAATTGCTAGAACATTTTGACTGGGTAAGGATGTGGATGGTAACAGTCACTTTATCTACTTCTAGTACTTAAGGTCACCTTTTTATGATCTTTTGAACTCTTAGTCTTATATACAGACTTAACCAATGTTTTAACTAAACAGATAATTTAATTTTAATTTCTCTTTATTAACCTATTGACATTTGAAACATAATAATATACAGCTTTTTCACATTTTTACCCATGTGGTTTAAATAGTATAATTGGATTCCAAGTGGGAAATGCAAAATTATATGATATGTGCAGATAAAACACTTATCAAGTGAAGCATGTGAACTGTTTGGAATATTTAACTAATTAAAACAATCAACTATATAATTATTTGATGCATCAAGGAAATATCCAAACCACAAGTTAAAATCACCTGTCCAAAATGTCTCCCTATTGATTTTCTTCCATTTCCTCGGCCACGATTTGGGGAGTACTGATGAGGTGTCTTAAATCCACTGTTATCTTGCCGGTAATTGTCATTAGGTTGTCTGAAAGAGTCTCTGTTGGCATAAGGAGAAAACTGAGGGGCTCTGCCTCTCGGACTTTGATGATGGAAAGCTCTCGGGCTCGGACTTTGATGATGAAAAGCCCTCGGGCTCTTATTTGGGCATTGAGAATGGGGAGAAAACTGCTGATTGTAATGTCTGGGACTAGGAGTGCCTTTAAAAGAATTAAAACTTGAGTTGTGGGCGGCTGGTGCACCGAATCCGACTGCAGGGCTTCCAAAAGCAGGCATCCCCAAAGCTGGACTACCGAACGGAACCGAACTAGGTGAGCTTTTCTGTGATGAACTTTTAAACTTATGTGGCGATGATGTTTTGTTTCTTTGTGAGGATGCATTGTTGAAGGGTATAAAGTCCATTTTTTCTCGAGTTAAAATAAAAAACAAAATCTCGGTTTTTTACGGAAGCGGAAGTTATCTCTAAAAACCCGGACGTCGACCGTAAACGAACAAGAGTTTCCTGGTTCCGCGGTAAGACGAGTTGCCTGTCACATTGACTTTTTCACTGCGCATGTCTGTACTTCATCAGACAAGCAGACAGTAGTAAACCAATTTTGTCTTGCGATTATAGTCGCCAGAGAATCCTTAGTGAGCTTCAGATATATTTCTTTGAGGTTTAAAATAGACGGTATTCCCAACGCTGCTGGAGATTAACAACTTAACACCTATTAGTGTGAGATTAAAAATACAACAAACGCAGAGTCATATTACAAGATTCATGTTAACCATTATCCCAATAGGGTTGCTTATAGCAATAAGATGCCACTTCACTGTCGGTCACTGATTTATTTGTTTGGAATGCCTACTATACTGAGATATGTTAAACCTTCCAGTTGCACAAATGCTGCACAATGTTTGTCATATCATGTCGTTCAGTGCAGTGCGCTGTTTATACCTTCTAGTTGTTGGTTTAATAAAGTATAAGCCGTGCCACTTCTTTTGTGAATCACAAAGGGTGCATATTTCCTCTATCAATGTCAAGTTTTATCATGAATTATTGTGATGAGCAATAAGCCTGATAAGAAGCTGGAGAGATAATACAAAAATAGATCTACAGAAAACAAGTGTGTCGTCATCCAGCAGCCAATCAGAGGGCCATAGTGTTTGGTTTACAACAGTCGTTTATTTTCTGATAACGACGGTGAAAGAGTCTACCTGTCACAGCGTCCAGTTCTTCGTCCTTTTATTTCAACAAATTTTAGGAAACGACTTCTCTTGTGCTAGATCATTATTCTTTAATTCCAATGGTTGCAATTTGGGGAAAATATCATTATCCTAGATGCAATACAAAGGAGCTTTAATTATTATTTACGAAATAAAATATGTTACCAATTCAGTTACATGTTCTCATCCAATAAAAGAGTCATAATCTTAACAAACACCCTTGACTCGAAGGAATGCACTTAAAGTGAGATGTGAAGGATTGATGAATGGAACAGATTTGCGAAAAGCGTTATTAATCAGTTGAATATCATTATTTGAAGCTCAAATATTGATTTTCACCCGAAATATTTCAAATCAATATTTTATAAAAAAAATTATATAAATGGTGTTTCCAATCCTATGCGACGCGCTTAGGTTAGATACTTTTGTATTTCCCGCGTAAAGCCGCGGTGGATTATGGGATTGTCACGTGATCACATCAACCAAAATACGCATTCGGTGTACCCTGCCGACGTCGCCATTCGTTTCAAAACGCCTGGGCCACCACGAATAGTAAGCGTGACATACCCATGATCAGTAAATATAGAATGTATTTTTGTATAGGGATTTCTTCAGCGTATTGTTTTCAGGTCCGGTAAAATGGTAAAATTAACCGAAAACTTCCTCCTGGAGGGTTTGAAATGTAGAGTTTAGTGAAAAGTACACGTAAGTGTTACATAGATCGATCTGTTTACGATTTTACCGAGTACACCTACTCGACCCTGCACATCTCCCTTTAATGTAAAATACTATGCCCATATATTGCAACTCAACAAACAAATGCACATGTTGTATACCAAAGAAATACGGTCGTTTCGCCCACAGGTCGTTTCCTCCCCTGGAGTTGTGTACGGCTGGTAGTATCCTGGCATTCTATGCCAAGAAGGTCTGAAGGCAAGATTTCTATAAAGGGGATTCGCATGGTATCGTCTTAGGGTCGTATCAGGAAATTTTCCATCTTTCTGGCCAACATCCCTATGAAAACTAAATACTATAGTGATGCCCAAAAGAGTGTTCAAGCAATCCTACTGACCCCCCCCCCCCCCTGGATCCATCCCTACCAAGGATGGATGATTGAGTTAACTAGCTTGTTTTTTCCTAAAATGCCAGGCAAGAATAGGAAATTTAACAAAAACATGCAAGGCAAAAATAAAAAAAAAAAAACGCTATGCGAAATCGGAAAAAATGTTATTTTTTTACGAAAAAAACACAAAAAAAAAACACACAGAGTCTATGCAAAAAAAAATCAATCACATTTTTATTGCTTTTGAATGGCGTCATTTCGTTAAGTTTCTTGAAGTTATTTCGCGGTAAGAAATAAAGAGTTTTTTGCTCTGTCCTCGAAGAACCTTGACGATTTGTCAAAAATAAAAAATAGCAAATTTCCATCTCGGGTCAACAAAATATAACACCAGATAGTATATATAACAGTTTCTCTCTGATGAAGAAGGCCGTATTCAGTAGTAATTAATTAATCATTTCTATTTAGCTCTTCTGTGATAGTGTAACCGTCATTAAAGGCTTATCAGCAGCTACCATTATATGAAAGTCTTTAGGGTTAACGCTGCTGAACATGGAATAGTCTTAATCTGAAAATGCCGTATTAAAAGCTCCATGTTCACCACCATATTCATACCATCGTTCAAGGGGAACTTTTAAAGCCACTGAACATGACAAATATGAAAATATTGCATGCTTGGTTTTATTAAACCTGTTCATGTACAGTAATGAATATGCATTTTACTTCCCACGCCGCCTAGCGCCAAGCCCCGGGTTGAGAGCAACTCAATATTTACACAAATAAAGAATAGAATAGAAAAACAGAGTAATCTGAGGGGATCTGAGGATATAAATCCTGCAAATCACAGACAACACCAAAGGTAACATTTAAAAAGCATGAAGTATATACTTGGGGGTGATACCACAATCATAGAGGCTTGATCTAGTTCTTTATTCCTGCCACCGTTCCTTGGAGATCTGACTCCAGCTCTAGGTGCTCTAGCTGGTTTTGGTGGAATTATTGAGTACACTCCTTTTTTGCTCGACAATGCTATTTGCTTTATAAGTTTTTTATGTTTGTGTGCTTTTTACATGCAGGATTGTCAAGTTGAAGGCGAGTTAATTCACCAAGACAACTCGTAGGTGTTTCTTTATTTCAGTACTTGTTGGGGCAAGTGTGATGTGGTGCACCCTAGAACCTGGTTTAACCCCCAGTAGCAAAATGTATTGCCACTGACCCCATCAGTGAGGTTACTCTCGGGTTCTCAATGTCGTGGATTGTTTTGAGTGTAAACCCATGCATCAATTTGACAACGTAACTTGCTTTTTATGGTATTTTGTGCATTTTTTGACAATCAATACAAAGTAGGCCATTTGTCTTGTTTCGACTCAACACCGGACAGTTACAGCTGTCTCTCTGATGAAGAAGGCCGTGTACAGTAGCACTATTAAACTCTTCAGTTATTGTGTATCCGACATTTAAAGGCTTATCAGCAGGTAACTACCAATACGTGAAAGTCTTAGATTCTCGTTTACAAGTAACTAAAGTTAAAACGAGGTCGAGGCGGTCCACATCTACATGGTTACGGTACCTAGTCAAATAGCCCCTAAGTCAAAATTTCCCAATTTTGGCCAAAAGCCCCACTTTCATTTTGAAATTGGTCAAATTGGGACTATTTGACCAAAATAGGGACGTTTTGACTTGGGGGCTATTTGACTAGGAACCCATGGTTACTCCCTAAAGTCTATTCAGACTAAAACAGGGACTGTGAGGCGGCGAAGTTACTAAGGTTCTCATTTTGTTGATTGTTTGTTTTGTCTGACTTGAAATTGATCTACCGATACCAAGTTGTTTTGTACAAAACAATTAGGAATGATAGTGCTCTTCTATATTGGAGAGTTTGCCAGTTTAAAAGTTGAATCACATTGTTTACAATACTTTTATAACTGTAGTCATTCAAAACATATCTGGCAGCTGACATCTGAATCCATTTTATTTCTTCAACTTTGGGTTCAAAACTGGATAGCAATATTTAATTTAAGGTCTTACGTGTATTTTTGTATGCAGTTACTTTAATGTAGACATTTTCAGTTTGAACAGTTCTGTTCCTAGTTTGAGTATGATTGTTTGTGGTAAGACGCAATTTTGAATATTTCTTTTCCAGGTGAATTCTTCACTAATTGTAATTCACCCACAACGTATTTTAGCGTTTTTTTAGATTTTAGTCGGATATTTTAAAGTTTTTTCTTGATGTTCTAATAATTTCAATTTGTCCGGATTCCATTTACTGTTCTTCCTACTTTTCTAATTTGTGAAGGTCGTTTTGAAGTATGTCGGTATGAGTAAGAGAGTCAGTTTTAAATTTAAAAAAAGTGAAATATCCATGTCAAGAATTGCCACACTAAGAAAACACAACCTCCCGACGCAACAAAAAGTAGAGGAAAGAAGAGCATGTTTTTTTTTAAGAATATCAATTTTAAATAAGACACCACTAACAATTAAAAAAAGAACCCTAAGGGTTACCGCATTGGAACAACAGTGTCGACAGATACAAATTTCGAGGGAATCAGGAAGGTCATTTATGAAATACCAGACGTTTCAACCCCAATAAATTGCGACCCTAAGACTTCAACCCAAACAACAATCGTATCAACTCGGCGATCTTCGGCAAGCTTCGGATATATACGTAGAATCACCGAAGCGTGATCCGAGTGCCCAAACAAGTCTAGACCCAAACCCGTCTAGACCCAGACATTTCGACCCCTAAGACATTTTGACACTAAATCATTTCGACCCTAAGATATTTCGACCCCGAAACAATTCAACCCCTAGACATATCGACCTCAAGACATTTCAACACGGCTATGTTATTTTGTTTGACATTTTTCGAAGTTCAGTATCGTTGGCAAAAAGTATTCTGAGTACTTACAAGTTTTGTTTGGTGTATATATTTTAGTTATTTATTAATTAGTGATATAAATTGTGATAACTTTGGCAAAAACTATTCATCGGAATCTTGTCAAACACTTAGCAGGAAAATAAAGACATTTCTTAAATTCTGTATCCGTGGCATTGTCAACGTGTTTTTGCTGTTAGTATGGAATAAATCTGACGCACAAATATTTAGCAATTTGCTCGGTAGATGTCAATATAATTACTCAGTATACAACAAATACATTTAAATAAACGGCTTTTCAATCACTGAAAAATATTTTTAGTTTGATAGTCATGACAAAAGTATATAAAAATTATTTCTTATTCGTTTTAGATAAGTAACTCCTTTGAAATATTGGCAATGTTAACTTATCTTGACTTTGGTTGTATCATGGGGTCGAAATTTCCCAAAGATTGGGGTCGATGTGTCTTGGGGTTGATAAATTTTCTTGTTGTCGAAACGTCCACAGGTCGAAATAACTTGCTATCCATTTCTGTAGGCTACATATAAGCGAGGTACCAGGGCTTAAATATTTCACAAAGATACTTTTCATAGCTTTCATTAAAATGTTGATTATTAAAATCCGTTTCGCAGTTATTTCTTCGTTTCGCGAAAAGATCAAAATGAGGCTACCTGAAGTCAAGCGGATATCCTCTGTCATATTCAAGCGTAAACATCACAGTGACCCAGATTAAAATTGGATATTTAAACTGGAAATTGTAGAACAAAAATCGTTTAAAATTGTCCTCGCGACAATAATATATTTATTTTATATACTCCAAACTTGTAAATACGTTGGGCCAGTTCTGGATCTTAAGATAAAGAATAATTTCCTAGAGGAATTATCACCTGTGTTTGAAAGAGTTGTCGTTATTTGTTTGTAACAGTTCAGTTGAAATGAAATTCGCTTGATATGCATAGTTCTGTGTAGATCTTGTCATACAGCAAACCGAGTATAGTTATTTCCTAATTTCGAATGTAACTGCACTTGGTGTTGGACATAGTATATTGTCACAATGATTTTTCGAATTTGCTGATGACAAAAAGTGGAGTTCTTAGAATAGAAAAAAATTCTGTGGATACAGTATAATAAAAACATCAGGGAACATGTAGAATAAAAATGCCCATGAAGGTGACGGTTTGCTTTGATAAAGTGAAAGTTCTTGTTCCTTGTGGTGATGGAGAATTATTGGTTAGAGAACTCATCGAGAAAGCAATAACCCGTTACAAAAAAGCTATTGGCAAGGTATGTAGCAACCTTATTATTATTAATACACATACAGTAAACATGCAGTGCTCTTGCTGGCTGTTTTGAAATAATAGCCACAAAATTTTTAAAAAATAAATTAATAGCCAAAGTTTCATGTGCTGCCTCTGTTCTTGTTAAATATAAAC
Source organism: Corbicula japonica (assembly GCA_038501625.1). Lineage (NCBI taxonomy): Eukaryota > Metazoa > Mollusca > Bivalvia > Venerida > Cyrenidae > Corbicula > Corbicula japonica. The sequence goes on from JAZAYU010000080.1 coordinate 1,820,798, forward strand.
AATTTTTACTGGAAATTGAAATAACTTTTTTATATCCTACCGTAACCCAAATCCGATGTTCTCCTAAATACGGCGATGTTTTTTTTTTCTGTTACTCGCATGATTTCCCGCGCGATTTTGGAGGTGAAGGTCAGCAATGTTTATTTCCCACGGTCCACTTGCGACTCGATTGATTTTCTGGACGAAACATGGAGATACGGCAGGAAATAAAACAAAAAATATATAAATATGATCCAACTGTATTTTATCTTATGCAATTTTAACATCCATGATCACTTCCTTCGTAAAAAAGTTGTTGTTGCTTGAAATGTTGACACTCATCATTTGCATACGACTCTATAACTATCGAGGTCATGTGACACACTACGTCACACTCCCGCTTCAAAACAAAAAGTACGGAAGCGTAGAAGGACCATAGTTTTTATTTTTGTCTTATTTGACAAACATGATCCAAAAAGAGGTCGAAATTGGATGGGAGTAAAGTGTAGGTAGAAAATTCTTTCAGGAAAAAGAGAAGTCTGATGACATAGAGTATTCAGTGGGGTCAATGTGATATATGTGGTATGTGACTCATGGGTTCACCTGAAATTCTGTTCCCCAGTTAAAGTTTTGAGGGGTGGAGACACTTTCCTCTGCCCCATTTGTAATCAGTTATAAGTATAAAAAATAAACAAGAAACGTTGTATATATGTTAACAGTTTGAAGAGTTTAGAAATCTTAAAGTTTTTAAGATTAATACCTTTTTGACTGTTCGACATTCAAGTAAACAAAGACACTATTATTACTCTACTTGGACACCATACTTCATTGATTGGAACTAGATTTACTCCAACCAATCAGAATCGTCAAATTTAGGTCACGTTGTCAGACCGAGGTTTGAGTTTACCGCTGCCATACTTGTTTATATTTAGCAACTGACGAATGACTACAGATTTTGCCATTATTCCCAAATTACGTATGAATAGTTGTTTTAAATTTATAAAAAGTTTAATTAAAGATTACTATGGTTTGTCTAAAATAGCATAGAAAAATGTTCTTACATCGCCGAATTTGGGTTACACCGGGATATTTATAACTTTTACAAACTAATTTTTAACCCTTACTTTGAGTATGGCATGAACTTTTTTTATTTAAATAAAAGTTTGTTGTGTTGTCATTTTGGTACACACCCACACCTAATTTATGGCAAGTGATATACACAGTTGGATTATAACAGCAAAGTTTTGTTACAAAATCATTTTTAGTATTTGAACAAATAGTTACTCCACATTTTTCAGAAAAGACTGGAGTTACGGGAGTTCAGTCTTGAATGATCCAGTGCCCAAGGTTATAAAGCTGAGCATGGAAACCAGTCTCAAATCTCAAGCATCTGATTGGCTGAAATGGTGACTGGTCGCCATTTCAGCCAATCAGATGCTTGAGATTTGAGACTGGTTTCCAATCTCAGCTTTATAACCTTCAGTCCAGATCAGTATAGAGTTGGAACTATTTTCATATTTTCAATTTTGGGTCATCAGTATTGCGTTAATTTTAAAAGTTTTCTTTTCTTAATGACAGAAGCTGTTATGGCTTTCTACATTTAGATCATTATTGCCATGTTATGATGTAAAAATAGTACTTCATGACATAATGAAAGCAGATTTTGCTAAATTTTCAGAAATCACTCAGTTTTTCATAAATCCGATAAGCTAAAACAGTATGTTCAATCAGTTGTAACAGAACACAAACCATGCTCTGCCTAATATTTGATTTAACAAGCACCCACTGCCAAGATTCTAAGGATTTGCTTGAATCTCCATTAACCCTTTCCTGTATAGAAACACCTTTATTGCTAGGGCGAACAGTTTAGATCCAGATCAGCCGGCACATCCGTCAGAAATAACATAATCATTCTTAAATGACAGTGTAGATACACCTAATGAAGAAATTAAGTCCCGGGTGTCAAAATATAAAATTTGTTTATGGTACACTTTGAAAATGTCCTATGTGCATCTAGGTGCTAACTTGATAATGCCATGGTTTTATATTTTAATCCTAAAGAAACAGGGTTTTGATCTGGAAATATTAAGAAAACTTATTTCTCAACCATTAAGATTTCCAATTGATTTCAAATTTGTTATAATGTTTATATAATAGAATGTATAATAAATGGATTTTACTTGTGTTACATCTGAATGCTAGTGTAGATGAAAAGCTATCAAATGTAATACACAGTTAAAGCCCCAACCTACCAGAAATAGGAACCAGTAGAATGGAAGCTCCATCTACACAATGTATCCCAACAATCATAGCTTACAGGGCAAAGGCTATCGGTGCATAGTCATTACTCATTAGGGGTAACACAACTCGTTATTTATCCTTTTACTCCATATAAAAGGATTTTAACGCATGTACAAACAGTGTAGATCCAGTGCCCAAGGTTATAAAACTGAGCATGGAAACCAGTCTCAAATCTCAAGCATCTGATTGGCTGAAATGGCGACCAGTCGCCATTTCAGCCAATCAGATGCTTGAGATTTGAGACTGGTTTCTAATCTCAGTTTTATAACCTTCAGCCCAGATCAGCTGGCACATCCATGCCATCTGACCAAGATCCATACTGTTTGCTTCATGGGCAGAAATAACCTAATAAATAAGAAAGTGAACAAGGTAAATACTGATCAGATGCCATGGATGTGCCAGCCGATCTGGATCTGCACTATTCTCCTATGGAGCCATATCCCATGGAGTAAAGCGTAAAAGGTTCTTCAGTTCAGCATGTTTTGATATTCAGAAGAGTTTTTCCCCATTGCACCTGTGTTTTGTGAGAATCTATTTAACCCTTTCCTACATAGATATGACTTGTATTTTTATTAATGTGCGACCAGGGTAGATCCATATCAGCTGGCACATCTGTGCTGTCTGATCAGGATCTGCATTGGTCGCATTTTGGTTAGAAATAACCTACGATTAAAAAAGCAAACAATTTAGATCCTGATCAGATGGCACAGATGTGCCGGCTGATCTGGATCTAAACTGTTCTCCCTAGCAATAATGGTGTGTATATGGAGGAAAGGGTTAAGGACACAAATCATTAGCGGTCAATGTGCAAAACATACTCCATGTGTTACAAATTATTGTAGTAAAGGAGTTGTTTTATTAATGTTTAAAAAAATATTCAAATATTTACATTCCAAGGTAGTGATGTATATCACTCAATGGTTTTGTATTGACATAGTATCTGTCAAGCCATTGACTTGATACATATATAGATTTAAATATATTGAAACATGGCGTTCAGGGATTTCAATAGATGCAGATTCTTGCATTTTGATGCAAGCACATTTGAATTTTTACACTTTTAACACCACCTGATTCTAAGCTTGGGGTCATTTTGATGCTGGAGAATTTAGGACAAGTGGACAAATTTAGCAAGAATAAAGATCTGTTGTGTATATATTGCATTTTACATAATGAAGTTAATTTACTTACTCGACCCTTGGAAATAAATAAAATGAAATTTAAGCTTTTTTTCTCAGTAATATTATTAAATATAGGACACTGAAAGCAAGAAATTACTCAGTATGATCGGATATGATCCCTTGAACATTCTCATCAGGGGGGTTGGATGACGCCAGGTTTTCTAAAGTCATTGACTTAAAGTCATTGAAATTCTCACTATTATGACATAATGTTTACTACATTGTCTGTAATATAACGATCTGAAATGTAATAAATTTTATTATTACTATTTGAATAACACAGCTAAACTAACCTTTGTATTGTTATTGTAAACTCAATGATTTTATAGCTGCGTAATGATTTTTGACAGAACCATAACATAAGCAATGCCCAAGATGATAAATTTAACTCTGGAGACCCGTCTAAAATCTCAAGCAACTGATTGGCTGAAATGGCAACAAATGGCACAAACCATGTAACATTATTGAACTTGTTAAAAGATATTTATGTAATAAAAACGGTTAAATTTGCTTTAATTAACAGTTGAAATTTAACCATTTAAAGGTAAGTTGTGTGCTAAGAAGCAAAATGAATGACAGCACAATAAAAGATGGGGACTAGGTTTTTTAGTGCAATTTTGCTTCATTGAAAAAAATCTATTATTTTGATGACTTGAAATAAAATAAAAAATTTTAATGACTTAAAAATTAATAGTTTAAGGCCTTTGGAAGACAATGGGAAGAATATGAATTTATAAATCCAGTCTTAGTCATTAAAGTAACGGTCTGATGCCGTTTTGAAAACTGTTGCCTGCATACTATTTTTTACTCTGTGATAAAATTTGTTGGTCAAGTTAATTTTTTTTATCAAACTTTTGTGTGTACTATAAATTTAGAGAGTATGACTTAAATATCATGTTGATAAAACTGCATGAACATTTGGAAACTGACACCCACAAAAAGGCAAATTTATAATCAAAACAATTACAAATTCGTGACTTTCATGTCCAGGCATTAACTTTTATTTGAAATGACAATTGAATTCAGTTATGGGGCACATCAAAGCCAGATAATTCAATAATACCTGAATGAACTTAACAGGATGACCTGATTGTGACTCACTTTAATGGGGAGAACATTTGAATGAATTAAGAGTAAACTTAAGGCGAAAAATACTTCTTGATTATAAGGTATAATTAAGGCGGGACTTTTGTCAATAGCATTATTTCTGCTTTGTTACATTTTGGTGGTAAAGGGCTTGGTGAAAACATGATTTCTATGAATCACAACCATCACTTTTTTCTGTAAAATGTTGTCACCAGCAAACAAACCCATGTAAGACTTACAGGCACGGGCAGCAGAAAACAACATGTACCTAAAATTCCTGAATATATGTACTAATACTAGCAGTGATTTCAACTGATTCAGATTCTTGCATTTTGATGCAAGCATATTTGAATTTTCCACTTTTGACTCCACCTAATTCTGAACTTGGGGTCATTTTGATGCTGGAGAATTTAGGAAAAGTGGTCACAGTTTTCAAAAAATAAAGATAGAGATTTTGTCTTTTGCATTTTAAATATGAAGTAAATGTTTATTTGAACCATGAAAATAAGTTAAAATTAAGTGAAAGCAATTTTGTAAGTTCAGAGAAAACAAGATATGACTCATGAAAATCTGATTATGACCCCTTAAAAATTCCAAACAGGGGTCAGATGACCCCTAGTTTTCAAAAGATATTTGAAATCCCTGGTACTAGTTTATGAAGTAAAACCTCAGCTAGTGTGGTTTGGAAAGACAAATCTGTTGAAGTCCTAGGTTAAATCATAAGAATCTTTCCTTTGCTTACAGGTTATCGGAAAAAACTATCTTGCTGTAATAAAAAATGCCAGACTCACTTAAGATTCCAGTTAATGTTTTAATTAAAGGTGTTTACCTCTGTTTAGATTAGCAGGAACTTTAAGGTTTGGAGAAGATCCATCTTATAAATTTCTATCTTGTTGTGTGGATTTTTAAGCAAACAGGAAAAAATGGATTCTAAGAGTAATTGTATGGCAGAAGTTGAAGTATATAAATTTTGAATATTTTCTTGTTTTTGATTTAAATAAATACTGTGTTGAGTTTTCAAAGAATTTCCGTTGCAGCTCAAGTCAGGAGTTCCATTTTACTCCTGAAACAAGTTTGTGATCCTTGAAATTTCAAGGAAAGCTTGCTTTGATCCAGATAAATTAAAACCTAATTGTCATTTTTAGACTTTCGCGCGCATGCGCGAAAGTCTTAAGAGCTAGAAATCTAGAACACGGCGACGCGCAGTTTTTAACTTCCGGTGTATCACTGCGACATCGAGCGTATTCAAGTAAGCGGGGTTTTGTGGTCACCGCGAGAGCAGGCCGAAATGAAATGCAGACGTTTTAAGCACATTCAAGAACACAATTCCACGAAAGAATAGTGATCTTTAGTACGTGTCCGTGTAATTTTGTAGCGTCCATGCCAAAAACTCCATCAAACAAATGTTGAGTGAAATCATGTCCAGCTACGTTAGTGAACAAACAGCTTAATATGCATGAGTAGTTTAGTTACGCCTAACAAGTTCCATAGTTGTGCGGCGTCAGAAAGTAGTGCATATTAAGAAAGTAAATTTATTACGAACGATGACGAACATTTGTACAGACAGTGCGACAAAGAGAAGAAGAAAACAATATTATGTTGGTGTTCAAAAAAAAAATGAAGGGATATTAAAAATCCAATTATAAAAAATCAGTCACGTGATCAGTGACTAAACTGTATTCAGGTCAGCGAGAAACACGTCTCGTTTTATCAGGATGTTGTTTTGTTTTAGACAATTAACAGTTTAGCAATCTCTTATTACTCTCTTAATTGAATTCGTTTTATTTCTAACCAGGAAATAACGGTTGTGCTTATCTTAACATTGGCCAATTCTTGTTAAATGCTGGAAATTACTTATCGGAGATGTAACATGATACTATGAATGAACATTCTCTACAAAGTTTAAGTAGCACCGCCTACTAATTAATATTAATAGCTTATGTCTCATTGATACTAGAAGTATACTCTACAGGATTTAGTATTGTTTAGTCAGCTTATACACTACATAACATTTGCATTTACAATAGTAGACAGGGGCGGATCCAGGATTTCAGCAAGGGGGGTTCAACTCAGCGAGTTATTTTTAACAATGTTAATTTTTAACTAAGCTAGAAAATCAGTCCGTTTATCAGGCCCAAATTAATTTGTAAGAGGCCTAACTTATCATGGGGGGTCCGGGAAAATTTGAAAATCTATATGCCAAATCCAGCATTCTGGGGTATTTTGTGGGGATTTTATAGCAGATGTTGAACTACTCTTTCATAATGGCCGTGAGCAAGTATTTAAGTTGACATGCAGTTTCTATCGTGTGAACATATTAAAAGATGTAAGCCAAAGTTGACATTCTGCTGCGTAATGTAATTCTCCGGCGCGAAAGTCTTTCAACGCTATCAGCGCTTTGATTTATACTATGTAAAGTAATTTTTGTATCCTTAGAAAATGGCAGCCGTGCATAAATTCAGGTGTTAGTAAAATCCCTTCCTTAGGCAAGGGCCACTTTGATAAAGTCTAGAAATTTTCTTACAGATATTCTATTTGGGCTTATATTTGTGTAAGTGCTTTAGGTGTCTCTTTTTGTGTATCCAGTGAAGGTACCCCACCCCCACCCATTAGGTCACATGTATATATTTTAGGGATATTACTTCTTTTTATTCACTTGAATAATTAACTTTTGAATTCCAGTGGTAACATGGTCTTTAATTCCTATTACACAAGATAACTGTGACTTCCTTTTCATTAATTTATTCTCGAATGTTAGACAAGTATAATTATCTTCTTATTGGGAGCTGCAACTGACCTAGGATTTATTTGTTTCCTTCTATTCCATTAAACTTACACAAAAGTCCTACTTTTACAAATTATAGGTCAGTGGGGTCAAAAGTGTGTAATTTGTAATTTGCTTGCATCATCATTATGCAGCATTCTGCTTGAAATGAAGTCCCTTATTGATGATTGCACAAGTTCATGATGTCAATGGGATGAAAGTAAAAATAAACTTAACCCTTTCCTGTATAGATACACCTTTATTGCTAGTTTCCTGTATAGATACACCTTTATTGCTTGGGCGAACAGTTTAGATCCAGATCAGCCCGCACATCCATGCCGTCTGATCAGGATCTAAACTGTTCACTTTTTGATTCATTAGGTTATTTCTGACCAAAATGCGACCAGTGCAGATCCTGATCAGACGGCACAGATGTGCCGGCTGATCTGGATCTACACTGGTCGCACATGCATAAAAATGCGTATATATCAAGGAAAGGGTTAATTATATTGTTTATTTTTCAGGCAACTGATTACTGGGTCAGTGTTCATACCCTTCGAACAGTCCATGAGGAATCGATTCTAGATCCAGATGATACCCTCTGTGACGTTGTTGACGACAGAGAACAGGTACATTATTTTCTTTGAAATATTTAGTATAGTCCCCCTTCCAAATGATTTATCATAGAAATTAGAATACAGTAGGCAGAATTGAGGTGTAAGGATATATTTTAAAGATCATTTCATCAAATAATGTAAGTTTATGAATGTATACATCGCATATGTTCAAAAATTATATTAAATTGGAGCAGCTACAGTACAGCTCGGGTGTCTTTTACATTTTTCACCCGGTCACCGCGTTCAAAAATCGCTTCGGGTGGAAAATCACCGCGAATTTCGATTTTCATCACCGTGATTAACCCGGTGATCCACCGCGATTCGCCGCGACAATGCTGCAGTCATTCTTGTCGACTCGCATTCATTTCCAGCAGTTTTGCCTCGGGTGTAATCGCGGAGAATCGCGGTGAAAAAATAACACTTGTCCGATGAAATATACAATGTATTTTTTACATGAACGAATTGCACATGTACAGTAAATATATCAAAATATGTATACATGTACATGTATAATTCGAGTGCTATCTAAAATATTTGTATTCGCCTAAAATCTAAAATACAGTCAGCGAAGATATTTCACACCCGTATCTCGGCCTCGGCAAAACGATTATGCGTATAGTTCGAATACCAAATTTTCTATTTATGACACTCAATATTTCAAAGTAATTGAAATATATTGCTAAAAATTCTGACATTTCAAAGTGTTCACACTTCAAGCGGGTAACAAAAAAACATTGGCGTCGTATGATTAGCGATCTTCACACGTCAACTGAATCGGGTAACGTGATAAACCCAAACAAATATAACAATATTTGTATTTGACCCAATAAAATGTGATCAGAACATCATTATTACACATGTACTGTATTTAAAGAAAAGATAATTAATTGCATATAGATGATTTGGATGAATTGCACGATTTATGATTGCGAATATAATGTAACACCTATTACCGGTAGTAAGTAAATGGTAATTATAGCCTATCAGCATCACCTGTAACACGGAGAATTTATGATATGTGCATGTTGACTTTGTACTTTTTTCAAATTTATTTTAACTATATTCAAGGAACGCAGTTGTGTATTACCGTATATTCTGAGAATATAATAAAGATTAATCACATCTTGCTTTGTGTCTGTATAGGTACTTCACCTGACCATTAGTAAGCGATCCCGTTATTTACACGTGTGTACCTCATAAACGGAACATTTAAATATTCTATGCTGTACATGTAGAAATGTCAGTGTGGAAAAGACTCATTAAAGGAAGTTATTGTTAAAATATTGACGACTGTCCTTCCAAAGTTAGCCTTAAGATTGCCTGGACAAAGGAGTCAAATGGGCATTGTAAAACACAGTTTGCCATTTCCTTAAGGAGCGTATTATGAGATCTGTGTGAATAAATTTGCACAATTGGTATTGTCCAACAATATTGAGCTGGCACGTCATTAATTTTCGTAAAGATCATTGAATAAACACGGGTTTCAGCGAAACACCGATATATTATTCAATTTACACCTCACCTACCGATCGTAACATTTACGAAAATTAACGAATATGGGGTCAAATGCAAGGGTGCCTGGTCAATATTGTTGGTCAAAACCATGCATTTACACTTTTTCTGTAAAAAGACAACAACAACAACTCAAGTTTCATGCCATTTAATAGCAGTCAATGCTCCTCAACTGTATATAATAATTTAATAGTAACAGTACACAACTTTACATCGGTGTCACAATTTTACTGTCAAAACAATGTTTGTTCATTATTTTCAAATCTCAAGTCATGCCCTAATTATTCAAATAATTTAAGAATGACATAAAGGATCCGTTGTTGTTCTCCGTCTCGGTCATGTCTGTAATCTCGTCCTGTAGGTTCAGGCCGTCGGATGGGTCGATGTTTTCGTCGTCGTCTTGTCCTCCGTCTGTACCCTCTTTCTTGTCACGTACTCTTCGTCTAAGTAATTCATTTACTTTGGGTACAACCCTTTCCTTGAAGGCCTGCTCGCCCTTCACCTCTGGATAATAGTGGGTCACATAGCGCGTGATGAGGGCCTTTCTTTCTCTACACAGCTCACTTTTCTGTCGGTTTCCGCCTCCGTACCAGTTGTATCTAAGTCTCAAGTTGGTCAGGCCGAACAATTCCGGGAACAATGCAACAACAAGCCTAGATGCGAAGTTTCCTGCATTGGCACTGCCCCGCTTGATGGTTTCCAGCTTGGATTCGTCCAAGGCATACTGGCTATCTGTCACGCTGTCACTGTCACACATGAAGGGACCCGAGGGTTCGGCGTTCTGTTGTTGCCGTGCCAGGAGTTGCTCAAGCAAAAGATGTACCTGCTTGATACTTTCTTTCTGTTCCTGTTGAATCCTGGAGTCGGCTTCTCTTTGCTTCCGCAGCAATACAAGTTCTTTTGCCATCGTTTTGTTGGAGTTCTCCAATGACACGAGGGTTCCCATTAGCTGATGCATAGTCGGGGCGGAGTTGGGGCGGAACAGTCTTGTATTTGGTGTTAGTGGGCTGTTGGGCGTAGATGGAGATGTGGAAAAGTGGCTGATGGTAGACAAATCTAGCGGAGGTGGTGGCTCTCGCCGTGTGGTCTTTCCTTGCGGGGTGACAGGCAGTGGCATTGGCAGAGGCTGTGGCTGAGGGGGGTTACTTTGCTCTGTCTGTTGTTGCTGGGGGGCCGTATCGGGCCGGGACGCAGGCAGAGGCATAGGCTGGGGTTCTGCGGGGTTACTCTCCTCTAGCTGTTGTTGCTGGGGGGCGTTATCTGCCTGGGGCACAGGCAGAGGCATAGGTTGAGGATTACTTTCCTCTGGGTGTTGTTGATGGGGAGCGGTATCTAGCCGGGGCGCAGGCTGAGGCATAGGTTCTGGGGGGTTTCTTTCCTCTTGCTGTTGTTGATGGTGGGCGGAATCTGGTCGGACCGGTAGCATAGGATCCTTAGTTGTGGCATTCACAATGGCGTCTTCGGGGGGCTTAACAAGTTGGATGACTGTTGCCGTTGGCCTCGTTTTCTTTGCCGGTGGTTGTTTTACTTTCTGCAAATAAATTAAAGCATTAGCCTAACGGTAAAGCAGTATGACTTCTCATCAATAACTATGCTTTCTCGCTAAAAAACGCTCTTTATTTAAAATTTATCATGGTGTTATCGAAGAGATACTTTATGTTGTAATTAAAAAAAAGCAACAAACGTTTAATGAAACGATGCGACGGGCGGTTAAACTTAAAAATAACCGCAAATATTTTAACACCACTCAACACCACTTTTCCAATTGAATTAACAGTGATTTATACAAGATAAAGCACCGGTATATACAAAATGTATTTATCGGGTGACGGTTGTATTTTTCGCGGGGATTTCATTTCGCGCATTTTACCATAGCACATAATACGGGAAATTTTAGCCCGCACGTAATATGATAATACCTTTGAATTATTACCAATCTTTGATTTATGGAGATGTTTAGGGAGGAAACACTAACAGCCAACCTAACAAAGCTTAATAATAAAATACGGTAAATTATATTTCGACTTTTTACTACGCCCCTCGTGATATATCCTTACGCATCTAAACTCTGCCACCGGAAGCTTTTGATTTTTTCTTTAATTAAAAATGTGTCATATCACGACAGCTTATTTGTAACAAGTAAGCATACAGTAACAAACACCTGTTTACGCACCTTGGTTTGTCCCATTTTTCTTTTACGTGTCCCGCGTCTTTCAAGTTCCATCTTCGCCATTTCCGCCTTCATTTCTACCTCCGTCCCTGACCCTAAAACCTCAGCCTCATCAAAACAAGTTTTACGCAGACCCCACTGCACTTGGTACTTCCTGCCAACAACTATCTGAAAGAAAATGCATTTACTTATTATAATTACTTGTAGATTGATTGGGTTATTTCTGACCAAGATGCGACCTGATCTGGAGCTACATTCGTCGCACACACGTGAAAAGGCTTATAAATATGTATGTAAAAATTTCAGAATGAATGATCAATGATTTGAGAAAAGTGTCAGTGAACGGTTATTTTGTCGTCGAAAGAGTTTTTAATGAACGTACAATGATTATTGTAAACGGCCTTCGAAATAATGTGGTTTTGCGGCTATATATAACATTTGTTGCTACTAAGAGGCTAGCCTTTAACATTGTTTGTGATGTACAGCATATGAAAATACAATTAAAATTATACGCACTATGACAAGTTCTATTCAGCATTTTCGAATTAGTTAAAAATTTAAAACTAATTGACATTAAACTTGTAATAGCACGGCTACTGTTTTTTTTCCGTAAGAAGCACGTGATATCCGACTGTCGCCTGTACAGGTACATGTATATTGCCATGGACTTCCTGTTAATTAGATATTCTCTTTAAGTGTCACTTTTCAAGATGACAGGTCATACACCAGTCACCCCGAACATACTATATAAACTGGACTATTATTTTATTATTTTCACTCTGAAAGTACTATATAAACTTGATTATTTAATTATTTTCACCGAACTTACTACATCAACTGGATTTTATTATATTCTCCCCGAACATACATTATAAACTGGACCATTGTTTTAGTATTTACATCGCGCTTGTGCACATTATAAGCAGCATTTAAAATGGGAAAAACACTTTCACATGATATTAAACTTGAAATAGTACGGTTACATAGGTCAGGAGAAAAAGCACGTGATATCCTACTGTTAATGAATTCAAGGGGAATAGAGATATCGCGGGGTCAAGTTGCTTACTTAATAAAGAATTACCAGAATGGATATTTCAATCCTAACGAAATTTGTGTTACGCATCGTACTAAGTCAAAAATAAGTGTAAGAGACATTGAAATTGTTAGGGAATCTTTAAGTTCCAACGTGAATCAATCCAGTCGGGATCTTCACAAGTTATTGTTGAATGACGGCGCTGATATATCGCTAAGCACTACAAAAAGAGTGATTCAGGAAGCTGGATTTACTAGTGATATTCCCAGATACGCTCAAATGGTAAAACACAATAACAAACAACCTCGGGTTGATTTTTGTAACTCCCTAATAACGAACAAAGACACTCTCAGTGACATTATTTTTACGGATGAGAGCTCAATTCAGCTTCACAATAACAAAACCACATGTTATCGACTTAAAGGAAACAGAAACGCTGTCCTCCCAAAACCGAAACATCCCTTAAAAGTACATGTGTGGGGTGGAATTAGCAGGAGAGGGCCGACGCCACTACTGATTTTCGAAGGAATAATGGAAAGTACTTTCTTCACAAACAACATACTGCGTGACACACTGCTTCCGTTTGTGAACACTACTTATCCCGACGGTCACCGATTCCAACAAGATAATGATCCTAAACACAGGTCAAAGATATCTCGGGCGTTTATGGCAGATAATGGAATTAACTGGTGGAATGTTTGGCCATCGGGTATATAATTCGTTACAATATTTTCAGATTAAGAAATCAGAACCTGACAAGTCTGTTTTAACAAAAGTGGCTACAGGTGGCTGTTTAATTGTTTAAGAATGCGCCAAATGATGTTTCGAACTTAATAGTGTACACAAAATCCATGCGCTTAATTTAAGGACAGTAATCATTGTACGTTCATCGATAAAAAATTATTTTAACGTGCACGAATAAAAACGCCATTAATATATCTTCTCACGTAAGAACAAAAAAGCAAAAACAAATCTTTAAAATCCCTAAAATTCTGTGGATTTATGTAAATTATTAAAAACTTTAAAAGATTATTTTTAGATCGAGCTATTTTTTCTTTCCTATTCCAACTTTTCATAACGTTTATGTTTTATAACATGACAGCTATAATTTGATGCCCATTTCTTTTTTACAGAGAGCCCAGATTTGAATCCCATCGAGATGGTGTGGAACCAGTTGAAGAGAGATATAGCAAAGAAGGAACCTCGGACGAAAGAAGAACTCATCAACGCAATTCAGACATTCTGGAGCACTGCAATGACTATAGAACAGTGCAACAGATACATTGATCATGTGTTTAAGGTTGCACCAGTCTGTGTACTAATGGGTGGAAATGCCACAAGCGATATCCCTAAGAAATTGTTGCCCGAACCATCCCGTGGTCGAAGTTTTGCATACTTCGCAGAAAGGCTTCTGGCACCTGATGTACAGCATAAAGCTACACTTCTTGGGTTGTGATTTTGGAAAACTAAAAACAGGGTTAATACTTTGTTCAAAATGAATACGACTTCGTAAGCTAATTGGGATTTGTACTCGTGTTTGTCAGTTGCACCGTACTCAGGCTCATCATATTGATTTAACCTTAACTCCACCTATACAAAAGCTAACACATTTGTTAACAGTGTAGATCATCCTTGCCATCTAATCAGGATTTACAGTGTGCCTTTTCGATTTCTTATTTCGGACTGACCAAGAAACGACCAGTGCAGTTCCTGATTAGACGTTATGTTTAAAGCAGCTGATCTGAATCTTCACCAGTCAACACTTGCGTTAAAACCCGTGTATATGTATTCTCTTATGTAAATGTACTATATAGTGAGATATTCTAAATAAAATGCTAATCTGTCTTTTCGTTTTTAACATTTACTTTGTAGGACAGCACAGATGATAAATAGAAGATATCCGAAAGCGGGTCGCAAAGAGATACCGAACTACAGAAAGCGACTTGCGTTATGTTATAAGTGATATCTTTTTTATTAATTGTGATGATATAATGAATATTGATGAATAAAGATGTTGATGTTAAAATTCAGAATTTTCTTTTGAAATTTTAAAAATGACCTTAAATATGCTTACTTAATATTTCGTCACATACCAAATTCGCAAAGAGATTCTAAACTAACCGAAAAGCGTTCTCTTAAAGTGTAATTTTAATTTTTGTTTATCTGGGGAAATCCAGTATAACATGTACGAGTCCAAATTGTGAAAACATATGGCCTACAATCAAACGCTGAAATAATATGATTTTGATGTCTGTATATTTGGCGGTAAAAAAATAATTTGCACGAAATACACGCTTTTTTTGTTCGCCGCATACATCATCAACATAATTATGACGTACAATCACACGATGACAATACGTCAGGCATGCAGTGAAATGCTTGATTTGCACGAATTACACACTTAAAAATAAATATTCAATATTGTACATTCATTACCATTTATTAAAGATTCATGCTATATTTAGGATATAGATATGTTCAAGCCGATTTCGGTATACTATGTGACATTTAAGACATATAAAAAAATGTAAGTACCCATATCTACAGTCATTTTTGCAATTTCAAATAACATTACTTAATTAAATCTTTATGTCAATGAACATTCTTTTTATAATCCCAATTAATAAAAAAGGAACTGATAACTGGGGAAAATGAATTTTAAAAGTCGCTCTCGGTAGTTCGGTATCTCTTTGCGACCCGCTTTCGGATATTCGCTCGCTTACTTTTTGAGCAAGTTTTATGAAAATTTAAATAATAAATACGTAGTAAGATGTCAAAATGAACATTTTTTTAAATTAAAACAATGTATCTAAGATTTACGCCATATTTTAGATATAAATAGGAAGATTACCGGTCGATTTCGGTTGGTGGCGTACAATGTTAGTAAGCACACCTTCGGTCATTTTTACAATTTCAAATCAAATTTCTGAATTGAATCATCTTTATTTTAATGAACATTCATTGTATAATCACAATTATTATAAAAAATCATTAATAACTGGGAAAATGAATTTATAAAGTTGAATTTGGTAATCGATTTCGGTAGGTTTCGGTAATTGGGTCGATTTTGGTAAAATTGGGAGACCGACTTGTAAGTAAACATTTTTTTCTCAATAATAGTGTATGTTTATGATATATCTTAAAAGCGTAAATGTCTTTATATGTTCATTTATTTAAATGTGTCTTACCATGTCATCCGTGTTAAAGAATCCTGCACTTCGCACCTGAAGTTTCTGGTCACACTCATATTTCACTAAAAAATGTGAGTCTCTCTTCGTAACTTGGCGCAACGACATGTTCAGTGCACAGATGTATCCACAAATTTGAAACTCACACACAGTGTATTTGATAATTTACACAAATAATGATGATAATAATGATTGAATATTTAAAACTTCATACACTGATAACTCCAGAGTTTGAATCACAGAATACGAAATTAAGTATGCTTTGCAATATACACGTACTTTATTGAAAGACAGAAGGTTGTGATAAGGCTAGAGGATTCTGAAGCTTTTAAGCAAATGTTGAGGCATGACATGTTGTGCTCATAATCGTGTTTGTGCAACATGCTAGCGGTAAACTTTTGATTTAGGTTGAGTAAACAAATAAGCCGCCTTTGATGATTATTATTTAAAAAAGGCAATTAAAAATGGCATGTTGTGCTCGCCATCAAGTTTGAGCCACTTGTTAACGGCACTGTTTTGATCAACCTACAGTAAACAGGTGTGCCGACTTAGATAATTAGTAATTACTGACTTTAATGGCAATCATCAAGAAGCAATTATACTCGAGTAGGACAACATGGTGCACGTTGAAATGTAAATTGTCTACTCAATACCGCTGTTAATTATGCGCTGATGAATTAGTCACATGTCAATCAAAAATTGACAACTTACGAGATGAAAAATTAAACAAGAATGATTGGTATATTTTATATTTCTTATATAGATTATATTTCTACATTCTACATTCTATAATCAAAAGAAAGCTGAATAAACATCCTTAGAAACCAATATAAAATTAATGTATGCTGGTTTTAACTACAATGTCATCATTATTACTCTTTTTTAGGCATTAAAATATATGTTTCAAAATGAACCGATGACAAATATTTTCGGCATTAATATTTGATACGTTTTATAAACTTATGTAATATCGATGGGCTGTTAACAGAAGAATAAGAGAAAAATAAAACGTTCTTGCTTTATAAATTTATTCACGATAGTTTAACAGTACTTTTCTTACATGTAAAACACAAAAATACATTGTATTGAACCAGAAAACATGTATGACAAAATAGGAACATTTACAAATATCCTAAGGGCTCATCACCGCGTTTCACCGCGACTTCGTCGCGCGGAATCGCGGTGATTTGCAATCAAAAAGATCGCGGTGACATTTCATCCGATCACCCGTGATCACCCGAAAAAAATTGGATATCGCGCTGACAGTGAAACGCGGTGATGAGTGAAAAATGTAAAAGACACCCGAGCTGTACTGTATTTTATTTCAATTGTAACATGACATTACTTGCCTTACAAAGCACCTAAATGCTCGTACAGTTTGTGAACCAGTTTTGATTATGAAGCAGTTCCAGTTAACTTTTTATATTTGACTTATTTCCTTCCCATTATATGGAAATATTTCAGTAGAATGAAAATGGTAATTAAGTCGCCCTTGCCATCATGGCACATATATAGAGGAAAGGGTTACATCAGGGTAATATGTCTGATTTTCAGTTGATAGCAGACTTCGAGGAACAGGGAGGTCCTAGATCACATCACAATGGAGGAGATGGGCAGAGTGTCAGCTCAGCGGGGACAGGCAGCCCCGATATATTTGCTGCCGCAGAGCTAGCCAATCAGAAGACACACCACCGGGGGTACTCGTTTGACAGTGGTCATGATGTGATCGTAACAGATATAGATATAACATCAGGTAAAGCTGTGCCAGAACTGACTATTGTATTGTTTAAATGTTACTGTTGTCATCCAGAAATTACGATAAATTTTCATTCTTAATTCTGTAAATTCATGTACAAGAATGTGATAAATTGATTGAAAATTGCAGATAATTATGTAGAGAATATTGATGATCATTTAACCCTTTCCACCATTATATATGCATTTTTATGCATCAGCGACCAGTGTAGATCCAGATCAGGATCTGCGCTGATCGCATTTTGATCAGAAATAACCTAATGAATAAAAAAGCAAACAATTTAATTCCTGATCAGACAGCATGGGTGTGCCAGCTGATCTGGATCTAAACTGTTCGCCCACGCAATAAAGGTGTATATATGGAGGAAAGGGTTAAGCAAAGCTTTGTACAACAACTTTTACCAAGCGTTAGTAGAACTTTGCTTTGTTATGACATCCTAAGGCCAATCCTTAGATCTTAAGGGTCGTAGCTGACCACGGACTGTTCTATGAGTGAAAATTAATGTTTACAATGCTAAAACAAATACTTGGTCAATAAATGAAGATTGTGGTTTTTAGGGACTGGTCTCACAGTAAGGCGAGGGAGTGAACCAGCACTGAATGCCCTCGAGGATGAAAGCCTCTCTCCCAGAACTAAAGATAAACATGAAACAAAAGCTGCGGTAAGTTCCACTTCTTTCTGGCATTTTTTAAAAGTAATTTGGATTTCTGTGTCAAAATGGTGGCATTTGAAGTGCCTAGTTTTAAACATCATAATTATTATACAGATGTTTTAAGCAATATCCCACAGACTTAAGGGTTAAACTATTAATTTCTTAACCCAGGGCCCAAGATCATAAAACTAAGTTTGGAGATCAGTCTCAAATCTCAAGCATCTGATTGGCTGAAATGGCGACTGGTCGCCATTTCAGCCAATCAGATGCTTGAGGTTTGAGACTGATCTCCAAACTTAGTTTTATGATCTTGGACCCTGTACTCCATAAAAACGTGTTTTAACATATATGTGGTCAGTGAAGATTAAGATTAATGGGCACATCCATGCTGTATGATCTGGATCAACACTGGTCGCATCTTGGTCAGAAGATACCTAATTAATCTAAAAGCTAGTGTAGATCCTGATAAGACAGCACAGATATGCCTGCTGATCTGGATCTACACTGTTTGCTCAAGCAGATAAGGTGTTTCTATGGGTTAATTTGAAAGTAAACCAGGCTGTAGAAACCATCACCTGTTCTAGCTTTGCACATTATAATCTGTCAACATGTTACTGACATATTATGTAAATAATACTGAGTTAATTGTCAAAATGATGGCTAGCTTGAAGTGTCCAGTCACATCAGTTTATGCAGATTTTGTTTGTTAATTAAAATGAGCTACAGTTAATATGTACACCTACACAGGAGTATGAATACTGGGTATATACTGATATGGTTAAAATTAATAAAAACAAAAAGCAACAGAAACATGTCTTTGCTTTCCATACCAACTGACCTTATGATTAAATGTCATTAAATAAGTTAACCCTTTGATCCATATCTATTGGTTTTATCACACATGTGGACAGTGTAAATCCAGATCAGCTGGCTTAGGCTATTCAGTTATTTCTGACCAAGAAGTGGGCATGGATGTGCTGGCTGATGTATGGAGCAAAGGATTAATTGTATGGGAGGCACTCAGAAAAGATTTGAGTCATAGAACCCTAAAGTACTGGTCCCTCTGTACTGTTACTGTATGACAATGTGCTATTGATGCCACTGGGGGATAATGTAGCCTGCCTTAATGAAAAGCTTGCTCAGTTATAATTACAGAGAGAAGATGTTCTATGCAGTTTGAATGGTGGTAACTTGCTACAGCACTCTCATTGTTTCAAATTGATTTGTGATAGTCAATAACTGAATTAGCCAAATTAATTCCTGAGGGAAATTTTGAACATGGCATCACCAAATCATCCTGTTACTGGTGGACTGTCTTTTGTTTCAGTAATTGTCATTCTGTTCCTTGTTTAGTTTTAACCCTTTTCTTGATATATACCCATTTTTACCCACATGCGACCAGTGTGGATACAGATCAGGATCTGCACTGGTTGCATTTTGGTCAGAAATAACCTAATGAATCAAAAAGCGAACAGTTTATATCCTGGCACGGATGTGCCGGCTGATCTGGATCTAAACTGTTCGTCCTGGAAATAAAGGTGTATCTATACAGGAAAGGATTAAATGTACATGTAGCTTTTATGCAGGATTTCCAGAAAGGGGTTTCATTTTGGGCAATCTGAGGGTAGTTACTATGATACTTTCCTACTTTCTTACCAAAAATCCCAAAGACAATTAAATATTGCTGACAGAAATGGGGTTCAAGCAAACCTACTGAACCCTCTCTGGATCCGCCCCTGAGTGTAGACCCACATTATGTTCGTTTACTGGCTGATCTTTATCTTAACCATATGAGATTGTAGCAGGGTAAGATGGGACCAACTTGTCAAAATTTTGTTAAGTGAAATATTTCACAAATGACAATGATTGGCCACAGGGCATGCTAGGCAAAGTGGAATGCACTTGTATAAATTGAAATTATAATTAATTTGTAAAAATAAATCTAAAATGATGAAACAAATATCAGTGAACAGTAAGTTTTTATAAAGTATGAACTACATGATGTAGTTTTCAATACTTTGTGGATCCATAAAAAGTTTTGTTGAAATTATTGTGATTAATGTTGCAACATTGGTTTAATTAGTCAATAAATTTGTAGGGCATTATTCTTATACTACAGTTTTGCTACTTTTGAAAATTCAAACATTTTATGCACTTGAAATGTCAGGTGTCACAATGTTCTCCTTGGCAGTTGTAAAATGTGTGTATGTTAATTCTTTACTCCATATAGATGCCTTTATAATATGAAATGGGTGAACAGTATAGATCCAGATCAGCTGGCATATCTGATCAGGATATATATTGCCGCCTTTAGATTCAGTTGGTTATTTCTGACCAAGAAGCAAACATTGTAGATCCAGATCAGACTACATGGATGTGTCAGCTGATCTACACTGTTCACCTATGTGATAAAAAGTGAATGATATTCAAGAGTAGAAAAAAACCCTAAACAAGCCCTGATGATGTGGATGTATTGAGTAAAGATTAAAACGCATCACCTGCAGCTTAGTCAGGAGCTGCGCACTCGGTGTTACATAGCAGTCATCTCCTTATTTAAAATTTGTGAATATTAATGATAAAGTTTGTTTATACCTGTGAACATTTAACTGGTGGAGTGTTACTTCAGATTTTAAACCTGTCTTAAATTGTTTACCGTTATATTCAAGGTGTGGGAAAAACAGAATTTAGTAGTATTTTCTCTCTATATATATGGGTTTTCACATAATTATGCAACATTAATAGGCCCAGATCAGCAGGCATTTTCATGCCATCTGCTCTTGAACTACTATGGTCACTTCTTGGTCAGAAATAACTTTATTGATCTCAATGAACAGTGTGGAGCCTGATCAGATAGCATGGATGTGCCAGCTGATCTGGGTTTACACTGTTTGCATTATTGTGGTATAACATACACATGAGTACAGTCGAGTCGCGATTTTACGAATCGCGATTTTACGAAATAACGGTATACTACGAAGAAGGCGGTCGGTCCCATTCGTTTTCCTTCTTTGTTCAATATAAAAAAGATGCGATCGAACGAAACGCGATTTAACGAAAAATGCGATTTAGCGAATAATTATGACAGTCCCTTATGCTTATTTACAATGTTATAAAGAAAGATGCAATTTTACGAATTTCGGTCTGACAGGTGATTTTCACACCTTTTAGAGCGATATCTGTTTTTTGTATTGTTGACCAATTATCGACCCAAGCAGATGTGACACGAAATGCTCTGTTAACAACCATCAGGCGTGATTGGTTGTAACAAACAGTTTGAGTGATTAAATATCAAATGTTTAAAATTGTATAAAATATGAAACACGTGAATTGCTTGTAATTCTACTACTACCATTTAATTCTGCATAATATCATTACAACGGCGATTATTAATTCAGTAAATTGATGTCAGCATTCTGAGAAATTCAGTGCGGGGCCCAGTTTTTTTCAGGGGAGGATAGCTGAATCTGAATTTTAATTGATTAATGATAAATTGTAATTTTGCAATAAACATAACTAATGCGGACATTTCTTTGTCTTTTTATTTATTGACCTTGACATATCACAACAATAACACATAACATCATATAACATTGACGATTGCGGCGGTAAACAACCAAAACTATCAAAAATGCGATACTACGAAAAATGCGATTTTACGAATAATCGGCTTGGTCCGGTGCCTATTCGTAAAATCGCGACCAGACTGTATCTGAATTTCTGTCAGAAAACATCCAAATACCACATTATTATTCAACAATTGACTTTATATGCCTGTATATATATAAAACAACATTATTTAGGTGTATAAGGTCAGGTGGTATTTGAATGTTTTTTGAATGAAATTCAGGTTCCTGCGTTTGGATCTATTTGTGCACATAAGAGAAAAAGTCTTACAATGACTGGAACCATCAGCACAGCTTAAATGAAAACAACAATACAATCCAGAGCAGCATTGAACATGGGAAATTTAGCCTTAAGGGACAGTTTGAACATTCCTGGCCTGAATTATTTATCAGGCGAATTACTGACAACTGCATGTTGTATTATAGTAGGGGACAAGATGTTGGTCAGTCATGAAATTACTATTGCTGAAAACTATGTTACAGTTTTCAAAGTTGATTGTAAACTATCATTGATGTAAATGATATTTGACTTTTTTGCCATGTATGGCAGTCTGAAAAAATGAAGGGAATTTTGAAGCTTAAAGTTTGTTATGAAAAAGATCAAAAACAACTTGAATGTAGAGCACAAATACATATTTACCCCAAGTCTCAATAATGACTTAAGTCACATTTGTTACCAGTGTAGGTCCAGATCTCTGCTGGCCGAGGTTGGTCTATTATGGTCTTTATTAAATTAAACCTTTCCTCCGTATATATGCATTTTTATGCATGTGCAACCAGTGAAGATCCAGAACAGGCGGCACATCCTTGCCATCTGATCAGGATCTGCAGTGGTCGCATTTTGGTCAGAAATAACCTAACGAATCATAAAGCGAACAGTGCAGATCCTGATCAGATGGCACCGATGTGCTGGCTGATCTGGATCTACACTGTTCGCCCACACAATAAAGGTGCGTCTATGGACGAAAGGGTAAATCTAAGTTTGTACAAAGCTTGCAGAACCCTGCCATTACGTAGGTGTATTAACCCTTTACACCATGGGATATGGCTGTTATATCATCGGCTAACAGTGTAGATCCAAAGCAGCTGCCATATTAGTCTTATTAGATTAGGATCTACTCTGTTTGCTAAATAATTTATAAGGTATTTCTGACCAAGAATCTTACAGTGTAGATCCTGTTTAGGCAGCACAGATGTGCCTGCTGAGCTGGATATACACTGTTCAACCATGTGTTAAAAAAATAAAAATCATATATGTGAGGGAAAAGGGTTGAATGTGCAATGGGATGTTGAAAAGGAATATTAATTTGTAGAGCATGGTCACTTCTACCAAGTGGGTCACTTACAAAAATATTCAACATTTTTATAGCAATTTAGATAGCCAGAAGATAGTTTGAACATTCCTATCCTGAAGTATTTATTATTAACTACCTTCATGTTTATACAGGCTACTTAAGGTTAGATTTATTGCAGCATTCATTAGATACTTTAGCTAGCCATAATATTCAGTACAAGGTTGCTTGTTGACCAGTATTTATTACTGGGTTAGTTTAAGCAAAGACAGAAGGGCTTAACCCTTTCCTCTATATATACCCATTTTTACGCATGTGCGAGCAGTGTAGATCTAGATCAGCCGGGACATCTGTGCTGTCTGATCAGGATCTGCACAGTTGCATTTTGGTCAGAAATAACCTAATGAATCTAATAGCGAATATTTTAGATCCTGATAAGATGGCACGGATGTGCTCCATGCTGGCTGATCTGGATCTAAACTGGATCTAAACTGTTCACCCTTGCAATAAAGATATATCTATGGAGGAAAGGCTTAATGTATTTTATCTCTGATCAGGATCTGAACTGGTCGCATTTAAGGTCAGAAATAACCTAATGAATCATAAAGTGAAACAGTGCAGATCCTGATCAGATGGCATAGATGTGCCAGCTGATCTGCATCTACACTGTTCGTCCATGTGTCTATGGAGGAAAGGGGTAAGAGTGTTCAGTATGAACCCAGAGCCGAAGATCATTTTTGTGTCAGTTGCTTCATACTTGAGACTGGTCTTCAATCTAAGTCTATCATCTTAGGCCTGGACCAGCTTGTGGTTCTGTGCTGTCAGTTTAAGTAGTTTCAAGAAGTTTTATTGTTATTAAGGATGAGGGTAGATCCAGATCAGCCTGAACATCAGTGCTGTCTGATCGGGTTCTGCACTGTTTGTGATTGATTCATTATTTCTGAAAAAGAAGCAAGCAGATAGATCCAGATCAGATTGGAAAGGTGTGCTTGCTTATTTCTGACAAAGAAGCAAGCAGATAGATCCAGATCAGATTGGAAAGGTGTGCTTGCTTATTTCTGACAGAAGCAAGCAGATAAGGAAAAGGTGTGCTTGCTGATATGGATCTTCTCTCATCTCACAGGGTAATAAATCCATATATGGAGTTAAGGGATGAGATAGATGCAGTCGATGCTGCTGCCTTTTGAGTAGCGAAATAACCATTTCCTTCATAGACAAACTTTTATTGCACATGCGAACAGTGTAGATCCAGATCAGCTGGCACATTCATGCTGTCTGATCAGGATCTGCACTGTTCACTTTTCAAATCGTTAGGTTATTGCTGACCAAAATGCAACCAGTGCAGATCCTGATCAGATGGCATGGATGTGCAGGCTGATCTGGATCTACACTTGTCACACATGCATAAAAATGTGTATATATGGAGGAAATGGTTAAGGCAGAATTATCAGCAACATAAAGGTTGAAGTTTTATTTTCTTTGCATAAAGATTTATTAAGCTTATATATTTCTTTTAAAGGAAAGATGATATAGGTATAGTAAGGAAGCAAGCAAAAACCTGGTTGAGGATGTAGCACTTTTGAAATACAGTTGTGAGAATTTTGTTTAATACACAGTATGCTGTAATAAATCAGTGCATTATATTTATGTAAATTATAGGTTTATGGTATTATTAAGCAATAAAATGTATGATTTGTTTAAGAGGTCGCAAACATTCCAAATGACAAAAAACTGGCTAAAATTTCAACAATGAATTTTGGGGGAAATACTTACTACCACCTAGATTTTAGTGAAGAAATGTATTTAGCTAAGGATGCACCAATGTTTGCAAGCTCAATTTAGTCTAATTCATTACCAAGCACATTGCCCATGAATTTCAGAGTTCTCATGCAAACGGTTTTTTTCTTTGTTTTTAGTATGTGCTTGGTAATTCAGCGTTTTTTTCCTTCTTTAGCTACCTCCGCAAAATGGTACCATTCCCAAAGCTGACCGGAGTCTTCCCAATTCAAAGTACCGGACCTTTCCCAATCCCCAAAGCTAATGTTTCCAACAACGAACAGTGCCGTTTCCCAATTGACAAAGAGTTTTTTGCAAGAAATGTCATTCAGCATAAACAAACCGTACCGTACAAAAGGATAACTTTATCAATGATCCTGTTAGACTCTTACTCAGTTGTTATCATTTAATAAAGTACAGACATGTGCAGTGAAACAGTCTTTGATCCGGTCCGCGTTTAATACACGTCCTTTTCAGACTGGTTTACAGTCAATAGTTGCAAGTTGACTGATTCTTATGGATAAAATTGAAGCGTAAAGACCAGTCTCCAGATAGTGAAAGTAGTTTAGAAACTTCACAACAGCGAGCATTATTCAAAGGAAGCCTTTAAATATGAATACTGGCACTCTTTTGTTGCAAAATTTTGGATATAAGTATGGACCGATCCCATGCCATTGGCGACGAGTCCCGAGTCTGAGAGATATGAACCAATGAATGTAGGTACCCTTATCGAGCAACCTCCCGTTCTTCCCCCATAAATCGGACTGAAACGCTGTAATTAGAAAAATGCTGTAATTAGAACATGAATTAGACTAAATTGTGCTTGCAAACATTAGTAAATACTTAGATAAATACATTTCTTCACTAAAATCTAGGAAGCAATGAGTATTTCCCCCAAAATTCATTTTTGAAATTTTAGCTAGTGTTTGCCATTTGCAATTTTTGCAACCCCTTATATCAAATTTTTGAAATAACTTGTAGAAAGTAGATAATAAAACTTTATTCCATGAAACAAAGCTTTTATCCCACATACAACCAGTAGATCCAGATCAGCCTTCATGTCCATGACATCTTATCTTGATCTTCACTGTCCTGAAAATAATCATAATTTTTTGGGAAAACTGCATGATTTTTAAATAAATATTTTGAGGGGAAGGCACCCATAAACAGCCCCTACTAAAGAAGAAAAAAGCCCTGGTTTTACACAGTCTGGACAACCTTTCTCATTTCTGTTTGAAACAGAGTAAAATTGTACAAACAACAAGTAATGCCTCTACTACCCCCCAAAATTAATATGGGATTCATGAAATGTTTGGAAGACAGGTAAAAAGAAAAATTGGCAACTGCTCCTGATTTTATATTATAACATATGTTTTATAGATCTTTGAGTCTTCAGTTAATATATTATGATTAGCAGCCACATATTGATGTTGTCTGGATGGGGGATTATAGAGGCTTACTTTCCCCAGGTCCAAAGATTGTAAAACTAAGAATGGAAACCAGTCTCAAATCTCAAGGATCTGATTGGCTGAAATGGCGACTGGTCGCCATTTCAGCCAATCAGATGCTTGAGATTTGAGACTGGTTTCAAATCTCAGTGTTGTAATTGTCTGCCTATTTGTTAGCAATGTTCTAAATACCCTATGAATCATCTTCAATTAAATGTTGAATTGAATGATCTCTGTGACTTTGAATATAGTTATGTCTGTTTATTATTATGAACACACAACATAATTAGAGTGAGTGAATGACTCAGTTTCAGTTTCGTTGATCACGTTCAAGGCGATTGCTCCATAATATTATTATATACGTACGTTTTCACTGCATATGTGAACAGTATAGATCCAGATCACAACTGTGGATGTACACTGTTCACTTCTTGTTCAGAAATAACCTAATAAATCTTAAAACAAACAGTGTAAATCCTGATCAGATGGCAGAAAGAATTAAATTGAAATAAGCAATTGTGGATCCCCTTGTATGAAACTAGGAGAGTGGCCCATCCTTTAAGCATCCAGAGGGGGGAGGGGAGGGGGATCCCCTCTTCTCGCCACTTGTTAGATCCACTGAGCAGAAGATAGGTTGTCTCCTGATGTGACTTAATGAATATTGTTTACAGCTCAAATGCTTATAATGAACTAGGTTAAAGGTTATAAAACTGAGTTTGGAAACCAGTCTCGAATCTCAAGCATTTGATTGGCTGAAATGGCGACCAGTCGCCATTTCAGCCAATCAGATGCTTGAGATTTGAGACTGGTTTCTATGCTCAGTTTTATAACCTTGGGCACAGTGTAGACCAAGATCAGCCTGCACATCATTGCATTCTGACCACAGTCTAATGTAATAATATGTTTTAAATTCCATGATTCCCTTGGAATCAAATCTGTGCAGTCTTGTCAGGATCTATATTGTTCAACTTGTGGTAAGAATTAACTCTTTCCTCCATAGAAACACCTTTATTGTGTGGGCGAACAGTTTAGATCTAGATCAGAGGGCACATCCTTGCCAACTGATCAGGAACTAAACTGTTTGCTTTTTGATTTGTCAGGTTATTTCTGACCAAAATGCGACTAATGCAGATCCTGATCAGACGGCGCGGATGTGCCGGATGATCTGGATCTACACTGGTCGCACATGCGTTAAAATGTGTATATATTGAGGGAAGTGTTAACCAAGTGAATCTGAAAAGTGCATGGATGTGCAGGCTTATCTGGATCTACACTTGTCACACAGGTGAGATGAAATATTATAAGTATCTTGCATGAGTGTTAGGTGAAGATGGAAAAATCTGTCACCGAGGGGAACTGTTTTGCGGGAACGAGGCTCTGCCGAGTTCCCGCCAAACAGTTCACCCGAGGTGACAGATTTTTCTATCTTCACCGAATGTCCCATGCAAGATACTTTTTCTTGCATACCTTTTATTATTTATAACATTTGTGTACATGTATACAATCCAACTTTTGTTTCCTTACGCTGAAATATTGACGTTAGCGTAAACCTTATTTTCTAAATGACATCACTAACTTGAATAAATTACGTCAGATACTTGAAGACGTGACGTCACTCGTGTAGCACGCGAAGGTTATCTTTTCCCTAGGGAAAAGATAAGATTTTCTTTCCCCGGTAAATCACGTGGAAATACTTATCCGGTATGCAAGAAAAACCATGGAACAGTGTAGATTCATACCTTCCTGCATTGAGTTAGGGTTGAGGAAATGCGTATTTTGCCAGATGTTTGAATGAAACCTTGCCACAAAAGATATATTACATCTCATTTAAATAAAGAGACATCATTTTCTAACTGAGGTTGTTCCGTTTGGCTGATTTTTATCATTAGAGTAAAACTTGAATCTAGGTGAAGATAAGTGATACAGCTAATGTGTTCTCCGATTACCTGTCTTGACAGAGAACAAGAAAACCCAGGACAAAATGGGTGTTTCGGTTGTCATCCTCTTCAACACTAGTGTTGATAGCTTGACACAAACAAGCTACATTTCGGTTTATTTTGAAGTTTTCTATTTTATTGTAATTAAATGTTTTGCATACACTTTTTATACATGGTAATATTCTTTGTTTACCAGCCCTTAAATAAAATGAACTTAAAATATATTTTGTGAGAAAAAATAGAGATACAGCAAAAAATAAGTTTTTTTCTTGTGTGAGATAACATGGGAGATAAATGTTGAATTAAGCGTAATTTGACATTATGATGTACAGCAATTTTTATTTACTTTCACAATGTGACAGTTTAAGGCTAAATGATTTTTTTTTACTCTTTAAGGTCCAATATATGTTCATACTATATTCATGACTTAAAAAGGAATTTTCAACTTCCAATCTTGTCCAGGCTATAAACTTACATGTGTATTAAGATTGGAGGGATTTTGACATTACTTTGCACCTATGATAAGAAAAGCAAGACAATGTCACTTGAAACCTAGCCCTCTAGGTCCAAAGGTCGAGGACAATTACTTAAACTAGAATTTTTGTGCTGCTTTAACTTCATTATCCTTTTCCTCCATAGATGTAACTTTTATTACATGGGTGAACAGTGTAGATTAAGATCAGCTGACATACCTGTTTTGTTATTTTATATTCTAACATGACCTGACGTTTTTCCCAATGAATTTGCTGTGAATTATTACACGATAATTCACCGCGCATGTGCACGGCTATTCCTAAATACCGATCGGTATAATTGTATTTTCCGCTGGGATTTAATTGCGGGCATTTAAGAAAGCACATAATACGCGAAATGTTTACCCACGCGTAATATGATGACACCACAGTAATAGAATAATATTATTTTATATATTTAGATAAAATACTTTAATTATTTTCCGTTATTTTGCGGCAACATTAAGGTGACGTTAACGCGCCATTTTAATGACGTCACATCATTTCCGTTGGTTACATGTTAATTTCTGGTGCAGTATTAAACCGTTGGAATGACTAATACGGTTCGAACTACGACTGGAGAGTTCTGGATGCGCGGTTGGAAGGACATGTATTCAAGTTTGTTATTCAATCTTCAAATTATTATCAGTTTTTGAGTTATGGAGATGTTTAGGGAGTAAACACTAACTGTCGACCTTACAACCCAATTGTGCTTATTACAACGCGCTAAAATTGAGTAAAAATTATTTCGCTTATTCAGTCAGATATGTGGTGTTAGAATTAAAATAATCAATAGTTTCCGGAGATTTATCGCAGGATAAATCACGGCTCGTCGTTCAGCTGCGTAGATATATATATCACTCGGGGCTACGTCCCTCGTGATATATCCTTACGCCGCCCCGTGAATTATCCTGCGGTAAATCACCGGAAGCTATTGATTATTTCATAAATATTTAGGATCAACACTGTTTGCTCATGTTCATTATGTTCATTATGCTATTTCCTACCAAGAATTGACAGTATAGATCCTGATCAGACTCATGGATATACTGTGGTTGCACATGGATTATAGACTTATGAATGGAAAGATTAAAAAAAAAATTGGCACATTTGATGACCGTAACAAATTGAAATGGACCTTTTCTCCATATATACACATCTTTAGGTATGTGCCGCCAGATCAGGATCTGCACTGGTCGCATTTTGGTCAGAAATTACCTAACAAATGAAATAGTGAACAGTGTGGATGTGCCGGCTGATCTGGATCTACACTGTTCGCCCACGCAATAAAGGTGTATCTTTGGAGGAAAGGGTTAACACTTCCAGTTTTATCTTTTTAGATTTTTTTTTTACAAGAATTTTTTTAAACATTAAGAAATAAAGGATGTACTATTCACCTTTAATCTGCAGATTGACTTTTGCATCTGGACAGCTAAAATCTTAAAGCAATAAGATATCTTACTTGTGAGGTACCTGTTTGTTGTAAGAATTCATACCTAAAGCAAATTAGGGTAGTTTAAAAGCCTAAGTAGTTCACTAATTTGGTTCTGAAATGGTATACGTAACCTAGTACAATGAAACCTGTAACTTGATTTACCAATAATTTCTACAGTTTTCAGATAAATGTAAAAATGGGTTTTGTCACGAAAAATAGATGATAAATACAACACTGTGGTTTTCCGATTTGAATAATTTAGAGATTGCTTTAACCACAAAACAGAAATTTAGAGATTAGTTGACCAACATGCCAATTTTTATGATGAATTAATTTATTTTCAAACTAAGAATAGGCTAGAATTTGGTACACATGCAGTTACATTTTATTTAATTACAAATTTGTTTAAATTACTTATTGTCATGCTCAGCGAATAAAAATTCACTGCTCCTTATTATTTTGGTCCATGCGTGTTTGGTTTCGGCACAGCTCAAGATTTCTTACACTTACTGATAGTTTTATTGAACCATTTCCTCCATTGCAACCAGTGTAGATTCAGATCAGCTGGCACATTCTTGACATCTGATCAGGATCTGCACTGGTCGCATTTGATGAAAAATAACCTAATAATAACCTAACAAATCAAAAAGTGAACAGATTAGATCCTGATCAGATGGCATGGATGTGTTGGCTGATCTGGATCTAAACTGTTCGCCCATACAATAAAGAAGTATCTATGGAGGAAAGGGTTAATAATTTTGGAATTGGCAATATAATTATTCTGCATAACCCTTAACTCCATAGATCTGTGGTTGAACAGTGTAGATCCAGATCAGCTGTATAGAGATCTGGCCCTAAGGTTATAAAACTGAGCATGGAAACCAGTCTCAAATCTCAAGCATCTGATTGGCTGAAATGGCGACTGGTCGCCATTTCAGCCAATCAGATGCTTGAGATTTGAGACTGGTCGCCATTTCAGCCAATCAGATGCTTGAGATTTGAGACTGGTTTCCAATCTCAGCTTTATAACCCTCAGCCCTGTTCTAGTTGTCTTAGGAATCCAATTCCAGACCACCTAGATCATTATGATCACTTTTAATGTGATAAACATCTACCATTTCAAAATTATTGGACAGTCAACTGATGGCATTTAGAGATATCATTTAACAAGAAATATGATCTTCTTTGATTGGTTTCTAGTTTACATGATATTCTGTCATATTGATATTTTGTGACAGTGAATCAGATCTAAGCATTTCCGAGGCAGATGGTCTATTGTAAATTCTGATATTCTAAACTAAAGGCTCAATAATTGGATCCTCTAAAATTTAAATATAACTTTGATTTCAGTTAAGTTGTTGAAGACTTTGGTACTATCACAATGAAATTAGTCATTTTTTGACTTGGAGGAAGACAGTGTATTGAAAAGATTATGAGTAAGATCCCAAACCTTTGCTGCATGGATGCAGCCTATATAAATTATTTACCATGTTCAACCGTTGTAGCTCCAGACCAGCATGCACATTCAAGTCTGTTCACTTCTTGGTTAGAACTTCCTTAACCCTTTCCTCCAAATATACGCATTTTAACGCATGTGCGACCAGTGTAGATCCAGATCAGCCCGGCATTTATGCTGACTGATCAGAACTTGCACTGGTCGCATTTTGGTAAAAAATAACCGAACTAATCAAAAAAGCAAACAGTTTAGATCCTGAGCAGACAGCACAGATGTTCCAGCTTATTTTGATCTAAACTGTTCGCCAATGCAATAAAGGTGTATCTATGGAGGAAAGGGTTGATACATCTGAATCAAAAAAGTTAACAGTTTAGATCCTGAGCAGACGGCACAGATGTTCCAGCTTATTTGGATCTTAACTGTTCGCCAATGCAATAAAGGTGTATCTATGGAGGAAAGGGTTGATACATCTGAATCAAAAAAGTTAACAGTTTAGATCCTGAGCAGACGGCACAGATGTTCCAGCTTATTTGGATCTTAACTGTTCGCCAATGCAATAAAGATGTATCTATGGATTAAAGGGTTGATACATCTGAATCTAAAACGTTAACAGTGTAGATCCTGATCAGATGGCATGGATGTTCCAGCTTATTTGGATAAGTTCATCCATGCCATAAAAGTCATATGTAAGGAATACAAGGTTTAAAGGCTCTTCTGTTGTCTTCTGAAGGCCAGACCATTCGTTGCTCAGATTGTTCTGTTGTACAGAAATTTTAATAACTGAATAGTGGACAGTGTAGACCCTGATGAGACTGCATGAAAGAGGAGGCTTATCTGGACTGAAGGTTATAAAACTGAGTTTGGGAACCAGTCTCAAATCTCAAGCATCTGATTGGCTGAAATGGCGACTGGTCGCCATTTCAGCCAATCAGATGCTTGAGATTTGAGACTGGTTTCCATGCTCAGTTTTATAACCTTGGGCACAGTCTGGTTGTAAATGTAACATGAGCTTTGAAAGTCTGCCAGTAAAAGAAATCAAAACACCACATTATGTAAATTTAAAACTTATTTACAAACTGTAGCATTATATTTAATAGTTACATTTTATATTTAAGAGCTTTATTTTATTGAAATACAACATCCATGGATTTAGCATCCAATTTCATATTATTCATGATTGTATAAAGATGCTTCATTATTTGAATATCTTTATGCATCTTTATAAAGTGGAATGACATCTTGTGTTAGCAGTATTTTTCATTGTCTTGTTAACCAGCCTCTTATCTGAGGCAGTTGATAAATGGCCCATTAACTGACCGTACTGGCCTCTACAAGGGTCAGTGCATGATATTGACCATCTCCAGTGAAACTTGAGGTCAGACAGTCTTCTGCTATAAGGTTCATTGAAATGATTATTTTGAAATGTGATCTTTTTTGAATGAGAAACCATTGATTAAAATAATTGAGATAGTTTTAAGTGACTTTCCCTTGTTCAGTCATTTATCAACCAGCTCCATGCAGTGTACTTCTTTCTCCTCCTTTTCCTCCTCCTCCTCCTCATCTTCATATATAAGAGCAGCAGCAGCAACAGCAGTAGCAGCAGCAACAACAACAGCATTGTCAGAGTCAACATATTTAACCATTATCTCCTTATATTCGAATTTAAATGCATGTACATGTATGATCCATGTATGTCCTTATCAGCCACAGCCAACACATCCATGCTATCTTATCTAGATCTGCACTTGTTGTATGTTGGCTAGAAAAAATCTAGTAATGTATCTGAAAAAATTGTAGATCCTGACCAGATGTCACAAATGTGATGACTGATCTGGATCTACACAGTAAGCCCACACAATAAAGATATATCTATGAAGTAAAGGGTTGAGCAATTTTCGTTGCCATTATCACTTTAACTATCTTCATCATCAGTCAGTGTAGTTGCTGTTGTCATCAGCATTATCATCAAACTGTCAACACAAATCATCATTGTCATCATCATTGTTATGCTGAGCATACAACCTGATTGTAAAAATCACCTATCACCATAAAGTTCAAACATTCCCCATCAGCAGTTACCTCCCTTTATAGTTACCAGTGTAGATCCAGATCAGCTGGCACATCCATGCTCCATATACATGTATAGATGTTTTTGTGTGTATAGACCAGTGTAGATCCAGATCAGCTGGCACATCCATGCTCCATATACATGTATAGATGTTTTTGTGTGTATAGACCAGTGTAGATCCAGATCAGCTGGCACATCCATGCTATTTGATCTTGATCTGCACTGGTTTTATCTCGGTAAGAAATAACCTAATAAATTGCAGATCCTGATCGGACAGCACTGATGGGCTGGCTGATGTGGATCTACACTGTATTCACATGCATTGAAACCCTGTATGTATGGAGTAAAGTGTTAACCTGTCCTGATAGCTATCTATACTTATATGGAATGCTAACCCAGAAATATAGCTGATGACAGTGAAGAAAATTTCCACATTCAATTGAATTTTACCATTATTATTCATTTTTTGAATGCAAAAACTGTCAGTTTTTACATGACCACTGTTACGTTAGTGAAGTCAGTGGTCAGTGTAGCATAGTGTAAGGGAGGACACTGCATTGGAGAAAAAATTGTAATTCTCAGCATTATTATAATTATTGTCATCATTAACCATGTTTTCTTTGGAAAACCCTAGATTGGGGTATGTTTTTTGGAAGGTGGGTATTAAAATTTCATTAAGCTTTTTGTTTTAAGTTCACTTTTTCTCAATAACCATTCAAGGTAGAGCTGTGAAACTTAACATAGTTGTCTGACATCACAATAGCAATTACCAGGACATGTTTCATGTCTCTTGACTGTATTTTGTCACAGTAAGGCACCTCTTTCACTTAAAATTTAAGAAGAAAACATGGTTTTGTTGCAATATGGCATCTTTTCTTTTTCTTCCAATGGAAATATTGTTAGACCTTGTAGAAAGTCTGAATGTGACAAAGCAAAATAAAATGTTTTAGGAATGTTTATGACATGATGGAGTATATGTCACTAACCCCTAATGGTACTTAACCCTTTCCTCCATATATATGCATTTTTACACATGTGCGACCAGTGTAGATCCAGATCAGCTGGAACATCTGTGCCATCTGATCAGGATCTGCAGTGGTTGCATTCTGGTCAGAAATAAACTGAAGAATCAAAAAGCAAACAGTGCAGATCCTGATCAGATGGCACGGACATTCCAGCTGATCTGGATCTACACTGTTCACTCAAGCAATAAATGTGCTATGGAGGAAAGGGTTAAATAGTACAGGCAAACATTGATGAGCACATGGCACATGATTTCATACTATTTTGTGGTCTTCATGTTTTGACAATATATTAAAATTTACATACTGTTGTCCGAAAAATTTCTATATTTATACAGAAATGGGTTGGGACTATATTGCTTTTGAGAAGTTTTAAGGTATTGTATTACCTATAAACTATTGTACTTTCTATAGACTACTTTCCATTATTAAAACATATCAAATTTTATATACTTATTAATATAGTCCTTTAAGTTAAATAGGTCATAGTATGACACTGTTTACTTTTCTTTGTTTATTTAAATGAACATGTTGATAAAATTATGTTTATCCAACTAAGACAACTAAGACAAATATATAACACCCAATGCACCAAATTATGCATAATAGCCCATTTTGCAAATTTAGTTGAAAATGCAAGTAATTAATTAATTAATTGTGTTTGTTTGGCTTTTAAAAATGTCACAACTATTGGCAAAAAATAACAAAAGTTATCAAATGTCATTCTGTCTTGGTATTATAACCTGTAATTTAATGAAGATAACAGGCCCATTAACTATGTTAACTTTGGTATTTTATGTAGTACTATTACATACATGGAAGATAAATTTTTGTGTATCTTAAATAGTGGCAAAAAGAAGTGTTAATAATATTTATGCTCCATAATTAATGATAAGACGGTATGGAATGGTAAAATATGATGCAAATTCTGATATAATTAAGTGGGAATAAAGATTCTTGTGATACAGTCATACAGTTGTAGGGATTTATGCATCTTACCATAGTGATTATCCTATTATATGTAATACTATACATCCGCAAACCTAAGTTCTATTGGATTTTAATTTATGAAATTATGATTATTTTAATTATTGGAAGGAAATATTAAGTGTGCATTTACTTCCAGTGTATTTGATACTTGGCAGAACAGAACATTTCCATATGTTGAATATAAAACTTGTGTAATAAAAAACGTGGAATAAGAGAAACTATAAAACTGATACAAAGAAAAGGAATTGTTTCTATTTGTAAGAAACAATCACTTATATGTGAAACTATTGAACAGCATTCTTTGTTTATATAAATTACAATATTTTTGCATACAAGTGATGGGAGGTGAAACATCCAGTATAACCTTAATCCTTTCCTCCATATATACACATTTTTACACATGTGCAACCAGTGTAGATCCAGATCAGCTGCCACATCCATGCTGTCTGCTCAGGATCTGCATTGGTTAAATTTTGATCAGAAATAACCTTACGAATCAAATAGCGAACAGTGCAGATCCTGAGCAGAAGGCATGAATGTGCCGGCTGATCTGGATCTTCACTGTTCGCCCATGCAATAAAGGTGTATCTATGAAGGAAAGGGTTAAATCATCTATTATATGAATTTACATATTTTTCAGTTTTATAATTATGTACCATTACAAGATTACAAAAATGTGATTAAGGTACTATAGTGGACAGTGAAATAGAAACCTTAACTAAATATTTTCATGACTGTTGTCTAACCTTGGTCAGGTACGATAAATATACTTAGAAATCTCTAAATTATGTTATACAAGGAAGTTCAAATAATATATTGGTGGATAAACTGAGATGTTTACAAATGTATACCAGTACTTCAAAACTTAAAACGAAAGGGAAGATATATGTTTTGATATGAAAAAATCACAAAGATAACAATAAGGTCCGGTGATTGGATTTAAACCATTTTGCATGGATTTAGAGTTGATTCCTGAGGTAAGTATACATGAGGTACTTCAACCTGGCTATTGATGTTCTGTTGTACACTAAACTGTGACCATAATGTGAAAAAGTCACTCTCTTTAACCCTTTCCTGGATATATACGCATTTTTACGCATGTGCGACCAGTGTAGATCCAGATCAGCCGGCACATCCGTGCCGTCTGATCAGGATCTGCACTGGTCACATTTTGGTCAGAAATAACCTAATGAATCAAAAAGCGAACAGTTTAGATCCTGATCAGACGGCACGGATGTGCCGGCTGATCTGGAACTAAACTGTTCACCCTAGCAATAAAAGTGTATCTGTACAGGAAAGGGTTAAATTAATCCTTTATTCCATAGATAAATAGATGAAAAAGGAACTTTGAAAGCCACAGAACACGATAAATATGAAAATATTGCTGGCTCTGTTTGACAACAGGGCCCAAGATCATAAAACTAAGTTTTGAGATCAGTCTCAAATCTCAAGGATCTGATTGGCTGAAATGGCGACTGGCCGCCATTTCAGCCAATCAGATGCTTGAGATTTGAGACTGATCTCCAGATTTAGTTTTATGATCTTGGGCACAGTTTATTGTGTGGGCTTACCGTTTAGGTTTAGATTCAGATCAGCTGGCATATCTGTGCTGTCTGATCAGAATCTGCACTTTATTAGGTTAATTCTGACCAAAAAGCAAACAGTGCAGATCCTGATCAGATGGCCTGGATGTGCCTGCCGATCTGGAACTACAATGTTTGCACATGCGATAAATGCATATCTATGGAGGAAAGTGTTGACCCTTTATTTCTCCAAGAGATATGGCTATTATCCGATGGTCAAATAGTGTAGATCCAGATCAGCCAGCATATTTGAGTCATCTGATCAGCATCTACACTGTTTGCTTTTTGTTTATTTCTGATCACATTGCCAACAGTATAGATCCTACCAATATCTGATCAAATTGTTGCCGTACCAATACAAAAGTTGTTCTGGAAGATAAGAGACCATTCATCTGTGTGAGGCATTTAGTTTGTTCTGACATTCCATATGCACTAGTTTTACCTTGAATTTAAACATAGGCAACAGTTGCCCCTAGGATATTATGTGAGAGCTACCCTTGGGAGTATGTGTATGTATAGAGTCAGTTACGACATAGCATATGTACCAGATGCCCCCTGAATTAACATAGGCAACGGTTGCCCGCTTGGAGGAACATGTGCAACAGTTGCCCCCTAGGAGTACCATTAGCATAGACTTAACCGTGGTGTAGCATGGACTTGCAGGTGTGGTTGTATGACTTGCATCACATCATTTGCCAATAAACGCATAAATTGTTGTGTAGTTATATTGTTTCGCAAGATACAATCAAATCTTAGATTTCAGATACAATATTTCGCACCTTAAACACAAGGTCATAAATGTCATTGATCATTAATTTCAACAGTTGTTGCCTTTGGAGAATGTAACTGAGGCAGCTTAAGGTTAAACACCAGTAATTTCTTTTAAATTGATAGTTAACATGCTAAGTAAAATCATTTTGACATTGATCAGTTTGTGTGTGGTAAGTGTATATGGTGGAAAAAGCCTGATAAATTTATAGTTTAGATATGAAAGATATGTTTAAGATACAAGATGATTGTTTCTAATGCTTTTCTTGGGCAAATGTTAACTCCAAATGCATTTGTTAGATATGAAATTAAAGGTAATTTACTCAAACATGCAAATCTTGTACTTAAAGGCATGACCAAAAAACATATAGAAAGTTGCTTGCAGGACTGGTGTATATATATTGCAGTAAAGAAGGAGCTACAACGGTCTTGAATGCAATGCCCAATATATTATTTTATACCTTAGGAAATAAGACAGTTTTCAGCGTCTTATCAGAATCTATGCTTTCTGCTTTAGATTCATTAGGTTATTTCAGACCAAGATAAGACCATTGTAGATCCAGAGGATTTGTCGGTTGATCTGGATCTATACTGTTCACAGGTGATAAAATGCATATAATGGAGTAATGGGATAGTCAGTCTGTCATGTCATAATGTTCTTGTCTAATTGTATACTTGCAGGACACCACTACAAGCCCGCCAAAGGATGACGGTCACAAGCCTGTTATCAAGGGACCAGTGGGTCA
The DNA here is from genome assembly GCA_038501625.1 of Corbicula japonica. Classification (NCBI taxonomy): domain Eukaryota; kingdom Metazoa; phylum Mollusca; class Bivalvia; order Venerida; family Cyrenidae; genus Corbicula; species Corbicula japonica. Next base: position 1,859,693 of record JAZAYU010000080.1, read on the forward strand.
GCGAGCAAAAACTCCTCCGTTTGGAAGGTTTGCACGAGATTCCTGGCGACAGTCCCTGGGTAATCAACCCAATATGTTTAAATGGCTCGAGGCACAAGAAAGGCAGGAAGAAAAGTATAAACAGGTAGATGTTACAAAGCAGGTTCTCGGAACAGGCAGAAGTTCAATAGGGTTACTAGAGTTTTTCTTATCGCCTTTTGAAGAGAAGGCAATACATAGGGATCACTTAGTCTCTACGTCAGTTTGTGCATCAGTATCTCAATAACGCAGCAACAGTAAATATTGACTTAAGTAAGGACCTTGGTTACCAACCCCGGTGTAGACATTTGCAGCCAACAGACTACTTACCTACTACATGATATGTAAAGCTGAGATGGGTGATTTATTCAAACTCCACAAAAAATGTTAGAAAGCAGGGTTATTTCCTTTTTCTGTATATAAAGGATCTTTCTGTTACCAATATAAAACATTATACCAGTAAGAAATACATACTTCAGTGCAGGATATGTGGAGTAAATATATTTAATGCTAAAGCTGTTATAGCATTTAATTTACTAACACAGTAATACTCACTCACAACAGATAGTAAAATGTATTATTACACCTCACGTGAATAGTTTACTATATAGCGTAATGTGACGTCACAGGGAGATAATCGCTACTGTCACATATGCGACAGCATCATGTCACCCTCGCGTGGATCTAAAAATAAATATCTTGGATATCCGATTACAAATTAACCTCTATGCATGCGTAATTGACCAAGGGAGATAAACGCATTTTGATCATTAGTTGTAGCCGCTTATTGAGCATTATTGATTTTGGACTTCCGGCGCTTGATTTTGTTCCCAAACGAAATTTGGTCATAGTCAAGATCTCTAAAAAAACAAATGTTCGGTGTAATAAAATAAATATCACATCTCATTGGGGGAAACAGTACGAAATGTTAACCCTTGAGAAGGTAATGTCAACCTCGGCTAACGCCTCGGTTGACATTACTTCTCTCGGGTTAACATTTGTACTGTTTCCCCTAATGGGATGTGATATTTATATATTGATAAGTCTAAAATTTTGGTGAACTTTGCTCCTTTACAGTTATTTATAGGCATTATAATTATAGTGGTACATTTAATATTAACCAGAATTGAGACATTGAAGTATTCAACTCTGAGCTCTGAATAGGCAGCTTTAACCCTTTCCTCCATAGATATACCTTTATTGCATGGGCGAAAAGTTTAGATCCAGAAAAGCCGGCACATCTGATCAGGATCTAAACTGTTTGCTTTTTTATTCATTAGGCAATTTCTAACCAAAATGCAACCAGTGCAGATCCTGATCAGACGGCAAGGATGGCTGATCAGGATCTACACTGGTCGCACATGCATAAAAATGGAGGAAATGGTTAATTAATTTTCTGTAGGTCTGTCTACCTTCTCTTGCTGTCAGATTTACATAATCACACTTATTTTTAAACAAATTAAATTAAATATTCATACATTATAACATAGGCAATGTACGAGTGAACATATTTAAAGCCAAAGTTGTTGAAGTGTTTCTACTGCTGTTTCTACTTCCAGCTAGAGGCACTATCACAACAGATCCAGTAAAATTTGCTTCTTTCAGTCATTTATATGCATTATAAAGTGTAACAATAAATGAATTAATTAATCACAACTGAGACCCCTTACTGTGAATAGGCAGCTTTAAATTTAAAACTGTTTACAATTGCAGTTAACCCTTTCCTGTATAGATACGCATTTTTAAGCATGTGCGACCAGTGTAGATCCAGATCAGCCGGCACATCCGTGCCGTCTGATCAGGATCTGCACTGGTCGCATTTTGGTCAGAAATAACCTAATGAATCTCAAAGCGAACAGTTTAGATCCTGATCAGACGGCACAGATGTGCCGGCTGATCTGGATCTAAACTGTTCGCCCTATCAATTAAGGTGTGATAGTACAGGAAAGGGTTAATTGAGTGGCATTCAGTAAATAGTTCCTGTAAAACCCTCTAGTGCACAGATAAGAGAATCAATCAAAGGGTGCCAGAAATATGCTGCTTCCCAAACCAGATGCCACTGTTTATGTGATTGCCTAAAGCTGTGTTTTCAACTTCTCTGAGTAAAACAATGAACTCAGATGTTTTCTTTCTCAAATTTTCTAGCCTCCTGAGAGACCAGGCCCTGTTGGGGGCAGTGCGGGGCTGGAGGATGAAATAGAAGGGACTGTCAAGCCACCATTACCTCCTGCCAAGAAGTAAGCTACGTAACCCTTCACTCCATATATGTGTGTTTTATTGTGTGTGCATCAAATGTAGATCCAAGCCCCGAGGTTATAAAACTTGAGTTTGAACTCCGTGCTCAACTCAATTTTGTGTTTCTTTGCTTACAAGGAAAAGAAACTTTTATTGTTAATTATTTGTTTTGGTACAACGTTGTTATGCATTAAAGAATTCAAATAAAGCAATTTAAGCAGTATAAATCATTAAATTTCACTCACAGGCTTTAAGAATGAAATTGAGTTTTGAGCACGAAGCATGAACTCAAGTTTTATAACCCTGGACACAGATCAGCTGACACATCTCTGTCTTCTGTTCTGGATCCACCCTAGTCGCTTCTTGGTCAGAAATAAAATAGTGAATCTATAAGTGTAGATCCTGATCAGATTGGAATGATGTGCTGGCTGATCTGGATGTACACTGTTTGTTCATGGATAATTGTTCATATCCCATGGAATAGATGGTGAAACTATAATCTAATGGCAAGTCTACAACATTTTATTAAGAAATGTCGGGGACCAGGGATGAAGGTTATAAAACTGAGCATGGAAACCAGTCTCAAATCTCAAGCATTTGATTGGCTGAAATGGCGACTTGTCGCCATTTCAGCCAATCAGATGCTTGAGATTTGAGACTGGTTTCCATGCTCAGTTTTATAACCTTGGGCACAGAACAGTTGTTATCATTGTTCATATTAAAGGTCACATTATATGATTATATTGTATGTGATTCAGATATTTGATGTCAGTACATGCCATTTGTTTTATGTTTTTTATTTGAAATATTCCACCTTTTTCCTACATTATTTTCAAAAAAGTATTTAAATAAATATATTTATGACACTTGTGAAAAAGTAAACAAGTGTTTCCTGCAGTTGACATACCCAGAGGTCATATAGCACCTTTCTTTATTCATTGTCAAAATATAACATCCTGGAAAACCAGATATTTGTTTGTTTTGGCCTGAAATGAAAAATGATTTACCTACTTAAATACATATATTTTAGCAGAAAGTAGCATATTTTAGTGTTAAATTTGACTTGAGTTACAGAAAACACTGTGTGCTTGACTAACTGTGAGTTTAGAATGGTTATGTTTGTATTTTCTAGGGAAGTTGGAATATTGATATGTTTGACAAATGATGGATCACCTCTAGGAATACATGTTGTACCTGACTTCAACGAGGAAGGAAAGTAAGTTCTTTGTAAATAGGGGTTTTAAAAATGTGTTTTCTTTTTAATGCAGCTCAGTTTGGGTATGTTTATGTCATCGATTAGGTAAATCTTTTATTTAAATGATGCAGTTTTAATAATATTAAAAATAAAACGGCCTGGAAAACTGAGAATCTCAAGCTATATAATTATATATTAACACTCATAAATTTCTCAGTTTTAAACATGATAATGGTCAGAATTTGTGATGATACAGATATCTTGAACAGAACATCCAAGTTGATCAAAGTTGTGTCACAAACGTTGTTTATTGACATTGTTATTCAAAATATATGCAGAACAATGGATTATAGTGGCTTTCTTATAGCCATGTCCCAACCAAATGTTTTTCTGCAAAAATGTGAAAAGTTTTAAGAAAGAGCAGAGTTCACAATGAATGGTAAATGTGTTAGTTTAGAAATTAATTGAATTTTCGCTGAGTTTCTTACAAAAACTATTTTCTTTTCTTTTATATACACATTTTATGACAAAACTCATAAACATATCTTGGATTTCAAGTTTCAAGAAATTAAATTGAAAAATATTTGGTTTTATGAACAAATTCAAAAGTTTATTATAAGTAAATTGGTATTTATAGAGGTTTGAATATGTCTTTTTGCAGGGAAAGTGGGCTAATGGTGCAGGGAATAGAGCCAGGGGGCCGGATAAATCAAGATGGCCGTCTTAAAGTACATGACAGGATCATAGAAATAAATGGACAGGATCTTCACAATGTCACATTTCCAAAGTATGAGCTTAAAGTTATTAGTTTGATTGACATGGTTGCAAATTATGGTACATAACCTGTGTTAGATGATACTGAGAGTCTGAAATTCATGGTACAATAACAGTGCTAGGCTAAACTACATCTGCAACTCTTAGTACATTACCTAGGGTAGGTACGACAGTCTGAAAATTGTGCTACATGATCTGTGGTAGGTGCTGATCATGGTACATTACCTGTGATAGGCACTGCAAACAGTCTGCTGATCATATTTTACTGTGTCTGCTAAATATAGCCATTCCCGATATGCATATTTCACTTTTTTGATAATCATGATACATTTACTTGTAATAGGTAATACAGTTTTTAAATCATGGGGCATTGCCTGCATTAGGTTCTACAGACAGTCGGCAACTCATCATTAAAACAAAGTTTTAAAGAATATCCATAAAAGGATGTTCAAATTTTGTTGAATGTGATTGCACTTTTATAATCAAACTTAATAACTGATTAATTTTCTATTTCAGAGCTCAGGAAATTTTTCGTAATGCAATGAAAACAGATGAAGTACGCTTGAAGATTGTTAAACATTCCATTCCACCAATGCCAAAAAAAGCTCCTCCTATTTTACCCAAGCCCCGTGGGCACTCCCCCACTAAACCTAGTCCGCTCACCTTGCCTCCACAGAATCTAGACATTAACTCCCCTGTAACCAGTCCAGATGAAACCAGCACACCATTGGAAAAACATTCACGTTCAAAAAGTGCTGACTCATCACAGATAGACCAGTCTAAGGTGAATGGTACCAGTCCAAAAAACAATGGACCAGTTCATACCAGTTCACCAGTTAAGGCATATCCATTTAGCAAAAAGACTGGACCGCCTGCTCCACCCCAGAGACATCCTTCTACCACATTGTCTTCAAATAACTCGACAGAAAACGATGCAGAGGCTTCCAAATCGGCATCAGAAAATGGCCAATCCAACTCGGAGAAAACAAAATCACGATCTTCCTCACCATCACCTAGTGCTTCGGGAACATTAACAAAGAAACGTGAAGCAATCATTGCTCCCACAAACACTAAAAAGATAGGAAAACAATATGACATTGAACTTGTGAAAGGTCCATCTGGATTGGGGTTCAGTATAACAACAAGAGATAATCCAACAGGAGGACCGTCCCCAATCTATATAAAAAATATCTTGCCAAAAGGGGCTGCTGTAACTGATGGCAGGCTGAAAGCTGGTGACAGGCTGTTGGAGGTTGGTTATTTTAACAGTTAGAAGTTTACTTACTAAGACCCATTACTTCATATATACAGGTTTTATCATGTGGAACATCTGTACCATCTGATCTGGATCTATAATGTTCGGTTCTTGGTCAGAAAAAACAAAGAATCTAAAAGCCGTGTAGATCCTAATCAGATGGCATGGATGGGCCATCTGATCTGGATCTCATTTGATAACTACCTTATCTCTTAGAGTAAAGGGTAAAAGATTTATTTACTCTTAAGAATAGAAATGTTCATTTAAATGTTTTCTGAAATCTTGTTTATATAGTGATTTTTAAAGTCTCCTGATTTATTTCTACTTATTGTGCTGGATCAGAAACTATCGACATTATCCAGGGTATGGATTAGAGAGACCTGGGAGAAATAGTCTCCCCAATGTCAAGAACTTCTGCACAGCCAAGGGAGAAGTTATTCCCTGTATGTTTCATATAGAAAGCTAAAATTATAGTTGGCAATTTCACTTAAATTGAAAAAAACAACTTCTCCCTGTTCAGACAACCTGATCCAATCCCTTATTTCCAATCTGTGTAATTGTTTTTAAAATAAAGAGTCTCTGCCGGAACAGAGAAAATTGAGTCCCATCAACAATTTAATACAAGTCGCCATGTTACAGGTGAATGGTATGGACATGACGGGTAAAACTCAGGGTGACGCAGTGTCAGTATTACGCAACACGCCGCTGGGAAGCAATGTGCACATTGTTGTTTCCCGGCAAGAACTGGAAGACGAGCAGGAGGAAAAGGAAGAGCAAGACCCGAGATTTAAGGTTCCTCGAGAACTGGTATGTACGATTTACATCTGACCGTTCATCAGCTCACTTTAATTAAGGTTCAACCTTTAAATTGTATGTCCTTTGACACAAAAGCACACATTGATAGAACTCCACACACTTGCACATGGATTTTGGATGTGAGTAAAAAAAACTACATTAAATCATGTATATTAAAATTGCTGAAATAGCAATAAATTGCTATGATAAATGATAATTTAATGTATGTGATAAGGTGAACAAAATGTTTTGTCATAAAGCTTTTTACCAGTGAAGATTTAAGAGCTGGCTTGGTAGATGGAGCAAAAGCTTTTCAGGGTAATTAGATTTATCAAAATCTGTACGAATCAAATTGCCGTAGCAATTTGGTTCCCAAAATCTGTATGAATCAGTTTGCCATAGCAATTTGGATCCTAATTCATTAACTAGTAACCTCTGAAACAACAGATCTTCTATAAAACTGTTCTATACAGATATCAGGAAAGCAATATTAAGAAAACACAGTCTTCCTAAACAACCAAGATTTACTGTTTGTTCATGATATGAGCACGTTTGAAAATGAGACACCACAAACAATTTTTACGAGGATGATGGGAATTGGGGGTTAAGAGGGTTGATACCATGTCTGATGGTTCACCAACTTTACACTTTCAAGTATTTTTAGGGCTGTATTATACATTTTAGGTTAGGTGAATGTGTGTTATTTTAAAAGATGTCTTTAGCTAAGTGTAGCTGTGTAAATTTATAAAAATGTTTAAAACAATAGTGATCAAAATAAATGTTTTTATTAAACAATTTCTTTTGTTTCTTTTAGACATATATAACAATCAATATATTTGTAAATTCATAATTCAACATTTTTTGCTTATAAATTGTTTAGATACATAATTATAGATATTTTAGTGACTTTATACTAATAGCAGTGTAGTAATTGCTTGCTTGCAGAATTTGATGTGATTTTACAATCTCGCTGAATGGCATTGCTCTGACATAATCAATAGGCGCTATTGTTTGCATGCTTTTGAGTTGTTTTTTTGTGTTTTTGCATGTATTTTTTCATTTTGCACATTTCCATCTCTGGTTTAAGACAGAATGTTGTTTTATAATACCTATAAACTATGAATTTGCATGATTATGGGAAATTACTCAAAAATTCAATAAATAATACTGAAATGTACCGCAGCTTTCTCACCGAGTTAACATGCATAATAACTCGCTGACGGGACATCTATCTGATAGAATAACAGTTGAATAACATCAGTATGTCATACCAATCCATTCTTATTGTATTCACGTTGCTGATTAATCCTTAATTACTTAAATTACTAGTAGGACTGCACAATTCAATTACGTTAATTAAGCTGTAGTTGTTGAGTAATAGTAGCTTAGTGCCTTAGAATCAATAGAGAAGTCCAGTAGACCAGAACTGAAGGTTATAAAGCTGAGATTGGAAACCAGTCTCAAATCTCAAGCATCTGATTGGCTGAAATGGCGACCAGTCGCCATTTCAGCCAATCAGATGCTTGAGATTTGAGACTGGTTTCCATGCTCAGTTTTATAACCTTGGGCACAGAGAATTCGGCAGAATGTGGGAAGTTTCATAATGCAAAGCTGCTGAATCACATATTGATGGGAAGATATTTTTTGTATATGACCAAGTCGCTTCACCATTGCTTAATCATTGATTACATTAGAATAAATAAGATGATTATGTCTAACTCAGTAACAAACAGCAATGCTTCGGACCATCAGTATAATGCTTCAGATCATCAGTAGGCCACCTCTTGGGGAGTTGTCAGATGTTTACTGGTTAGAAACCCAATTACATGTATATCAGTGCTATCTTTATCTTTCAAAGTAGAAGGGAGTTTACTGGAAATAGAGCAGAATGCAGGTCCTGGGCTAAACCAACACCATACTTGATAATTATGACTTCAGTGTGTGTGTGGGGGGGGGGGAATGCAAATATTATCTTTATACCATTTGTAAAGGATTAATTGTTTTATCCTTTTGTAGTTAGAAGTAATTGACACTGTAGCAGATGTTAGAGAGAATGCCCAGAATTTATTTGTTGTTAAATCGGAAGTTAAGAAGATATTGGCTATAGTTAGCATGCTGACTTTGTTAAAGTTTGAAAGTTTTTTGTTTGGCATATTTAGGAATGTTTTGCCAGATTTTGTTTTTTTAGTGTATTGTGTGTGCTCTTTAATTGGCTTTCCTGATTAACTCTGTTATAACTAATGTTTAACCCTTTATTCCATAGACATACCTTTTTGTGCAGGCAAACAGTGTAGATCCAGATCAGCTGGTACATTTGTGCCTTCTGAACAGGATCTACAATGTTCACTTTTACATATAGATTCATTAGGTTATTTCTGACCAGGGTTGAAGGTTATAAAACTGAGATTGGAAACCAGTCTCAAATCTCAAGCATCTGATTGGCTGAAATGGCGACTGGTCGCCATTTCAGCCAATCAGATGCTTGAGATTTGAGACTGGTTTCCATGCTCAGTTTTATAACCTTGGGCACAGGATGCAGCCAGTGTAGACCCAGATTAGACATCACCAATGTGCTGGCTGATCTAGATCAACGCTGCTCACTTACAAATGTTAAAAGGCATATAGATGGAATAAAGGTTTAAAAACTATGCTAAATTTCCTGCTTGAATTATATTTTATTTGCTGTTTGCTGTGCCATTAAATTCACATGTATGCTAATTATTTTATTTAATTTAAGTTTGCTGTGCTGTGTAGTGCTTTTGTTGTGTGCACGCCTTTTCTTGCGCTTTCAGCGAGATTCTAACATCAGTGACCTTGACACTGCAACAACAAATGACCTTGACCCTCAACAAATTTTCCAGCCCCCTGATAAAGCAGAAGATGACGGAACGCTGGCAGTGATGAAAAACAAGGAATTGATCGAGTTTAATATTCCACTGAATGATTCTGGGTCGGCAGGGCTTGGCGTTAGCGTCAAGGGGAAAACTCTCACAACGGAGGAGGGTACACGGGACTTGGGAATCTTTGTTAAAGCTGTGATAAATGGAGGTGCTGCTTCTAAGGTAATTCATAGGTTCAAAAACGTCCTTGTGATTCGAAGGCCTTTAACTCTTTACTCCATGGGATATTGCTGTTATCCCATGGGCAAACAGTGTATATCCAGATCAGCTTGCACATCTGATCAGGATCTACACTGTTTGCTGTTAGGTTCATTAGGATATTCCAGACCAAGAAGCAAACAGTGTAGATCCTGATCAGACAGCACAGACATTCCAGCTCATCTGGAATTACACTTTTCGAAGATTTCAAACCCGTTAATATGGAGTTAAAGGTTAAATAAATTACTAAGGGCACAAAAAGATTCTATAATGAAAAATCTAAGAAACCTTTGTACACAATTACACATATGCATTTAACACATGATTCAACAAACAGTAAGCAAGTTCAATTTACAAACACCTGTTGACTTTTGAACCATAATGTTTTTTGAGTTTGCTGTACAAACTGGAAACCAGTAATAACTGCAGAAAGCTCGCAGCTAGACTTGTTTTCTTCCAGGAAAGAACCTGTGTGGATATAGAAATTTCACCTATGTCACAAGGGTTTTAACCCTTTCCTCCATAGATACACCTTTATTGCAAGGGCAAACAGTTTAGATCCAGATCAGCTGGCACATCTGTGCTGTCTGATCAGAACTAAACTGTTTGCTTTTTGATTTGTTAAGTTATGTCTGACCAAAATGCGACCAGTGCAGATCCTGATCAGACGGATGTGCCAGCTGATCTTGATCTACACTGGTCACACATGCGTATGAAGGTGCATATATGGAGTAAAGGGTTTAAATCTTATGTCTCCATAAGGCTTATAAATCTTCTGAACTCGCAAAGGAAGGGTTTTGTTGACCAGCGAAATGAAATGGCAAGCCGTTATCCTGACATTAACATGAACACAATACTGATACACCCCAGTTTTTGGTCTAACATACACCATTTCACAGTATATCGGTCAATAGTTTATTTTGAAATGAATAGAATTCTTTACTCTTCTTGGAAGTAAAATACTTTGTTTTGTTTATAAACTAGGATGCAGATTGTAAGGTATTTAACTTTATTGCCAAGAAATGATGGCAACAGAGAAGGGCTTTTGCAAGAAGGATTCAGAGCTTTTTCTTTTTGTAATTGCGTGGCAGCATATTCAGAAATATTGAACCCTTTACTCCAGGTATGAGTTTAATGGCATTCCTGAAGAGTCTAGATCCTGATCAGCCAACACATCTGATCAGGACCTCCACTGTTCACTTTTAAAATTATTAGGTTATTACAGTGTAGAATCTGATCAGACAGCACAGACTGATGTGCCAGCTGATTTAGATCTCTACTGAATGCATACCCAATACGACTTGTATATATGGAGTAGAAGGTTAATATAAACACTTGGGTTTGGTAAATGTTATGTGTGATTTCAATTCCAAGCACTGTATGAAAACACAGTTTGTGATGTTTGCACATGTTGACTACAGGTTTTTGTATCACAAAGACTTTAGTTTATATATCGGGAAAACCTTTCGCAAGTTTTATCCCGAATGCCCAGATTTAATTCAGAAATACAGGAACAGAATCGACCAGTGTAGATCCAGATCTGAAAATGCAAATGTTCCAGCTGATCTACTCTACACTGCTTCCATACACAATAAAACTTGTATAATTTGAAGTGCAGGATTAACGATTTTTGGAATTATTGAAACTATAAGTAATTTAAAAAGTAAAAAGTAAAATTAATTTTGTAAGACAGTGTATTCAACTTGCATAGTTTAATTATTAAACTATGGACCTTTTATAAACAGGACCTTGTTAAAAGTGTTTGAATCCTGATACATGATAATCAAAGTGCCTTTTATAAAGTTGTTTGTAAATGAAAACATCCTGAGGAAAGAGCTTTTTATTCTGACAGCAAACTGCTTGCTTGTGGCTGAAATATGCTTGCTCAGCCGTAGAGTATATACCTGCCAACATAATAGTCACAAGATCATGGCCCAAGATCATAAAACTGAGATTGGAGACCAGTCTCAAATCTCAAGCATCTGATTGGCTGAAATGGCAACTGGTCGCCATTTCAGCCAATCAGATGCTTGAGTTTTGAGACTGGTCTCCAATCTTAGTTTTATGATCTTTGGCCCAGGTAATTTGTCAGCTTAATATTATCCTAGAGGAATTGATAGGAGAGGATATAGAGGTGTTAAATTCCAGCACTGGTTGCTTACTCCTCCTTTGATCATTTCAGGTCATGTATGGGAAACTACCATCCTCAAAGGTCATCCTTAAAAATGTTTGCTGTTGTTTGACCTTCTTGTCAAAATCAGTTTAACTTTTGTTTCTTTTTCTGCCTTAGATGTTTTGTTAATATTTGTTTATCCTATATACAGATTAGGTTAAACAAAATTCCTTACCAATTTAGAAGGGCATCTGGTAACAGTTTTTTAAGGTTTGTTTAACTGAGTAGATTTTAATTTAGGGAGGGCTTTAGCCCAGCGGAGTCATTCAGAAACAGTTGAAAATCACTCACCTGAACCAACTGGTCACAGAATCTGATGTTCTTGCTTTTGCTGTAAATTGTAAACATTAAATCAAAGTCAGTTAAATACAGATCCCAAGAACTTTTTTTGTATGAAACTTTACAGAGTTTCGTTTATATATTGATATTTTGAGTGATTCATTGATTATGGCCAAAAATATGTGAATTGTAATTATCTCCTTTTAAGTTTTATTTCTCTTTAGTTTTGTTACAGGCATATATCAAATTAAAAGAAAAACAACAACAAAAAAAAGCCACCAAAAAACAACAAAAAACCGACATCACCAGATTTTCTTTCTAAGAAGCTTTTTTCTATATTATTGCTTTTGCAGAGTAGCATTTAAAATATAAACAGTAAATGTTATGTAGAAAATAGTAAATAAAACTGATATTTAATTTCTTGACAAAAGCTTCATTGACCTTTACTCCCTTGATATGGCTTACTGTAGAACTGGATTTATTTGCGTTGGTTTTATTTTCGCTTATATTCGCGAATCGCTTGCCTCGCGAATTCATAAATATCACGAATATATGATGAGTTTTGATATATCCGATACTAATTATCCGAAAAGAGGCAACTTAAAATAGAACTGTTAATCTCTTCAAACGCCACGTATATTTCCTTTTGGTCCACCATTCATTTATATGATTTAATTATTTGAATAAATTTGGCAAATAATATAAACGATTATTTCCTTAAACTATGTTAAGTTTTTAGTAATTTATTCTGATACAGAAAACAATATAGCTATTGTCAGCGTTTTTTATTATATTTCGCACCTTAACAAAAGGCAGCTTGCTTAACAATATTATGTTTATTTATAGTTAATTGCTTTATATCTCAGGTATATATCTGTACCGTTTGCATGTGTTTAACGATGAAATCGTGATCATGGTTATAACTTATACTTTTATATTTTTGGTTTCAAGTCTGACGACGTCGCGAATTTATGAATACGCGAGTAAAGAAAATTGCTGATTTTTGACGAAAATCGCGAAATTTTGACCTCGCGAAATGAATGCGTTTTACAGTATCTGTTTACCAATGGAAATCAAAGTCTACCAGCAAATCCACACAGTCTTATAACAGTTCCTTCTAAATTAAGGTTATTTCTGACCAGGTAGTAAAGTGTAGATCCAGATCAGATTTGCATGATTAGAATAAGTGGTTAAAGCTTACATTGCTGCTATACCACAGTAGCTATTTTTGAAATCAAGTAAAAGGGATAAACAGTATTAAGACAGTTACCATGGTTGCTATTTTAGCCTTATCCTATAGAATGGCTAATGCCTAAAAGAGTCCCACTGATAATGCATCCCAAACTCAGAAAATTATGCAAGAATCTTATCAATCTTTCACATTTTGTTCATTGTTACATATGAAAATAAAAATCTCAAAGTCAAAATTCACTCATTGCAATGAAAATGACTGCAGGTCTGAAATTTACCCAGACTTACAGAAAGTCTTGGTGAAGTCTTTGCACCAAGGATACGACTTCTGTGCAACTAGTGTAGATCCAGATATGCCCGCACATCAAACTGTCTAATCTAGATCTACTCTTTAGATTTGTTAGATTATTTCTATTTCTGACTAAGAAACAGTGTAGATCAAGAACAGACTGCATAAATGTGCAGGCTACTGGGCTGAAGGTTATAAAGCTGAGATTGGAAACCAGTCTCAAATCTCAAGCATCTGATTGGCTGAAATGGCGACCAGTCGCCATTTCAGCCAATCAGATGCTTGAGATTTGAGACTGGTTTCCAAGCTCAGTTTTATAACCTTGGGCACTGGTAATATGGATCTACATGGGTTACACATGCCAAATAAGCCATATGTTAACCCTTTCCTTGATATATACGCATTTTTACGCATGTGCGACCAGTGTAGATCCAGATCAGCCGGCACATCCGTGCCGTCTGATCATGATTTGCACTGGTTGCATTTTGGTCAGAAATAACCTAATGAATCAAAAAGCGAACAGTTTAGATCCTGATCAGACGGCACGGATGTGCCATCTGATCTGGATCTGAACTGTTTGCCCTAGCAATAAAGGTGTATCTATACAGGAAAGGGTTAAAGGTATTTGGAAAGGTTTGTGATAATTAACAAATCTTAAAGAACATTTAAATCTTTCAGGATGGTCGTTTACAAGTGAATGATCAATTACTAGAAGTGAACAACACTTCCCTAATAAACCATGCCAATACAGAGGCTATGGATCTTCTGAGGAACGCTATGCAAATCGAGGGACCGGTACCCGGCTGTATTAACATTAAAGTTGCTCGCAGGATAGGGGCACCATCACCATCGCCTTATACCACCCCTGGTAAAGAGGAACCAGAATGGTTCAGTGGTGAGCAGGAAGTGAATAACAATGATTCATTGGATAAAAATGGTCATGTGACTTACGATTCACACAAAACTCCTGTGAAAATGAAAAACGGAGATATTGGAAATAACTTTAAATCACCGAATTTGTTCTTAGAGCGTATTATGGCAGGGAACGGACTAAGAAATGAATCATATACAAGAGCAACTCATGAAAGTTACGCAGAGTCACCCGAGCCATTTCGCAACACACGCAATCTCATAGATCTTACCAAACAGGTAGGTGTAATCTAGGTGTTGTTGACAAGGAACTAAAGTGGTATTAAAACATTTTGCAAATTTTACGCAGAAAATTTCATTTTTGTGCAGGTATTAATTCACGTAAAATTTATGGTAAAAATAACATTATGATGTCAATATGTGTAGAAAATCTCCCAATTAGTTAGATGAGAAAATAATATATCTGGATATTTATAAGTTATTTTCAAATATTTTGTAGTTACAACTAAAATATAAGAATATACTCCCCTTCAATAGAAAGTTACCACTTCGAGAATTATTATAAGCTTTAACTGATTGATAAAATATGAAGGCTTCTTATGAATTTAAAAAGTTTACCACTTTTACCATAGTTTTTACATTGATAAAATTGAAACCATGCAGTATGGCAAAGTAGCACTGGTACATACTTGCAATTTTGGGTAAATTACAGTCTTTTTGGGCTTTTTCTGCTGCCAAAATTTAAAAGCTGAATATTTGACAGAAACAATAAAATCAACTGGACAAAATTGCATAACAGCCAATAGGAAAACATGTTTTAGGCTGCCTTACTTTTTCTTTTCCTGGACGTGTCTTAACCCTTTCCTCCATATATACACATTTTTAGGCATGTGCGACCAGTGTAGATCCAGATCAGCCGGCACATCCATGCTGTCTGATCAGGATCTGCACTGGTCACATTCTGGTCAGAAATAACCTAACAAATAAAAAAGCAAACAGTGCAGATCCTGATCAGACGGCACGGATCTACACTGTTCGTCCACGCAATAAAGGTGTGTCTATGGAGGAAAGGGTTAAATGAGACGGACTTTTTTGTTCAAATGAAAGAAAAATTATCATTTGATGGTATACTAAGTTTTGAACATATAAAATGTTGCTAGAAACCAAGACCACATTCCACACTTGGTATACAGAGAGGGTCACCAACTGGTTCCAACAGTTCAAGTTCTGAGGATGTAAACAAGGAACCAGCCTGGATTCATGGACCAGACTGGACCCGACATGCCAGTGAAACCAGTGTTGAAAGTGAACAGTAAGTAGGAACCAGTCTTAACTCAAGCCTCAATATTTACACATTTTAATGCATGTACAAACAGTGTAGATCCAGATTAGCCAGCACACCATTCTGACATCAGTGCCCAAGGTTATAAAACTGAGCATGGAAACCAGTCTCAAATCTCAAGCATCTGATTGGCTGAAATGGCGACTGGGTCGCCATTTCAGCCAATCAGATGCTTGAGATTTGAGACTGGTTTCCATGCTCAGCTTTATAACCTTGGGACCTGATCTGAATCTTCACTGTTTGCTTTTTGGTCAGAAATAATAGATTCAATAAATCAAAAAGCAAACAGTGCAGATCCTGATCAGACAGCTAGGATGTGCAGCCGATATGGATCTACAGTGTTTGCCCATGAAGGTATATATATGAAGGAAAGGGTTTATAAAAGATAAAACCTAAGATTTGTTTAAAAGTAATGTAGAAAGTGAAATGGAAAAAGGAAAAATGTGGCATTTGCAGCACTGTGTCTCTAAATAGTCCAACCATAAGCAGGTTGGTTATATTTCAAACAGTTTTTTTCAATGTTAGTTGTAAAATCTTGAACCATAGCATGTGTTTGCCCAGTGAAGAAACTACAAACTGTTGGAAACCAGCAGATTTGTTAATATTGCAATGATGAAGTTTTGTTAGTGAGCAAGAAATCACACACCAAAATGGTCCTTGTATTATCTAAACTATACTAAAATAGAGATTAACGTTAGTCTGCTAAGTTGCTTATTAATACAGTCTAACCTGTACTAAAGACTACAAATAAACAAAGACCATCTTGGGATAAAGACCATATTTTATTTGACCCACTGAATATATAATTTAGGAATATGTAACTTATTATTTCAATGTTTCAACAGAACTCCAACAGGTGATGGGTTCAGCAGAGATGCACCCGGTCGCCAGAGCATGTCTGAAAAACGCAAGGGCCACATGGACCCAAGGAGCAGTGAAATCTACCAGAAAGTTAGGGGCCTGAAGGAACTTAATAAAGGTACTAAATAATGTAATAAAGGTTTACTATAAAAATGATACTAGGTGAAATTAAAATAAAAAGCTTAAAATTCTGCAGATAAGTACTGGTTAAAGCATAACCAAACCTAAATAACTATATCTAACCCTTTGCTCTATAGATACATGCTTATTGCATAGGTCAAACAGTGTAGATCATGATCAGCCGACACATTCATGCTATCTGATCAGGATCTACACTGTTCACTTAAAGATTAATTTGGTTATATCTGACTAAGATGCAACCAGGGCAGATCCAGATCAGACAGCATAATGTGGTGGCTGATCTGGATCTACACTCTACACTGGTCACACAAGCATTAAAACATGTATATATGGAGAAAAGGGATAACATTATGTATAGCTGATCAATTTGCATTGCATATATTAATCAGTACATCACTTAGCTTGTACATTTGCACAGAAATGCAGCCTGTATATATTCAGAGCACCACAAAAACGACTTTCACTGTTATATATATGTCACTTTTAGCCTTACACAGTTATCCAAATGCCTCTTTTTGACTTAACAAAGGTACACAAATGCCTCTTTAGCCTTACACAGTTAAACAAATGCCTTTTTAGCCTTACACAGTTAAACAAATGCCTCTTTCTTTTTGCCTTACAAAGTTACACCAACACCTGTTTTTGCTTTACACTTCAATTTATTGATATTTGAGACGTAAAGATTGCTTAGTTATTTTTATGTGTGTAGGGTATTATCCTAAGGTTTTGGGCTGACATGGTTGTCCGAGGTAAATAGTTTGGATTTGCAAAATAATTACTTGAATAATCATTAAGGCAAATTACTCGAAAAGTCGTGGAAGGTTCAGCTCTTTACTCTGAGGGATAGGGTTGTTTTCCATGCGATCAGTGTAGATCCAGATCAGCCAGCACATCAGTGTCATCTGATCAGGATCTATACTGTTCAAATTCTGATTTATTAGATTATTTCTGACCAAAAAGCAACAGTGTAGATCCTGATCAGATGGCACAGATGTGCCATCAAATCAGGATCTACACTGTTCTCTTCTTGGGAAGAAATAACCCTATAAATAAAAACGTAAACAATATAGATTCTAATCAGATGGCATCAATGGGCCGGCTTATCTGGATCAACACTCTTTGCCTGTTGGTAAAGCCATAACCCTTAAAGTAAAGGGTAAAGCCTTATAGGATGATGAATGTTTGGAGTAAGCAGGGGCCAGATTCTAATTTATATTTATTTGATTTTTAGTGGGCACTATTTTACATTAATGGATAAGTTCCTTTATGTTTCACAATTGTTTAATTTATGCTGTTATGAATAATGTAACCACTATTTCACCATTATTTACTATGCATCACAGAGATTATGTACACATCTGTGCAGAGATCTACTTCATTTCAAGCAGGTAGTTTATTCGCATTCGTGTCAACATTTTCAGTTGTGTGCATTTCTAACAAATCATTTTAACAAGTAGTACTTTGTTTAATTTATAAGCAGACTGCTTTCTTGATTTAATTTAGAAAATAACTTTTTGAAATAGAGTTCTATCCCTTAACTCCATATATACGAGTTTATCTTATGTGCAAACAGTGTAGATCCAGATCAGCTGGCACATCTGTGCCCATCGATCAGGGCCTACTCTGTTCATTTCTTGGTCAAAATTAACCTAATGAACTAATAAGTGAACACTGTAGATCCTGAACAGAAGGCAAGAATGTGCCCACTGATCTGTGCCCAAGGTTATAAAACTGAGCATGGAAACCAGTCTCAAATCTCAAGCATCTGATTGGCTGAAATGGCGACCAGTCGCCATTTCAGCCAATCAGATGCTTGAGATTTGAGACTGGTTTCCAAACTCAGCTTTATAACCTTGGGACCTGGTCTACAAGGTTTGCACATGGGATGAAAGCCATATCTATGGAGTTAAAGGCTTATAGAGATTAATTCCTGTAATACATTAATAACAGATACAGGCATTTTCATATTTTTCATAGGTCTTACTAAACAAAACAAAAGGAAAGTTGCTTTAGATATTTCACTGCAACATTCAAATAGTTTTGGTAAAATAATGTTAAATATTTTACCTTTAAGACTGCTGCATTACGGCTAAATATTTATATCCTCCGCAAAACAATTTAAAGAAGAAACAAAACTCAAACGTACCAGAGATAAATGTGCATTGAAAAATCAAGCAATCATATGTTTCGGAATGGATTCAGAATTTTAGTTGTTAAGTTATACTTAAAAAAAAGTTGTTTGTAAAGGTTTATTTGATATTGTCGTTAATAGCTAAAACAAGTGCTATGAATTTCTGAAGCACTTATGTTATTCAGTGCGCAATTTATCTGAGATAAAATACGCAATCAACATTTTTCACTTTTTGCATCATTTGAAAGCATGTGATAATTGCATTTTGCAGATCATTTTTGTTGTAACATTAACAAGCACATGTCAAAGTTTATGCATCCTACAGCTTGGCCTTGACTACTTCAATGCATTTTTCATGGTCATTATTAGTCAATAAGGGAACGTTTTCTTGAATTATTGGCATACCAAGAGATATTTTATGGAGTACTGTATTTTTCACAATGCACGCTCATAGGCCTACAGAGATCCATTCAACAGTCGGGAAGTTATGGTCGACTGGTTCGAGCCGGTTCAGCTGAATCACTGCTTAGTCGCTCCAACAGCAACATAAATAGTCCGAGAGTTCTCGTGCATGAGAAATATGGCGTTTGTATGTATCTAGTTGTGGTTTGAAGTGTGTAACCATTAGTTGTGGTGTGGTGATATATTAACATCCCCATGGAAACTAGGTATCAAAAAATTCTATAACCCTTTACTCCATGGGATGTGGCTTTTATCCCATGGGCAGAATGTTTAGAACCAGATTAGTTTGCAGACTGATAACCTTACAATTTCTTAGGTCATTTCTTACCAAGAAGCAAACATTGTAGATCCAGATCAGACTGCACCATGTGATCTGGATTTACACAGTTCGCACATAGGTTAAAATTACCCATTTGCTTTTACATTTATTATGTTATTTGTGATGTGACTAACAAGCAAACATAGTAGATCTAGATCAGTCAGACAGTATATCTGGATCTTCACTGGTTGCCCATGGGATAAAAGCTTATTCCCATGGAGTATATATTTAATGAACTAAACATGGGGATGTTTTTCGTTGTCAATAATAGGTAGTTGTGCATGAATTAGTTTATTTTACAGTAGTAACAATAACCTGTCTAGCTGTTCTAATTATCAGGAATAAATCCATGAATTTGATTCTTTGTTATTGTCATATAATGAATGGTTGAATTTCAATTCCAATTTCACTATCATTGGTTTTTGTTGAATTTATGCAAAGTGTGTAATTGTATGATGGCTCACAGGTTTGCATTTTGTTTTGAGTTATAATTAACTATTTTTACAGCACTGTGGAAATAATGCAGTACTGCAAGAATAAAGTGTAAACCTGAAATGCATGAAAACTCATTAATTGCTGAAAAAAGCCATGAAGTGGTTAAAGAAAAGGCCGGAGATGGAAAAAATTACAAAAAAATCATATAAAATCTGAGCATTTGTATAAATAGTTTGAATTATAAATATCTTGCACAAGTGTAAGGTGAAGATGGAAAAATATGTCAACAGGGGTGAACTTTTTTGTGGGAACAAGGCTCTGCGAAGTTCCTGCCCAAACAGTTCACCCGAGATGACAGATTTTTCTATCTTTACCAAATGTCTCATGCAAGATACTTTTTCTTGCATACTGTTTACTATTCATAACACTTTTATTTATGTATTCAATTAAATTTTAATGATGTCATTATATTGAATAAATTACGAGATAAGATTTTTCCGTCCCTGGTAAATCACGTGGAAACATCCAGTATGCAAAATACTATTATATGCTTGCAATCATATACACCGTAGAACCATTTGAGATCACAATGTCATATTCTTTTAAACAGAGATATATGCATTAAGGGTTTAGCACAGAACTACTCTTATAGAAAAATGGAGTTAGAATAGTCTTGCTTTCAACCCTTGACAGCTTTCTATGATGTCTTATTCACCCTTTATTTCATGGGATAAAACATTTATAAAGATCTGCCTGCACATATAAGTATTGTCAAAGTGTAATGCCGTATGGCAGAAAAACACATATAGTATCTTGATCTGCTGTTTCTTAATCATTTTACTGTGGTATCAGTAAATTTCACATAGATGAATATTATTGTGAGCATGAGTGAAGGAATAACATACACGATTAGCATGTTGGCTCTATTCCACAGTGCTGAATAGTTTTTGGCACAGATATGTATCATCCACTTGTAATTCATTAACATTTTTTTCCATACCATCTATCTGAGTTTATAGTCACAGTTTTGTTCTTTATTGTACACTATGCTATTATTTTTTTGTTTGAAAACTTGTTAAATGCATGTCAGAGCAATTTCATAAATGATTTTATTTCTGATATTTAGTTAATGAAATGCTTTGGTGAATGGTTTAGCGCCATGTGCTTAATGTTCTAGTCTTAGATAAAATAAGTACAACATACATACTTACCATTGCTGTAATTCTATTAAGACGTAATTCTAAAATGTCTTTCATTTAATTTGAACAAATGTGGATTTCATTCGGTTAGAAGCACTTAACAAAGATATACCTTGTTTCGGTAATAAATCAGATAGTCCATACAGAGCTTGTGATATTTTATAGGACTTCTATTGGTCATTTCATTCTGTGCCCAAGATCATAAAACTAAATCTGGAGATCAGTCGCCATTTCAGCCAATCAGATGCTTGAGATTTGAGACTGATCTCAAAACATTATTTGATATTCAAAAGGAAACGATTTTTATGAAAACAGTTTCATTTCTGTTACGAGCTTTTCTTTAAATTTTGTTTTAAAATTGTTATGTATTTGGCTACCATTAATTTTACTGCTACCAAGTAATGTTCAATTATAAATCATCAACTTCATGTTATTATTTAACCATTTCCTCAATAGAAACACCTTTATTGCGTGGGCGAACAGTGTAGATCCAGATCAGCAGGCACATCCATGCCATCTGATCAGGATCTAAACTGTTCGCTTTTTGATTCATTAGGTTATTTCTGATCAGAATCTGCACTGTTCGCTTTTTGATTTGTCAAGTTATTTCTGACCTAAACCTGACCAGTGCAGATCCTGATCAGACCGCACGGATGTGCCTGCTGATCTGGATCTACACTGATCTCACATGCGTAAAAATGCGAATATATGGAGTAAAGGGTTAAATACATGTACAATGTCTTCTGCTCAATGTTATGATGTCATTTTCAGTAATGAAATCATCTTTAAAGATCATGGCTTTCTTGTTTTCCCCTGCTTTTTAGTAAAAATTTATCCTTACATCGCAAATCAGTTATAAAACTGTTGTTACTATAAATTTTGTAAGGAAGTGATGCATTTTTGACTTCCTACCATTGAAAAACAAAGAAGTGTAGTAACTCTAGTTCATTGAATACTTGAAATAGATGAAAAGGGAACTTTGAAGACCCTCGAACATGACAAATATGAAAATATTGCAGGCTCGGTTTGATTGAGCCTGTTCATGGGCAGCAATGGAAATGTTTATAACTGCCCACGCCGCCTAGCCCCGGGTTGAGCGCAATTCAATATTTACACCAATAAACAGTACAATTCTGATCCATCCCAAACGATGGTATGCATATGGCGGTGAACATGGAACCTTCTATGCGGTATTTTCAGATTAATGCCATTCCATGTTCAGCGGCGTATGGTCCCCAGATAAAAGAATGGGTTTGCCCTAAATGAGAAAACAATGGGCGGAACTAAATTTTGAGAGGGGATCTTAGAATATAAATCCTGCATATCACAGACAACGCCAAAGGCAAAATTTAAAATGCAGGAAGTATATCCTTGGGGGTGATTGAACAATATCCAAATTTATATTGGCTGGGATATTGAAACCTCCCATCTTTAAACTGGCCGAAATATTAAAAACAAAAGTAAATTTAGAAGTACTATTAAGGGCTCGCCACACTCCTCCCAATCCTATTCATCGATAAAAAGAAAATTATTGAAATCTCAAAAATGGCATAATGCCATTCAATGAAACTTTGCACAAATGAATGTTACTAATGTATCTTGATTTTGCATACAGTAAGACACGTTAGAATAGTAAAGAAAACAAGCTAGACCTTAAAATTCCTTAAAATTCTATTTACATAAATTCACAAAAACTAAGCGATACAAAACATAATTTTAAATTCCCACGTGAGTGCAATGTTACTGACAAGAAAATGTTTGTACTTTGTTAAAAACTTTCAACTGCTAAAAGAGAAATCAGTGATCGTCATCCGTTTACGCGACCAGGAAGCAACCAGAAAATTGAAGGTCAGACACACTTTTACTAATATCTCGTAAAGTTTACATATGTAAGTCACGAGGACACAATTAATTGTTGTCAGTATCATATTACTCATGTGGGCATTTAAAATGATGTTTTGTGTTGTTTAGTTTTTGTGAATTTATGTAAATAGAAGTTGAGGGAATTTTTAGATCTCGCTATTTTTCTTTACTGTTCTAACGTGTCTTATCTTCTGCAAAATAAAGATACATTAATAACATACATTTATGCAAAGTTTCATTCAACGGAATTTAGCCGTTATTGAGATTTTGAATATTTTCTTTTTATCGATGAATAGGATTGGGAGGAGTGTGGCGAGCCCTTAACTTAGTACATAAATATCCTGCTCGATGACCTTCAAAGGACGTAACTGACAAATTCAGTTTAGTACATTTTGTATTATATGACAGAAAAAAAAGTATTTTTGTCAGTTTTAACTCGTATGATCAGAATCCGGGTTAATGGGAAGTGCCTGCGGTTTTAAAGATGGCCTTACTCTTATTGTTCTTTCCATGAAATCTCAGTATCTCGAAATCTAATATTTTTGCATGTGACTAATCCAGTTACATAACAAAGGGAAAAAGTATCATGAGCTGGATTAACCAGCCATCTAGATTTTACCATAGAGATCAGTAAAGTTTGAAAAGAAGAATACTGTTAAATTCTGTTAAATACCGTAATGTTTTGTCTATTTCTTATACTGAATTATAACTTGTTTGTTTATGGAAAACAGTTCATGAAGGATTTAGTCTTTCATTGGATGTTAAATACTGATTTAATTATTAGAATGTATAAATTTCAGCTAGATATTTCAATATTTATTACCTTAAATTAAATTATTTATCAGTTAAGGGAAAGAAATATAGTTTATCATATTCAGTAAGTGTAACATGAAGTTTTGGAGTGAATAAACTTTACAGTTAACCATTTACTCCTTGGAAATACCTACAATCCATGGATATGCCTTTGTTCCCTTGTGCAAGCAGTTTAGATCCAGATCAGTCAAAACATTGATGCAGACTTATCAGTATCTATACTGTTCGCTTTAAAATTCATATTGTTTTTGCAGATTATGAAGTGAACAGCATACATGTATCCAGATTAGCTTGTGTAGATATGCAGGCTGATCTGGGTTGAAGGTTATAAAGCTGAGATTGGAAACCAGTCTCAAATCTCAAGCATCTGATTGGCTGAAATGGCGACTGGTCGCCATTTCAGCCAATCAGATGCTTGAGATTTGAGACTGGTTTCCATGCTCAGTTTTATAACCTTGGACACTGGATTCAATGACGTTGTACATGGGGTATAAGCCATATCCATGAGTTAAAGGGTCAATCCTTTACTCATTATATATAGGTTTCATTGCTTGTGCGACCAGTGAAAATCCAGATCAGCCAGCACATCCTTGCCATCTGATCTCGATACTAGTATACACTGGTCACATCATCATCAGGAATAAGCTAATGAAACAAAAGTGAACAGTGCAGATCCTGATAAGACTGGTCAGTTACCCCGATGTGCTGGCTGATCTAGGTCTACACTGCTTCCCCATGGGATAACAATATAATTATGGAGTAAAGGGTGAAATATATTAAACTGCTTCAGGTTTCTAACTGGAAGTACTGTTTTCAGCCAATATTCGAGGCCCACGTCCTCCAACCAACCTGAAGAGGTTTAGTTCCTTGGAGAACCTGAGCACAATGCAAGACGTGACCCCTGAAGCCGACCAGGACCTGAGTACAAGCTTTGATGAAGAGGACGGGGCCAGCCCACCTCGTATGAGACGAAAGCGAGGTGGCAATGAGAGCTTTAGGGCAGCTGTAGATAGGTCTTACGATCCAGTGCCAAAAATAGATATGGATCCTCGTAAGTTATCTCATATCATTTGCAATCCTTAGATATAATACAGAGAATTTTTCATTTCTTCAACAAAGATCAAGAAAGAGTGTTCTACCAACTTCATGCTGTCATGTTTCATTTATATTCACAATCTAAATTAGTCATTCTTCAGAATTTTAAATTATTGCCCGTTATTACTTAATGAAGATGATAGTTAGTTAGAAGTTAAAATGAAAAATCAAGAAAAACAATTGAAAATGAAATTTTAGTATTGACTTCTTGGACTACACCCTTTACTGCATAAATACAAGATTTATTACATGGACAAACATTGTAATCTGGATCAGCTGGCACATTTGTGCTGTCTGATCTTAATCTACATTGTTTGCTTCTTGATTATAAATAACATAATGAATCTAAATGGGAACAGTGTAGATCCTGATCAGATGGCACAGATGTGCTTGCCAATCTGGATCTACTCTGTTCATTCATGCAACCTATGGAGTTAAGAGTTAACCCTTTCATGTATAGATACACCTTTATTGCTAGGGTGAACAGTTTACATCCGTGCCGCCTGATCAGGATCTAAACTGTTCGCTTTTTGATTCATTAGGTAATTTCTGACCAAAATGCGACCAGTGCAGATCCTGATCAGACGGCATGGATGTGCCGGCTGATCTGGATCTACACTGGTCGCACATGCGTAAAAATGCGTATTTATGGAGGAAAGGGTTACAGTGAACCTCCAAGTGAACATGTAACATTGGCAGGTTGATGTCATTCCTTGAAATAATGTTATCCAGACCAGAACTTACTATACATTTTGCTGTGTAGTCAGAATTTATACCAAAACCATGTATATTTAAAAGAAAATGATACAATAATGTGACTACTTCAAACAGTAGCAACAATAAACACTAAAAAAAAATGTTTCCTTGATGTGGCTAAATATATTTATCAGTCTTATTGATGTGTATGCCATAGGAAAGCATGTTAGGAAACGACTGTACCTTAACTTAAAAGTAGACAAGATTTTAATAGTTATTCCCAGTAAAATTTGACCTTTGCTAATGACCTTGACCTTATAGTGTTAAGATAATTTACCATTTATAATATATTGGAAAAGTTGGAAATGCTGACTTTAGTATTTGATTTTTAGCTACATAGGTTTAAAATGCCAATAGTTATAAATAGAAACTTTGACCTTGACATTGAAATGCGAAAAGAATCTTAAGTTTATAAAGTTCAAAAGGTTGATGGTTTTGTTCCACTTTCCCTGCATAGATGATACAGAACCCCAAGATCATCCTGCCCAGCTTTGGAGAAGCCGATCTGGTAATATAGTGCGATCCCTCTCCTATTTACCGCATGGTGTATGCAAGTCGCTTGATTATATATTACGTCTTTCTGAAGGTACCCGCGGGGCTGGAGTCAAGTTCTGTTCTGTTCTTTTAAGTTGCAGTTTTACAGTTATTGTTCATTATAAGTTGCTGCCAGTTGATGTTATGATTTATTATTAGTTAAAAATAATCTTCTTTTATGACTCTAACAGAAAGTTGAAGCTACCTGTTTGAACAAATGTTTTTTGTTGGATTTTGATTCCATTAAATTATGGTCATGATACTTTTCATGCTTGTGTCAGTTTGCTGGGGTTACACTAGCAGCTGAATGTCAAGGATCATTTCGATCATTTTTAGTCAATTTGGCCAACTAATAGCCAAAATACCCATAATTTAAGGAAAAAATGACTCTTCAACAAAAATCATAGCTGTCAACATTTTTCAAAACTTCAAGTGTCAGAGGATCATCTCCCAGGTCAAATGGAACCCCTGTCAAATTTTTGTCAATTTCTTATCAAAGTTTTAACCAACAGGACATGAAAATTAGAATTTTAGCCTGGGTTCGTTTGTATTACTAAAAATTACACGAGTGTTGGGGGATTAGAGTTCTATAAAGACTTTTTTCTGTCAGAGTCAGGTCTTTATTTTCAGTTCATTGTTTCTTACAGCATGATATTTCTTGGTAGAATAGTTGTTGCCAAAAATGCATGATATCGTTAGTTAAATTGCTAGAATTGTTTTAAAAATAACTAAATTTATTGTTGTCTTTTTAATCAAAAGTACTAAAAGTTCCTAAGCCTTTTTTTTTAAATTAATATACTAGTATGTTAATTACATGACAGCTTACTGTTGTCATAAGATATTAATGGATGTCAGTCCTGAAGGTTATTAAACTGAGATTGGAAACCATTCTCAGATCTCAAGCATGATAGTCTGATTGGGATTGAGATTTAAGACTGGTTTCCATTCTAAGTTTTGAAAGTTGGGACCAGAGCTGTTGGAAAATTGTTGACTACAAAATGGAAGATACTGGCAATGCATATTTGTCAAAGTAAAGCAACATGCAGAAATTAGGAAAAAGACAATCAGAAATTTATTTAAAAACAAAACAAAACAAGTTGTTAACCCTTTACTTAATACATAAAGGTTTCATTGAATGTGTGACCAGTGTAGATCCAGATCAGATGGCACATCCATGCTTCTGATTTGGATCAACTCCATTTGCTTATTGGTCAGAAATAACATAATAAATCTAAGTGCAGATCCTGTTAAGTGGCAGCTGATCTGGATCTACACTGTTTGTCCATGCAATAAAACTCGTATATATGGAGTAAAGGGTTAACTACTTTTAACTTAATAATTACATGCTGAATACTGGCGATACACAGTTGTTTATAGTCCAAAAACACAAAGAAATGCTAAAAAAAGACAGAAATTAACCCCCCCCCCCCCACCCCCCAAAAAAAACAAACTTCATTTTATTTAAACAATGTGAAGAAAGACTTGCAGCAAAGCTTCTATTGCTGACACAATGAAGAGGCAGTTATATTAATACTCCGCTAAATGTGCCAATATATTTAAATGCACAGTATTAGAGTAGATCGATAGAACCACAAACATTAAACAAACTATTATTATATTATCCCTTTTCTCCATATAAACACCTTTAAGGCATGGGCGAACAGTGTAGATCCAGATCAGCCAGCACCTTTGTGCCGTCTGATCAGGATCTGCACTGTTCGAGTCTAGGTCAGAAATAGCCTCCTGGAGCTAAAATCAAACAGGGCAGATCCTGATCAGACTGTTGATCTGGATCTACGCTGGTGGCACCTGTGTCATAAGGCATAAATATAGAGGAAAGGATTAAACAATATATTATTGTATTTATGTAAAAAAGCTACGATGGGATCATTTTGTTTCGCAGGGACAAATTTTTGTTTAAACGTAGCTAGTGGCCTTAATGCAGGCCCTAATTCACATTAATTTTGACTTTATGAATTGCAATGACTAATAAACATATTTCCCTAAAAGTTTTAATATACCCTTTCCTCCATACACCTTTATTGCATGGGCGAGCAGTGTAGATCCAGATCAGCCGGCACATTCGTGCCGTCTGATGAGGATTTAAACTGTTATTTTTTATTTGTCAGGTTATTTCTGACCAAAATGTGACCAGTGCAGATCTTGATCAGACGGCATTGATGTGCCGGCTGATCTGGATCTACACTGGTTGCACATTTGTAAAAATGTGTATATATGGAGGAGAGTGGTAATTTTTTAATGCTTGTTTATAAACACTAGCTTACTTAGTGGTTGAAATTATATTTAGTAAATCAATCCTCTTTCTGAGTTTATTGTTCAATGATACTGCAGTATCATTTGACTAAATATAATGTTAACCACTAATGGAGTTTAACCCTGATGGTGTTGGAAATAATTAAAATAAAAGTCTCAAATATAAGGGCAACAATACAGAGTTAATAGCAACCTCTAAATCAGTGATGAAATAACATTTATAGATAAATATTACAAATAAAAACAAACAGTATTTAACCCTTTACTCCTTAGATGTGACTTTTATCGTATGGATGAACAGTGTAAATTGACATCAACTAGCAAAAGCATGCTGTCAGATCATAGTTTACACTGTTAGCTTTTAGATACAGTGGATTTTTTCTGACCAAAATGTGATATTTAGATCCAGATCAGATCAAATAAATGCTGTCTGATCTGGATCTACATACCACTTCTTGGTCAGAAAAAAGATTTTTTGCTGATAAATCATATTTAACCCTTCCTCCGTATATGCACATTTTTATGCATGTGTGACCAGTGTTGATCTAGATCAGCCGGCACATCCAAGCTGTCTGATCAGGATCTGCACTGGTCGCAATTTAGTTAAACATAACCTAACAAATAAATAAGCGGACAGTTTAGATACTGATTAGACAGCAAGGATGTGCCGGATGATCTGGATTTAAACTTTTCACCCACTCAATATATATGGAGGAAAGGTTTAAAAAAAACTTGTTTTCACATGGCTGTCACATACTATAGCTAGTTTTCAGATAAACCACTTAAATCTGTTATCAGGGCTGATATTTGTTATCTGAACTGGAACTTCACTCCTAACAAGTCATTTATAAAATTTGTGTAAAACACCCCAATGCGAGAAGATTTGACGCTTTCCTCCATAGACACACCTTTATTGCATGGGCAAACAGTTTAGATCCAGATCAGCCGGCACATCCGTGCCGTCTTATCAGGATCTAAACTGTTCGCTGTTAGATTCATTAGGTTATCTCTGACCAAAATGCGACCAGTGCAGATCCTGATCAGACGGCACATATGTGCCGGCTGATCTGGATCTACACTGGTTGCACAGGCGTAAACATGCATATTTATGGAGGAAAGGGTTAAGAAGATTTGAAGAATTATTTATCTGTTATACAAAATGTAAAATGTTCAGTGTTAACATGTATGTTTGCTTGTTACAGTGGAGGAAGATGAGAATGAAAGTGGGTCACTAGGTCGTGACCCTTTGAACTCTGCACGATCTTCTACAAGCGATGTTTATAATGAAGATGGAAAGAAAAAGGGAGGAAAAAAGCAGAAAGACACAAAAAAATCTGGAGGCCTACTGAAAGGGTTCTTCAAGTAAGTTTCTTTGTGTTTATTGTTAATTGGAACTTTGCCCAAGATCATAAAGCTGAATTTGGAAACCAGTCTCAAATCTCAGGCATCAGATTGGCTAAAATGGCGACTGGTCTGAGATTTGAGACTGGTCTCCAAACTCAGTTTTATGATCTTAGGCCCAGAGCAGTCAGATCTGGCAGTCAGATCTGGATCTAAACTGGTTTTTTTTTTCAGAAATAACCTGATGAATTTAAAAGCCAACATTAGAGTTTCTGATAGGAAGGCACAGTGTAATTTTCTGACAGTGCGATTGTTTCTGACCAATAAGCAAACAGTGTACTAACTAATAATTTGGCTATTTGCTTGTTAGATACTGTTTTATGATTTAAGTAAAATTATTATAAGTTCTTTTATTCTTGAAGCTTGAAACCCAACAAGGTCATTGCGCTATTTGTACTGTTTGTTTTTGTGCACAAAATAAGATGATCAAATTACAAAGGAAAGTAGTTGTCTAGCAAGATAACTATAGAAACAGAAAATAATTTGCTGTAATAATAATACAAATGGTATATTTAATTATCCTAGATTTGGTAAGGGTAGAAAAACACCTGTAGATGAGCTAGGGAAGACAGGAAAGCCCGGGGAGCCGAGAGGTTCTCAGGATGGTACACCACGGGATGTCACCGATGAGGATATCCGGGCTCACAGGGAACATATGGCACAGGAGGAACTCAAGTGGAGACAAGCTCAGACTGAACAAGAGAGGTGAGACTGGGACACAAGATCATAAAACTGTTGCAGGATACCAGTCTCTAATCTCTGATAGCTGATTGGTTGAAAATGAAATCAGTCTCCAAACTGACCAATCACATGCTAGAGTTTTGAGACTGGTTTCCAGTTCATGTTTATTGACTTGGGTCCAGTTCTGCAGATCAGTTTATAAAAACTCTCCATTATACTTAATGCTTAACCTCTGAATTTTTGTGTCGCTCTTTCGAAGATATGGGAACATAGGGACCGCTTTGTCCGTTGGTCCGTCACGAAAACTTAACGTTGGCTATAACTTTGCCATTTCTTAATATTTCTTCATGAAACTTTCAAATTATATTGCTTATGACAACACGCTCGAGATGATGCCAAATTCTCAAGGTCAAGGTCACATTTGATGGAGTTATGCCCCTTTTTGTACTTAGATTTACATACGAAAACTTAACATTGGCTATAACTTTGTCATTTCTCAATATTTCTTCATGAAACTTCCAAATTATATTGCTCAACACAACACACTCATGATGATGAGATGTTGTTTCGGTCAAGATGGAGTTATGCCCCTCTTTGAACTTGCATTTTTTTCCGACATTGTACCAGAGGGCGACACAAGTGTTCAACTGAACACCCATCTAGTTATTATTGACTTGTCCATCTTTAAACTAAACCAGTCTCCTGGCTCCAAGGCTATAAAACTGAGCATGGAAACCAGTCTCAAATCTCAAGCATCTGATTGACCAGTCGCCATTTCAGCCAATCAGATGCTTGTGATTTGAGACTGGTTTCCAATCTCAGCTTTATAACCTTGGGCACTGATTAACAGATGATGGCGACCAGTCGCCATTTCAGCCAATCAGATGCTTGAGATT
Organism: Corbicula japonica; assembly: GCA_038501625.1. Classification (NCBI taxonomy): domain Eukaryota; kingdom Metazoa; phylum Mollusca; class Bivalvia; order Venerida; family Cyrenidae; genus Corbicula; species Corbicula japonica. The sequence continues at coordinate 1,891,068 of JAZAYU010000080.1, forward strand.
TGAGACTGGTTTCCAATCTCAGCTTTATAACCTTGGGCACTGATTAACAGATGATCAGGCTGGTTGAGCCACTTGTACTTTTTAAAGTTTTGTTTATATGGCATTTAGCATATAGGTAATTAAAAGTTTATTTTGCAAAGAAGAAAATTAGAAATTATACAGTGTAACCTTCTTAGAGGCAGCTGCATGCCAGTCACTACAGGTTAAACCTTTAAACATTCAATATATGAAAACAGGTTGATTTATTTTATTAGGAACATGTAAAATAACATGAATTCAAATACATGTATAAAGTACTGTGAATGTATTCTTTTTTGTGGGCATAATTTTTTTAATGCTTTTCTTTGGTTGAAGAATTTATCATTTTTCTATTTTTTTAAACCATACTTTTTCTATCACAGTATCTCAGGGAATGGCTTAGGTGTTTAAGAACAGGGAGAAGTTTTTTTTACAATTTTAGGGAGAAGTTAACCAGGATTTCGGCTTTCTGTATGAAACCTATAGGGAAAACTTCTCCCTTGGCTGAGCAGAGGGAGGAGTTCTCAATATTTGGAAGACTATTTCTCCCAAGTCTCCCTCTAAGCCATTCCTTGTATCTGTGAAAATTTTACTCCCTCCCAAAAAATATTAAAATCACAGTATATTAATGTATAACAGCAGTGTTTATCAATCAGATGTGACTTCCACAGGGTTCAGCAGGAATATCAGCGAGCTCAGGAACAACATTATCTCGATCAGAAACATATCCTTCAACATCCCTCCATCCAACATGACCAGACGCTCCCGTTCAGCCAGTATACCACCTATACTACACCAGAGCCTCATAGTATGGGCCACTCAGCCCCTGTCACTAGTGGGTCAGACCTAAATAGAGGTAACAGTGCAGGCTTGAAATATTAACTCTTTCCTCCATATACACACCTTTATGGCATGGGCAAATAGTGTAGATCCAGATCAGGTGGCACATCTGCCAGATCCTGATCAGACATCATGGATGTGCCAGCTGATCTGGATCTACACTGTTTGTCCATGCCATAAAGGCATAACATGGAGGAAACGGTTAAAAGATTTTTTTATGCACAGGTTAGGTTACACAGTTGTCTGATGATGAGGTCATTATACAGACCTGTGCCCAAGATCAAAAAACTAAATCTGAAGAACCAGTCTCAAATATTAAGCATCTGATTAATTAAAATGGTGACTGGTTGCAATTTCAGCCAATCAGATGCTTGAGATGTTAGACTGGTCTCCAATCTAAGTTTTATTATCTTTGACCCTGATCTTTTTGACTTGAGAAAACAGGTCCATAGATTTGGGTTTTTAATGACATCAGAAGACTATAAAATTATAATGTTTTATTATTTGGTGTGACGTGTCATATCTAATGTCTTAAACCACATGCATTTTTTGCTTTTCTAGGTCAGTATCATTTTCTATAAGTTCTTGACCAATCACAATGCTTGAATTTTATAAAATATTATTAATTCAAATAGGATTTCATCCTTTCAAAGATGCAGTAAATTATAAGTATTATGTATGGAAATACATGCAGCTATTTTCTTTTTAATTTCATAATAAAAATAGTAATTTAGCTTATTGTTTAACAGTCACTCCATACAGGGATATACTGTGTTGTCATTATTATTATATTTAGTGATGGTTTAATTGTTCGGGTATTTCACATTAGGGAAAGTGCCCAGAATCCAAGCTGAGCAAAATTAAACTTTTGAATATATAGTATTATGAGAATAATATAAATATTTGAATTTAAATGTTAATAAAAATGTCTTATGCATGATAATGGATTTCGCACAATAAAATGATTCCAAAGTAGAATGTTTATCCCTTTCTCTTACAGACAATCTGTCTCGAGCAGAGCGCATACAGCAGTTACGTGCTGACCATCAGCGGCGTCACCAGGAGAGAAGGGGTCACTATCCCCATGAAGATAAAGAGGAAGCTTATGAGAGACAGATCCAGGAAGATGAGAAAAAGGTGTGATATATGGTTTATCTCCTGGGCGAACAGTGTAGATTCAGATCAGCTAAAAAATTCCACAATTGTCTGTTAAGGATCTACAGTGTTTGTTTTAGATTCATTATTTCTGACCAAGAACCGACCTGTGTTAATTCATATCACATGGCATGGTTTAGTTTTGTTTGTGGACTTGTGCTAGGGATCTTAACCCTTTCCTCCATAAATACGCATTTTTACGCATGTGCAACCAGAGTAGATCCACATCAGCCGGCACATCCGTGCCGTCTGATCAGGATCTGCAGTGGTCGCATTTTGGTTAGAAATAACCTGATGAATCAAAAAGTGAACAGTGCAGATCCTGATCAGGCAGCACGAATGTGCTGGCTGATCTGGATCTACACTGTTTGCATCGCAATAATGGTGTGTCTATGGAGGAAAGGGTTAAAAATGGGGTGGGGTGGTGTAGGAGGCATGGGTGTGATCTTACAGTCTGTCAAGACAAAATATATATTAAAATATAATTGAAATCAGTGGAGAAGAGGAATTGTTGGTATTATTTATTCATTGGACACTCAACATCTAAGCTTCATGTGAGGAAGTATATAATGTTAGATTAAAGCAAGAGGGTGTGAAAAGGATATGATCTGTTTAACGCTTTCCTCCACAGACACCTCTTTATTGCATGGGGGAACAGTTAAGATCCAGATCAGCCGGCACATCTGATCAGGATCTAAACTGTTTGCTTTTTGATTCATTAGTTTATTTCTGACCAAAATCCCATTAACCTTTCCTCCATATATATGCATTTTTACGCATGTGCGACCAGTGTAGATCCAGATTAGCCGGCACATCCGTCTATGGAGGAAAGGGTTAAGTAAACGGTTGAAGATGTTTGGAGTACTGTGCTCAAGGATTTTGAGTTGACAAAGCTCTGACACCCACAGTACTGCAGTTCATGTAAGAAAGATGCTTTTGGGATATTACTTAGATTTTTGTTTGGGGGGGGAGGTAGTGGGGAAGGGGTGGGAAAAGGAAATAAGAAGAGGGGAAGAAAAGATTGGAGAGTTCTGTATTTGTTAAAACTTCTATTCATTTTGGAAGTCTTTGGCATGTTAGGCATAGCAATAAACCAGTTAGAAAACTGTTTGTGGTACAAGAAATAATCCCAAAGTTCTATTCTATGTGTGTGTTTTATTTTCAACAAGTGCTCACCGCAAAATGTGAGCATGTAATAATGTCAATATTTACTTTAGTTTTAATTTTAAATGCATAATCATTATGTGTACTTTTAAAATTATTTAGATGCTAGTATGAAAAACCATTTATACATATCTGCATGTGAGTGTAGTTTGTTTGTAGGTTTCTTAAACCTTTATTCTATATATATGTGTGTTTTTTCGCATGTGCCTCCAGTGTAGATCCAGATTAGCCAGCACAACTGTGACATCTGATCAGGATGAGACCGGTTCGGATCCAGAGCAGACATCTCAGATGTGCATGCTGATCTGGAACTACGCTGGTTGCATCTACAATAAAATGCATATATATCGAGGAAAAGAAGTTTACAAACCTTCACTAGATGTTTTCATGTTCTGGTTTTGGATTTGCACGAGTGTCTGTTTCATAGAAGTGCATGGTTTTCTTTTCAGTATATAATTGTATTCAGTGTCGCTAACTGTGTCTTGTACTAATCTTCAAGTTTCTCTGTTAGTTTTCTAGCCATCTGAACTAGTTAACCCTGTATTCCTTTTTTGATATTTGTTATCCATGGCCTAACAGTGTAGATTCAGCTCAGCTGGCACATCTATGTCATCTGATCTGGATCTAAACTGTCTTCATTTAGATTCATCAGTAACAGTTACTGATCAAATAGTGAACAGTGTTGATCCAGATCAGAAGGCGCAGATGTGCAAGCTGATCTGGTTATACACTGTTTGCCCATGCAACAAATGTCCTAATAATGAAGTACTGTGCCCAAGGTTATAAAACTGAGCATGGAAACCAGTCTCAAATCTCAAGCATCTGATTGGCTGAAATGGCGACTTGTCGCCATTTCAGCCAATCAGATGCTTGAGATTTGAGACTGGTTTCCAATCTCAGCTTTATAACCTTGGGACCAGGGTTTTTCGCCAACAACTAGTGTTTGGAATTCTAACTTCCAGCTTCTGTGTTCTCATTTTATAACACACATACAGAATTTCCCCCAGAAACCAGAAATCAGCTGATATTGGAATTGGGCATAAATTCAAAATTTATATTTACGTGAGACAAGCACACAATATGCAATAGTTAACCTTTTACTCCATATAAATGACTTAATCAAATGTGTGTTGATAAAGCAATAATTTGAATTACTTTAATTTGCACAAATGTGACAACCAAACTACCCATATATTTGCATGAATCTTTGTTAAGGCCAGAGAAAATATAGGTTATACTGTATTCTTTTATTTAGCATTAACATTGCACATAATGAAAATCTTGCATTGGAAAAAAACAAATCAGCTTTTTACATCATATTGAAAAATAAAAAATAATGCTTCTTGATGTGTTTTGATCAACAAAAAATTTCAGGCGGGCATTTTTAACAGGAGTGGGCGGGATTTTGAATGTAAAGTATTACATATGTTTTCACTTATTTTTCTCTGGTCTTAGCTGAAGATTATAAAACTGAAAACGGAAACCAGTCTCAAATCTCAAGTGTCTGATTGGCTGAAATGGTAACTAGTTGCCGTTTCAGCCAATCAAATCATTGAGATTTGAGACTGGTTTCCGTTTTTAGTTTTATAATCTCAGGGGCATTAGCTCTATCAAACCTTTACTATTAAACCTAGCTTGATCTTTAGCATACATATATATACTCTGCTTTTTCTAACCCATACAGGCAAGCCGATTTTCTAGTGACCACGAATATTTCTTTTATCAGAAATACGGGCAGAGTGCAATTCCTAGTCAGCTTGACCATGACCTTCAAGGTCAGAGGGCACGACCTTCAAGTCGAAATCAGGCTGAAAGGTCAGTATTCTTTATATATTTTATTTTAAATTATTTTGTAAATAATATTTAACCTTTTACTCCATGGATATGGCTATTATTCCATGGGCGAACAATGTAGATCCAGACTGGCCGACACATGTGCTGTCTGATCAGGATCTGCACTGTTTGCTTTTAGATTGATTAGGTTATTTCTGACCAGTGTAGTTCCAGAACAGACAGCATGGATGTGCCAAGCTGATCTTGATCTACATTGTAGACTGGTCACACACATGATAAAACCGGTATGTGTGGAGTTAAATGATAAAAGAGTAACTTTCATCTTAAAAACTATGGACTCGGATTAACCCTTTCCTCCATAGGACACACCTTTATTGCATGGGCGAACAGTGTAGGTCCAGATCAGCCGGCACATCCGCTATTCGCTATTAGATTCATTAGGTTATTTATTACCAAAATGCGACCAGTGCAGATCCTGATCTGGATCTACACTAGTCGCACATGCGTAAAAATGCGTATACATGTATATATGGAGGAAAGGGTTAAATACTTGATAAATAGCCACTAAGCGTCTGTATTCCTTGCATAACATCATATTAAAAAATTTTCGACGTCATAAACTGCTTGACATACTAACTAAACAAAGTAAACGCATTGTTTTAAGCAATGTAATGCAACATTTTGTTTGAATTGAAAGATGAAATATCTTACCCTTTCCTCCATAGACACACCTTTATTGTGTGGGTGAACAGTGTAGATCCAGATCAGCCGGCACATCCATGTCATCTGATTAGAATATATTTTGTTCGCTTTATGGTTTGTAAGGGTAATTTTTTCCAAAATGCAACAAATGCAGATCTTGATCAGACTGCATTGATGTGCCGGCTGATCTGGATCTACACAGGTTGCACATGCGTAAAAATGTGTATATATGAAGGAAAGGGCTAACAGTGATATAATATTATCTTCAAATATATCATCATTGGGCATTGTTGAGATGGGCAGATTTACTAAGGGGTGTAGGACTAATGACATAGTCTTACATATTTAACACTTTCCTTCATATATACACCTTTAGGGCATGGGCGAAGTGTGTAGATCCAGATCAGCTGGCACATATTTTCTGTCTGATCAGGATCTACACTGTGTTTTTTTATTCATCAGGTTATTTGTGACAAAAATGCGTCCAGTGCAGATCCATATCAAATGGCATGGGTGTACTGGCTGATCTGGATCTGCACTGGTGGCGCACAAGTAAAAATACGTATATATGGAGTAAAGGGTTAAATTTTGCCAGTGATATATCTGATGGTACTGGTATATATTCTTTAAATGAAAACTTGTCTTGCTACAATAGTTTCTGTACAGTATGTTTCCTTTCAGACCCAACAGTCGGCTTGGCTCCGTGGATTATGTTCAGGGTACCAGTAACTACCAGGACTACAGAGACCTCCCACCATCAGGGAACCGGCATGTCAGTGACTCAAATGTTTCTAAATATAGCAACTTTTACCGTCCCGCTTCAAGGGGACAAACCACTGTGACTGACCAAAATTATCAGCAAGAAAATAATCAGTATCATCATCAACAGCAGCATTCTTTAGTGACACCTAGGGGTCCTACCCCTTCTCAAGACAGACAACCTCGCCCTTTGAGCATTACACGGGGAGGAACTCCGCAGAATTTTGACTATAACACCCCAAATTTCAGAACTAATGGAAATTACCATATTGTAAATAGTGGTCAAACTCCACAAACTGTGAGTACAGGGGATTCATGGAACTTAGTGGAAGATGATGGTGTAAGAAGGGGTAATATGAATGTAAATGTGAATAGGAATAATTTGAATTCAAACAGGGATCATGTGACTAGAGTGGAAGTGCTGCCCCCTAGTGGTGGTAACTATAGCAACTCGTCATACGCATACAGAGAACCAGTGTTTTCAGCAATGGCTGGGAAGCGACCAGTTAAATCATTGACACAGCAGGCTAATTCTGCAAAAGTGTGACAGGAATATTGCAACAATGTTAGTTTCCTGATTAATCATGAAGATTTGTGTTCAAATTATAAATGCACAACAGAATGGAATGGTGTATTACAAAATGTGCTGTTGTTCTTTCATTTTAAGAAATATATAAAGTTTGCTTACTCTTAAAATCACTGTATTTTATGACAAGAATCAATATTTATGACTGCAGTTAACATATCTATTAGAATTAAACACACTAGTTTTTCAACAGTCATACATCTATTATTATTTTTATTATTAATTAAAACTGCAACATTAATGTTTATAACTTTAAGTGCTAAGCACTGTGGTCATTGTAGACCCCTGATCAGCATGCACTGATGCACAGGGTCTACAAAGGTTCCCTATTCAGTCTATAAATGCAGTTAATACATTTCCGGAAAACAACCTTTTGAACAAAACAACCTTATGAACAATGAATGGACTTGCTTAACCTTTTCCTCCATAAATATGCATTTTTACGCATGTGCAACCAGTGTAGATCCAGATCAGCTGGCACATCTGTGCCGTCTGATCAGAATCTGCACTGATCGCATTTTGGTCAGAAATAATCTAATGAATAAAAAAGCGGAACAGTTTAGATCCTGATCAGATGGCACAGATGTGCCAGCTGATCTGGATCTAAACTGTTTGCCCATGCAATAAAGGTGTGTCCATGGAGGAAAGGGTTAAAAAGATTAACCCTTCACTTCATAGATACAACTTTTATTGCATGGGCGAACAGTGTAGATCCAGATCAGCCTGCACATCCATGCTGCCTGATTAGGATCTACACTGTTCACTGTATTATTCATTGTCATTTCTGACCAAGAAGTGTACACTGCAGATAGAGATCAGACTGCATGGATGTGCCGGCTGATCTGAATCTACCATGTTAACACATGGTAAAAAACCTGTATATATGAAACTATGGTTAAAAAGTTTGTCCAATACATTATTTCATCACTTAGATGGTTATAACCTTTTGTTAGAACATAAATATCTGATGGTTAATCTAATAAAATATTACACTTCCAATAATTTTATCACTCATGTATATCTGCTCATGTGTGCAACACTTTCTTCTGCACAAATTCTACATAAATCTGACAGTTCTAATAGAATATGTAAGAATTACTGTCAACATCAACATGTTTAAATACAAGTAGAAACTGTAAATATTTTTGAAATAACATTCTTAACAAAACAAGGTGCAATAATGTTGTACATAATAAGAAATATACATGTTATATCAGTTAATTTTATTCAAATTCATTCAGATAAAAAACGTGTATCATTAACTATGGTACAGTGATGCTTTTTACTCTAAGAGTTAGAACCAACATAAGTTATCGTTAACAATGGTACAGTGATGCTTTTTTTATGCCCCCACAAAGTGGGAGGCATATAGAGTTGCACTTGTCTGTCCGTACGTACGTCCCCAAATCATGTGGCATCAACTCCTCCTAAACTATAAGGCGGATTTCTTTCAAACTTGCACAGATGATCAAGCAGGATGTGTAGATGATCGTAAAGAAAGGATTTTTTCCAGCGACCATTTTACCAGAGTTATAGCCCTTTGTTATTAAAAATTATGTTGCAGCAGTGGGGGCATCAGTGTCCAAGGACACATTCTAGTTTACTTTCTTTTGCTAATAGAACCAATGTAAGTTACTGTTAACTATGGTCTAGTGATGCTTTTTCTCTCTTGCTACGAGTTAGAACCAACATAAGATATTGTTAACTATAGTCCAGTGACTTTTTTTTACTCCATTTTGCAAAGAGTTAGAACAAACAAAGCCTTTTACTCTTGCTAAGAGTTAGAACCAACATACCATATTATTAACTATTGAACAATAATGCCTGTTTATTCTTCTGTGTTAAGAGTTGGAGCAAACACAAGTTATAGCTCTTTTTAAGGTTTGTGTGAAACCCATGCAGGTCTTTCTTCTGACTTGAACTAATTGTATTAAATAACAGATCTGTTTTGTAGAATATTATGGTTGTGCATTTTTTATTTAAAAGGCATTGAAACGTCCTGAAAGATATATCATTGTATACAGTGGTTGTGATATATATTTCTGTTTTACCAAGTTCTAGTATTTTAATGTTTTATGCAATAATCAGATGCCTTGTCAGCTGCAATGTTTCTGTGGTGGTTGGGAATATCTGTGCCCAAGGTGATAAAACTGAGCATAGTAACCAGTCTCAAATCTCAAGCATCTGATTGGCTGAAATGGCGACTGGTCGCCATTTCAGCCAATCAGATGCTTGAGATTTGAGACTGGTTTCCAATCTCAGCTTTTTAACCTTTAGCCAAGATGCCTTATCAGCAGGATTGTTTCTGTGGTGGTTGTGAGTATCTTGATTTCATCGTGTATAGTTGGAGGTTACTGTAATGACTTTTACCCTTAACTGCATAGATAAACCTTTATTGCATGGGGGGAACAGTGTAGATCCAGATCAGCTGGCACATCCATGCTGTCTGATCGGAATCTAAACTGTTCGCCCATGCAATAAAGGCGTACCTATAGAGCAAAGTGTTAAGTGCACATCCATTCTGTCTGATCAAGATCTAAACTGTTCGCTTTTTGATTTATTAGGTTATTTTTGACCAAAATGCGACTACTGCAGATCCTGATCAGACGGCACAGACGACACTGGTCACACATGCTTAAAAATGCTTATATATGGACGAAAGGGTTGAGAATTATCTGTAACATTGGGTAGACTGTATAAGACTGTATAAGTTGGAAAATTGCAGACAGTTCCATTGAGTTAGATTTTTCTAACTGAATTTAACACAAAATTCACTGTTATAGCTTTCTCCAGTCTTTAACCCTTTAATCCATAGAAATGTATGGCTTTAATCACATGGGTGACAATTGCAAATCCAGAACTACACAATCTGTGCCCAAGGTTATAAAACTGAGCATGGAAACCAGTCTCAAATCTCAAGCATCTGATTGGCTGAAATGGCGACTGGTCGCCATTTCAGCCAATCAGATGCTTGAGATTTGAGACTGGTTTCCAAACTCAGTTTTATAACCTTCAACCCTGATCTGGATCTACACACATTCACATTTTAGATCCTTAAGATTATTTCTTACCAAGAAGCAAACATTTTAGATCCAGATCAGACAGCATGGATGTGCATGCTCTTCCAGTTCTGGGCCCAAGGTCATAAAACTAAGTTTTGAGATCAGTCTCAAATCTCAAGGATCTGATTGGCTGAAATGGCGACTGGTCGCCATTTCAGCCAATCAGATGCTTGAGATTTGAGACCGATCTCCAGATTTAGTTTTATGATCTTGGGCACTGGATGGTCAGAAGCCAAAACATCTGGCGAAAAGTCCAAACCAAACTTGGAAATTCAATAGGATATTGTTTACAAGATAATTTTGTTATTAATTGTTGTATTTTGTTTTTCAAAGTCTTACATATGCACCCTGGTAATCAGTTATAAGAAGAATATGTTAACACCTATTTGTCATGTTTGTATGGTGAGGTTTCAAAACGAAAGATTGGCTCGTTAGGTTTTAACTCTTTACTCCATAGGATATGACTGTCATCCATAGGCAAACAGTGTAGATCCGGATCAGCCTGCAAATCTGAGCAGTCTGATCAGGATCTACACTGTTTGCTTTATATGTATTAGATTATTTTCTATAAACTCCAGTGTGAATCCAGATCAGACTGCATAGATGTGCAGGCTGATCTGGATCTTCACTGGTTGCACATGAGATAATTGTCTTATCCAAAGGAATGTTTAACCCTTTCCTCCATATATACGCATTTTTATGCATGTGCGACCAGTGTAGATCCAGATCAGCCGCCACATCCGTGCCATCTGATCAGGATCTGCAATGGTCGCATTTTGGTCAGAAATAACCTAATGAATCAAAAAGCGAACAGTTTAGATCCTGATCAAATGGCACGGATGTGCCGGCTGATCTGGATCTAAACTGTTCGCCCTAGCAATAAAGGTGTATCTATGGAGGAAAGGGTTAACTGATATAACATTCTATTGAAACCTAATTTCTTATCTGTCTATGTTGAGCTTAGAATGTTTTATTAAAAAGTTATATCTATGTTATTTTCTATGTTCAAACATGTGCAATTATAAATGCAAGGTTGTGCCTTAGCAATGTGATTATATTTTAAGCACTTTACTAAAAAAAACCTGTTAATTATCATAATATTGCAGCCGCAAACGGTTTTAAACTATATACTTACAGGATACACAATATCTTTCAATATCTGGTTATTTTTACAACCTTACAAATTGCTTCTTTGCGGGTGCCAGAATGGCTGTGCCAAAGATCATCAAAATAAAGCTGGAGACCAGTCTCAAATCTCAAGCATCTGATTGGCTGAAATAGCGACTGGTTGCCATTTCAGCCAATCAGATGCTTGAGATTTGAGACTAATATTTATTCTTAGTTTTATGACCTTGGGACCCTTGTCAACTTCTAAGTAGAAACAGGTTAATAACAGATAAATCCATAGGTAAATAAAAACACATTGACCCTTAACTCCATGGATACCACTTTTATCCCATGGGTGAACAGTGTATATCCAGATTAGTCAGCACATCCATACAGTCTGATTAGGATCTACACTGTTAGCTTTTAAATTCATTAGGTTCTTTCTGAATAAGCCAACAGTGTAGATACAGATGTGCTGGCCAATCTGGATCTAATTTGTCACACATGCATAAAAATGCATATATATGGGTTATATTTAAAGTTTAAGTAAATATTTTGCCGGAATTTCGAAAAGCACTTTAATTAGTCCATTACATAAACTTGAACGAATTTGATTGAGTTATTTTACATTCCATGATCATCAGTCTTTTAATTGAAACATTCTTTGGAAGTAACAAGAGTTTTAAAAGTGAATCCTAGTTAAATATTTAAGTGCACTGTTTTCCCTTTACTCCATATATACACCTGTTTATAGCACGGACAAACCGATCCAGATCAGTTGTCACATCTGTTCCGCCTTATCAGTATCTGCAGTGTTTGCTTTTAGAATCATTAGGTTATTTCTGAACATTTCCATCTCCTCTATAGTCGCCATCCACACTGTTCGCCTATGCAATAAAGGTGTATCTATTGAGTTAATGGTTAATTTTCAGGATTATGGAAATATAATCTCTTTTTCTCTGCCACTGTTCTATGATACCTGCATTACTCTTTCATTACTGATTAAGCAAAGCCAGTTTGCTTAATATGCAAAGTTGTAATTTGTTATATATCTGTCAGTGTTTTCTTTGTCAACATCAGTCATTAAATTTTATATTTTTGTATAACCATCCCCTATATTTTAAGATTAAAATAGTTAAAAATCTTGATTCTTTCTCTTGTTGTATGTGATCATAATTGCTTACCGAGCCTTACACCTCTATGACCAACTACTGTGGAATTATTTAATTTTGCTGGCATGAAATTTCGCACAATCGTTGAAAAAAGACTGTTTTGCGTGGACGTAAATTTGCGCAAATCCAATTTTTGTGTCGCCTGACTAGGGGACATAATACAGGGATTAAAATGTCGGCGGAGGCCGGATTTCCTTGTCCGGAGCCAAACTTTGTCACTGTAGGCCAAAATGACTCCAAACTTGGTATGCATGTTTCTAGCACTGACTGGAAGTAACTATACCATGTTCCCTTTTTGAATTATTCCCCTTTGATCGATTTTTTATAGAGCATTTCTTGTACGGAGTGTAAAAATGACTCGAAGTGCAGTGCACAAGAACCGTAGCTCTACCTTGTTCTGTTTTTTAATTATTCCCCTTGATTTTTAGTGCATTTCTTTCCAAGGGCATAACTTGTTGTGCATGTTTCTTGCAATGAGACAATTAAAAGGTTTTTTTATATGTGAATTTTGTGCAAATACATTGCTAATAACTGTACAACAAAAAACTAACATTTTTATGTGGACTTACAAAAAATTTGTCAGGTGTCACATACGACTCGTGGAGTTCTAGTGTAAAATAATAACCAAAACAAACCACGAGTTTGATCGACTTTGATGGACCCATGTCATTACATATAGTTAATTTGAATGCGTGAGCTTACCACGTGTCAGTTGGCCCTTAATTACCACTTCCTTTGTCAGTCAATTATCCGACCATTGTTTATTCTGTGCTGCTAATTGACACTGGAATTGTTTTGTCCATCTATCTAGACTGTTCATAACATAACTGGCATTTCACTTTGCATACTCGTTTTATGATCCAAAATGTCAATAAATTGTAAAACAGTTACTCAAAAATGAGATGACAGCAATACTATTTGGTAAAACGTGACCTGACCTAAATGCGCAGACTATAATTATTGTTATAATTTTGAAGTAACATTCAAAATATTCCAAAAGAAATTTGACATTATTGATAAATTTTATATTCTGATTAATATAATTATTAAATATCTCAAACTTTTATCAAAAAGCAATATGGGCTACTAAATCTAAAGTTTAGAAAAATTTGGACATTTTGGATACATATCTGGAACACTAATGTATGATAAATTTTAGCTAAGGTCTTTAATTCATGCACTGGCCCTAGTGTGAAATATGCAAAAATTAAACCAAAGCGAAATAAAATGATACTACAGTATATTAAGGATTGAATCAGTATTTGATAGTTTTCATTTAAGTATGGAAAACAGTTCGGCTGTTTAAAGTCTGTGAAGAATGAAGGGCTTCTAGCTTACTTTAAACCTTCCAAATGTTTTTCATACCCTGAAGAAAACCATCAAATATCGATTAAATCCTTATATTTACACTGAGTCATAAACACAGAAATGATGAGAGGGATTCGTGATATAACAGCTTTTCAAATGGCTGTCTGAACAGCAACATTGACAAAGTGTCACTGTGAACACCAATCGCTTTCTCACAGCATATCATGTGTGGTCGTCGATGTCACACGTCAAAACACTGTGCAGTCTGATAATCTTGAATGGTTCTACTGTAGCCACGCCTTTTTTAGTATACATCACACTCCTACTATCAGAAATTACAATTTGTTACTGTTCAACAATATTGACTTGGCACTTGCATTAGACCCAGTAGTCTGTAAATTCTCAATATATGTTAAAATCTACTTGTAAATCGATTTGAATGTATATAACCAGTTTAAAAACAGTGTTATTTAAGAAGCTTGCTTAGCACAGTCTGTAAAGTTGTTTTACAGAGAATTAAATGGTGTGTCCAGACTTCTGACTCCTTGTAGGTCCGCAACAACAGTATCTGATTTGTGAACTAAAACAAGTCAATAAAAAGCTACTATGTATTGAAGAATTCAGGGAAATTCTGTCAAGTACAGATGTCAAGCTAAAACCATAGTACACTGTTAGAACAATTGTCAGCTATTTGAAAAATGGTATGTTGCTGGAATAACACATACTGCTAGAGGGTTTACGACAGAATCTTGTAGTGTGGAACCTTCTAGCTCTTTGCTGCAAAAGCAAGAGACCCATCTTAAAACTTTGCAGTCTGATTGGTTTAATTTAAGAACAGTTGTCACAGATCTGACCAAAAGCAAATTGTCTCTAGTCTCAATTTAACCTATAGGCCTGTGCCTAAGATCATAAAAACTAAATCTAGAGACCAGTCTCACATCTCAAGCATCTGATTGGCCGAAATGGTGACCAGTTTGAGATTTGAGACTGGTCTCCAATTTTAGTTTTATATTTTTAGCACTTGTCTCCAGTAGGGAATATGTCTAACTCCAAGGCCGGAGTGTGACATAAATCAAGAAGAAGAACACAAATTTTTTATCCATTAATTCCATTATAGAGAAATACATGCATAAACTAGCAAAGTAATAAGCAACATAAACAGTACAGTTTCAATAATTGAGCAGAACACACCATCATCTTTTGAACATCTATTTTACATGATTAACACCATGTAAATTGTTCCTGATTTTTGAAATCCCAGGTACCTGATCAAATGCTTGAATTCATACTTAAAATCTATTAAAATAGTGAAATGCCAAAATGTGGGTGATAAAAATAAAATTGCACTTTTCAAAAACTTAAGTACTATCAAATATAAAAATGTAAACACAAATCTACAAAATTCACTAACTTGTTATAAGCACTAACTGGACACTGAAGTCAATGTGACTTCTTCAGGAGTAAAAAGATTCAGACATTGGGCAATGGCAATTCTATTTAAATGTAATCACACAAATTGATTTGCTGTGCATAACACATGAATTAAGAAAGATGTAACAGATATTCCGGTGATTAAAATATTAATTAGTTTGAAATGATGAGTTACACAGGCTGAAACATTCTAAATTTGGCTAAATCATGCAGAATTCTTCAAAACAATTCAAAAGTTCCAAGTATGTGATAGAATTGTACTCCAAATTTTTTGTTTGACACAGATCATCATGCTGATATACATTATCATGACACTTGTAAGTATTGATCATTTAACGAGTTTAATGCCCGTACGACTAGCTGAATTCTACTAAGAACACAATCAAACAAATTCATACATAAATACCTTGTATATTTAGATGTATAAGAGCTCAAGATCGTGAAAAAACCAAAACTGGAGACCAGTCTTAACCATCTGATTGGTTGAAAAGGACCCAAGTCTCTATTTCAACCAATCAGCTGCTTGAATTTTGAGACTAGTCTCCAGTTTAACATTTATGATCTTGGGCCAATGTCCAGAAATATGCTAAACTTCTTATGAAAATTACAGTATTTGGTAATCTCTTTCTATTGACAAGTTAGGTCATCTCACTGCACTGAACTTTTTTTCAATTTCTTTAATATTAAATCGCTTTCACCGAAGTTTTGTTTTGTTTCCTGAGAAAGAACAGCTAAGGATTTCAATGAATTCTGAAGTTATCACGACTAAGAATCCAGTCTGTTATTGAAGAAGACAATGTAGCAGTTAGAATGAAAAGTCTATGTCAAGCACTGGAATGGACGACATCAAGATTGGTCATTTCTGGCTCTTTAAATACATTCTCTGAAAAAAAGACATAAAACTTCAAACAAACTTCTACAAAGTCAAAGCATAAAATATAACTTAACTGAGGGAGACTAAAGAAGTACACTTTTACAGCAATAGCTGTTTCTCTTAAAAGAAGTACTGACTGAATTTTTTAAGAGGTCTCAAAAAAAATATTAAAATCTCAACTAGGCAAGTGTTTTCAGAAGATTATATCTGCCTGGCCCAACGAGGTACACAAATGTAGATATGTGGCATAATCTTGAATACTCCCTTAATCCTTACTCTATATATTTGGGTTTTAATGTGTGTATGATTAGTGTAGATCCAGATCAGCACATCTGTACTGTCATATCTGAATCTAAAATGGTCGCCTCTTGGTCAGAAATATCCCAATGATTCTACAAGGGAACATTGCAGATACTGATTAAAAGGTACAGATGTACAGGCTCATCGGGATCTACACTGTCCTGTGTGCCCATTAATAACACTCATATCCCACAGGGTAAACAGTTAATTGGCTAATAATAGGCTCTGCCTTGAGTTAACTTCATCTCTGTCTTCAGTGAAATTAATAAGGGATCAAGAGTTGAATGTTCCTTTTCAAACTTTTATTTCAGTAACATGATCTGAGTCTAAGGTTATAAAACTGAGTACTAGTCGCCATTTCAGCCAATCAGATGCTTGAGATTTGAGACTGGTTTCCAATTTTAGTTTTATGACCTTCACCCCTGTAAGTTTGCCCATGGTATACTTACAGTTGTAAGTCTGCTTTAGTCTCTCTACCAGGTCTATGTAACTTTTCTCAGCAGTGTCTTTGTCTAAACCTGAAAACAAGACAAGGTGTCTTTGCATTAACCCTTTCCACCATAGACACACCTTTATTGCTTGGGCGAACAGTGTAGATCCAGATCAGCCAGCACATCCATGCTGTCTGATCAGGATCTGCACTGTTCGCTTTATGATTCATTAGTTTATTTCTGACCAAAATGCAACCAGTGCAGATCCTGATCAGCACACACTGGTTGCACATGCATAAAAATTTGTATACGTGGAGGAAAGGTTAAACAATATACATGTAGAAAAAATACAAGTCTCAATAAAGCAAATTGCAGGGGCCTAAGAATCATCATCGTAATACTACCCTGTCATTAACATCAGGTTATTTCCGACTAAAATGTGTACAGTGTAGATCCTCATCAGATGTCTGGATCGACACTGTACATGCTATCAAACCTGAATATACAGGGCTCTAACTAGACTTGCAAATTAGGTAGAAGTTTTGTCATAATTTTACTGAATTAGGGAGAAGTTTACAGTCAACAGCATTATTTCCCTATGTAGTCTATACAAAATAACTTCTCCCATAGCTCAAAGAAAGGAGAAGTTTGGTCACATTTGGGAGACCACTTCTCCTTAGTCTCCCTCTGATATATGGAATAACTGGTATATCTTCTACCACAGACCAGAGTAAGGCAAAGGTGGAGTTTAACACTGAACTTGATACATCTCAAAGACTTTCCATGTTAGAACCAATTCTCTTTATTCTGGTGATTTCTGTCAAAGACTACAGTCAGGGCTTTTCATCAGAAAATTGGAAAGAGGCCCTGGCCTTTTCAATTGGGAAATTTATGCGCAATAATTGTTTATTTTGGGAAAATAAAATTAATTAAAAGATGGGTTCTAGTTCATAAAATTGAATAGTAATAGGTATTTTTAACTTAAATCTAAATTTTTAAGCACCCTATTTCTAGAATTCAATTTTTCAACACCCCTCAGATGAGTTTAACCATTTTTGGGCATCTTACCTAGCATTTTGGGAAGAGTCTACGCCACAATAGGGGAAAAAATACTATATTTTTGGATTTTTGGATTGGGAAGAGGCCTTTTTTTAGGCCTCTGTTATATATAAGAATGAAAAGCCCTGACAGTTACATAGTTTTTAATACATGTTGGAGACCATTATTTACAGTTTAACCAGACCAGTTTGCAAGATATATTAGCTTTGAACATCACCTCACTAATACTTTACCAACCATCTTTTTTCTGTGTAATATTTGATAAATTCTGGTATTTTGCTGAAAATGTTACCTTTTTTAGCATTCCAGGCATCCCACTTGGCCTTGCCTTTAAAGTCTAACATACCAGGTCTATCTACAATGTCAAAACATGCAATCATGTCATTTTTTTCTAACAATGCAGAACTGTGAAAACACTTCTGATTTAACCCTTTACTCCATATATACACTTTTTATCACATGTGCGAACAGTGTAGGTCCAGATCAGCCAGCATATTTGTGTAGTCTGATCAGGATCTACATTGTTCACTTTTTGGTCAGAAATAACCTTATACATGTAAATAATATTATATCAAAAAGTGAACAGTGTAGATCCTCATCAGATGGCACTGATGTGCAAGCTGATCTGGATCTACACTGTTTCCCCACACCATAAAGGAGTATATAATATATATGGATGAAAGGATTTTAAAAATCTAAAACAACGAATTTCATTAAAATATAATAGTAAATCATTATAATATATCTCCTGGCCTTTTAAATTGGGAAATTTTCGTGTGATAATTGTTTATTCTGGGAAAACAAAATTCATTGAAAAATGGGTACTTATTTATTAATTTAAATTGTTGTAAGGATATTCAACATAAAATTTATTTTTAAAAGCACTTTTTTCAAACCCCCCCTCTCAAGATTTTGATCCATTTTGGGCATTTAACCAAGCATTTTGGGAAGTCTCTGCTGCATTTGGGAAGGAAAACTATATTTTTGGATAAGGAAGTGGCCTTTTACAGGCCTCTGTTATATAAGGATGAAAAGCCCTGTTTACAAAGTGTTTGATGAAATTTATAAAACATCTGCACATTCGAAAAATCAAAAACTCTGCCTTCAAGAGATAACACCACAGACCTGTGTTGCAATCTCCAACGGTGACCTGTTTATAAAATGCATACAAATCCAGCATTTCTTGATCTGTTGGCTTCGACTTCAGATTCTTGGCATCTTCTGCTGCTTGGTTGAATTCCTAGAAATATACAAAAGGACAGCAGTTTAAACCTTTACTCAGTGGGATAGGCTTTTATCAATCAGTCTGTCCAGGATCTGTACTGTTTGCATCTTGGTCTGACAAAAAACCTAAGGAATGTACAATACAGACAATTATTCAGTTCCGGCATTCAATCAGTTCCAGCACATATGAGTTATAAATCGAAAATGTGTTAAGAAATCATTATCATGGTGATTTGCAGCATTTCTCTTATTTAGAGTGATATTGCTAGAACACAATGATTTTTTTGACCGATTTTTGGTTTTTAAGTCAAGATTATGAACATGTTTTGGAACTGATTGAATGCCAAAACTGATAAATTGTCTGTACATCACCTCGCCAAACCTATCCTGGACTGCCCAGTTGGATTTCTATCGTTAAAAGCATTTGCAACAGAGAGATAGGTCCGGGTGTGGTTTCTATGCTTATACCGGGTCCATATGGCACAAAAGTCTTTCTAAACAGGGATCTGTGTACAAATGAACAGAGATCAGTGCTATCTCCGGTCAAAATCTATAACGTCTCTCAGCTCTAGAGCTGTCGAGAGTGATTTCAAATTATGTTATGAATGTATCATCTAATAAACATGTTTTCAGCATTTCCTACATTCGCTGTCCAGCATTACAAGGTTATTATTAATAATTCTACCAAGTCTGCTTACCGCAGACATGTTGTTTTGTTGTTAGAAACTGATTGGAAACCGACTGAGAGTGAGAAACGACGATAAACTATTCACACCGGAAGCACGCCCACCAAGGTAAAGAGTTATCAAAGGGAAATAACCATGAAACATTAAATTACCCAAACCTACCCAAAATACTCAATATACCCCTATACACCGAAACATCCATCTTTTTATTTCTTTTGGGGGATTAAGTAACGATAAATGTAGCTATTCCAATTCCACAATTCATTCGCTTTAAAATTAATGTTAAAATACTGTATTTTACATATTTAATGAGATTCTCCTTGTTGGCTGAGTGGAGAGGCTGTGTTTTCTGTGTGCTATTGCTGATATGCATGTTTTACTTTTCTTAATCAGTGCCCAAGGTTATAAAACTGAGTTTGGAAACCAGTCTCAAATCTCAAGCATCTGATTGGCTGAAATGGCGACTGGTCGCCATTTCAGCCAATCAGATGCTTGAGATTTGAGACTGGTTTCCAAACTCAGTTTTATAACCTTCAGCCCAGGCGATATTATGTATGTTTGAAGATAAAAGTTATTTTCATTGGTATTTCGACAGTATAGATAAATTGTATGTATAACAACAGAGACTAAGTAATTGTGTGTGGCTGGTTGGTATGCCGGTAATTGGAACATTTGTTGCTTGTGAATGAATAAACACTCATTCAAAATTGTAATTGGTTATTGTTGATTTTTTTTGTTGGACAGGATGTGTTTTAATTGTTCTTATTTGACATTTTTTTCATTTAAATTATAGAATGTTTACAATTCAATTAAGTTATCGTTCTCTTCGTCTAATCAAAGGAAAAGCAAATAAACCAAAAAATCGCTAATTATTTCTCCTTTTTTTGTTTCTTCATAATATTATTTTGATTCAAGACACATAGCTTAGTATTAACTCGGAACAAGAATACAGACTGTATTAACTAATATATAGGTCTTTGCTAATAACTTGTGAATAGTTTTGACCTTATGTTAAAAGAATATACCATTTAAAAACAACGATTGAGTTTCTACACTTTATCATAGTCTGGACTTCAATTATCTTAGATTTTCTGTAGTGGATTATCTTAAACATTATTTCATTTTTTTTGTTTTACACAAATATACTGAGCCAAAATGAAAACTTGACAAAAAATAACACGAAAAACTCCCATAACATTAATGATGCCTTTGAATGCTAACATCTGGAGGAAATTGATCACCAATATGTTTATCTTGGAAGTTGTCGATTCAGTATCTATTGGTTTAAAAAAAGAAACAAGAAAAAAAGAGCTCGTAATAGTGGAAAATTAAGCGTTGGATTTTGTTCTTTTTAATTAAAATGGAGGTAATTTGCAAAACCCGGATATTTAAGTAACTGTATCTCATTTCTTTGCTTCAGTGGGCTTTAAAGATTGTGTTTTTCCTTCTTTACATGCCATTAACTTCTAAATTTGAGTCAAATAATCATTTTGAGACTTTTCTGTTAAAAGTTATCGATCTCACCATTATAAAATTTAGGAAAGAAGAGATAACCACCTTAACCCTTGTGAAAACATAACAAAAACGTCTTGCTTTATTAAACGTCTAGATACCGAATAAGCGAATACCACGAATTAAATGAAAAATATAATATAGCATCACTGTACAAAAGTTTAAAATTTAAAAACTGGTTTTCATTTTTGTTCAGTATACCTGGGTTAGAATATTCATATTTTAACCCAGAGTATATATACACGTGTTATTCTATAAAACTTTTCGGTGTATTTGGGTAATTGACACGACCTCATAGCGGCTGTCAGAAAGATCAACAACTTTTTGGAATACACTCGATATGTTTCTTTCGATTATTTTCAGTGCTTAGCCATATCAGAAAATGTACAAATATGGCAACTCTAGTATTTAAAGCACATTTATCCGTCTACAGGTTAGGATAATCATTTTGGGTACGAATCTATGCACTCGATTAACCTTAAATTAAGACTTAATCTGAACATTGACTCGAAATTCCAAATGGCACAAATGGAGTTCATTATGCACATTGGGTCTAATCAGAAACGTTTCACATTTTCAAAGAAAACAAAGTACTGAGATGTCATATTTTGATTTAATTTTTTTTATAAAATCGAAGATGAACCTAACACAGTAATTAAATGATACATCATTCACATTTTTATCAATGATGTAGGGACATGAAATGTTATTGCAAACTTGCCTCTTGCAGTATCAACTATCTCCGGTCTCACTTATCTATTTTGTAATCACAAGATCACAAGTAATGTACGAAGGTCGAATAGAAGTCGATTATCTTTAAATGAAAGGTCGAAAACCTTCACCGTGCTTTTCTCTTCAATGGGGCTTGTGACACCGTAGCCCAACTATTTGTGCGCAACAAGGGCTTCTCTATATATACGATGGTCGCCCTTCGTAAAGGACAGGCATCTATAAAAAGACAGTATGATCATGGGTCTGTGCTTGCAGTCGAATTATTGAGACTAGTGACACCGCGCTTGTGATTTGTATCGACTGTCTTTTGGTGTCCGTGATTGGAGCTGAATGAGCATTTTTTGATGGAAGTTCACCGAACATACAGCCAAAACCGATAGCTCAAAACCTGAAATAACAACAACACACAAAAACAACACAAAAACATGGCATAATCGTACACATAGGTCTATTCTAATTTATCCGACTTATACAAAATACAGAATACGATAAGTAAAGTATGTCAACGAATTTGGGAGTATTTAAGCTTAAAATGATAACATCTGATAAAAATTTAACTTGAAAGCATGTTTTACATTATGAAAAATTACACGGTAGTATCAAAACAACAACAACAAAAAAAACAACAGAACTAATAGTGCTCACAAATGATTGTATATTTTATAGTGGACTGAAAATGAAGATAATGAGGCGTTATAAACCGGTTAGCTGACCGCGGAAGAAAGGAATACCCGTATGCGAAACAAAGGGTCCTTGGTATGGTAATTCAAGATGGAAAACGAAGTTACTATCGGTAAAGAAATAGAAGGAGAAATTGCTATAGAAAAGCAAGATGGAAATATAGACGTTAAGCGAGAGACACACATTGAATATGTGGTAGACAGTGGAAATGGCGTGTTGTTCGAGAATGGCAAACTATTTGGGAAGAGGGAAGAGGATATCGCATACCGCCATCGTTTCTTTCATACTGCCTGTGTGTGTTTCAGTATGTTTACTATGGTAAGAGTAACTTTGAATATTGTGCAACAAAATTTATAACATGCATGTTAGCAAATATTATCTTTTCCGTTCAAAGGCGGTAACCCATCGGTTCTCATTTTTGTAAATTGTTTGTGGTGTCTGCTTGAAGCTGATCATTTTATTAACCATGCTCTCTTTTTCTCTCTTCTTCTTGGCTGCGTGGCTGTGTGGGGAGGTTGTGTCTTCTGAGTGGCAATTCCTGATATGCATATTTCACTTTTTTTCAATTTATTTGTTTCAAACCTTAATAACGTTGAAACTACGTAATTAAATAAAAATAATATTTTGTTATTCAAAAGGTTCTAATATGATTGTATATACTTATCACAGTCTAAAATGATAAATGATCGAGTCCTTTAATGTTTTATTGCATAATTTCACAAAACGACCTGGAACGAAATGCTCACAGAATGTAGTATGAGTGATAGGTGATTTTTTTAAATAGAGAAATTGTTAGATCTGAATGGAACATATTTGGGCACTGTGAATATCATATGCTAACGTACATTTCAGGGTTGGCGTAATGGTCTGATTGGTCCTACATTTCCTGATCTCAGGTTAATCATAGATAGAGATCTAGCCACTGCTTCTTGGATATTTTCAGCTATATCATTCGGGTAATAACATACACAATTATCTTCCGTTATCTACTCCAATTTGTAAAGGCAACATCGTAGCATTAAGTAATAATAATTTCCATTTGGTTATCTATAACTATAAAGTGTATAATAGTATTTAAAATGTATATCTTGTGCAACGGTAGACAATTACCTGGCTATCTTATTAGGGAAAGGGGTTTGTATAGTTGTGAGGTGAATCTTGATTACTTCTCCTCGCACATTTTTTCCCGTTGAAATTACTAAAATGACCTTCCCAGACGAGCTTGCATTTGCGACCAGATTCTACACTGTCTGCTGTCCTAAGAAATACAGATACAAATCATGAATGGAAAAACCTAACTAAAAGGAGAGGCAAGTCAGTGCACGTGAAGTTTTCAATAATCGACTAAATCAATATTCCACCAAATGTTATTAATACATTGTATATTATTACTAGCTGTAGACCCGAAACCGAATCATCATGTTGATTTAAACAGATTTTTTTAATGATAAAAATTCTGTGCCCAAGGTTATAAAACTGAGCATGGAAACCAGTCTCAAATCTCAAGCATCTGATTGGCTGAATGGCGACCAGTCGCCATTTCAGGCAATCAGATGCTTGAGATTTGAGACTGGTTTCCAATCTCAGTTTTATAACCTTCAACCCTGATGTTCCAGGAGAAGCACTCACAGTCATTTTACCGTGACCTTCAAAGTTAAGTTCTTGGACAAGACAACCATCTTTTCAACATAAATAAAAGTTTAAACCTTTTTACTATTCCTTTTGGTGTATTTTTGATAACAAATCGTTTAAAGATGAAAATCACACCACATTACCAAAACTGACACGTAACAACTTTTATATTACAATATTGTATACTTGCATTTCGTTTTGAAAATATACATTTTAGCAATTATTCTGCCTTAACATATAAGTATTGCCAAAGACCTTTGCAGGGCACAGGATCTCTAATGGCGTTCTTACAATACACTGGGTGAGATCTTGTAAACAGAGTATTCTTTAATGCAGATTTAAACCCCCCAATGGTGAATGGTTTTGCCACTGACCATTCCAATTGTTCTCTTTCTCGTAATAATAATAATAATAATAATAATAATAATAATAATAATTCTTTATTTTGAGAAGATGACATACTTTTTTTTATTGTTTCTGGTGTCGTTTTATTAAGCATGCTCTTTTTTCCTCTCTATTTGTTGGCTGTGTGGGGAGGCTGTGACATCTGGATGTGGAAATTACTGATATGCGTAATTCACATTTTTCATATACTGTTGCAGCAATTTGATCGGCACGATCCTGGGAGGATACGGATATGATCGTTTTAACAAGCTGTGTGTGTTTGTGGTAGTGGTGCTGGGAATGGGTGTGTCCGCGGGAATCACCCCCTGGTGTTCTCACTTTGCCGCCATGCTGTTCATACATGTAATGCACGGCATTTTCAGTATGGCTTTAGAAACAAGTAAGATTACAGTTTTGCTTCTTTAAAATGCCGTTCTTTTAGTTCATTTTTTTTTACATTTCATTTCCTAAGAAGCGACAAGTAAGCTTGCGTAATAATAATGATGTTTTCTGTGAAGGAAAGTGACTACGAGCATTTATACTCCTGCTTTACGGGCTAGTATGTTTTCGATACTATTTAGTCCAAGTAAACGGTGCAAGTCCGTACTACGGTTATCAAGCTTTATAAATAGATGAAACAGGAACTTCGAAACAATGAACACGGCATATGAAAATATATAAATATAAGTATGAAATCAAATATAAGTATCAAATCATTCAAAGATCTCTCTGTTGTTTTTGTAAGATTCAAGACAGTGTTAAGAAAGATTGTAATGTTTAATATACTGAATATAACGTTTGCTTTATTTTACATTGATATTATCTTTACCTTTGTTAAAACAAAGAATGTTATTTTAGTTGTTGAAATGCAGAGTTATTGACTACTCTTTCTAGCCCTTGGTTGAAACGCGAGTCATCGGTACAAAAGTAAAATATGCTATCAGGAATGGCCAAATCCAGAAGACCTAGGCTCTCCAGAAAGCAAAAAAGAGAGAGGACAAATTAGCAAAATGAACAAAATATGAACCCGATGGATAATAAGAGTACTGCATTGGAACGGTCAGTGGCAATACAATTCGGACATTGGCAGGTACTAAGGTGCACCAACCTCACACTTTTTCCAACAGCTTCTCATATGAACAAACAAGAAAAAGACTTTTCTTGGTGAATTAGCTCCAACCCACCCATCACCTCAATGTTGTATGCAAAAGCACAAGACATATACATGTTTTAATTCAGTACAAACGATGGTGTGTAGTAGGTATTCGTGGTTAGAAATTTTTTTCTTTCAGCTGCGACAGCGGATGCGGCCGTAGTTTGGAAACACAAAGCAGGTCCGTTCATGCAGGCTATACATAGCCTTGTTAGTGTTGGTGCCATCATATCTCCCTTCGTGGCAGACCCGTTCCTCGCTGAGAAAATACCATCGGGAGATGTCTTCAACCGCACGTGTACCGAAAACTCAACATTTACATCTAACATAACTCTACCTCAATCAAAGCACATGGGTGTGGGCGAAAGCATATTTCCAACGACGGAAATGCACAACTGTTCTGATGGAATGGTTTCAAATAAAGATTTATACGGGCCAACGCGTATATATGTCCCATTTTTCTCAACAACTTTTGTGTGCTTATTGGCATCTTCTATGTACCTTGTTGTTTATTTTATTTATGGAAATGTATACAATAAATCATTATTTTCATCCGAGACAGCCGGAAATGTTAATCAACGAAAGTATTTCTTAAACAGAAAACTGAAAATCACATTTACTTTGCTATTGGCTGTAACACTGACAATTTACATGGTTACTGAACGGTGCTTCTTTGGATTTCTGATGACATTTGTGACAACTCGATTGACGTGGAGTAAAACGGAAGGTTCCATGGCTACCTCAACATTTTGGATCACGTTTGCAATTGGACGTCTCTCTGGTATCGTCATTGTCAAATACATCAACGTTTCCGCCGTCCTTATCATATTCTTCAGCATTCTCACAACCGGTGCAACGTTACTTTTAATCGGCGTGATATTTAAAATAAATGTTTTAGTTTGGATATCTGTTGGTGTGGTGGGGTACGGTATGTCTATAACGTTGGCATCTATTTTTTCTTGGCTATCAGAGAATGTTAGACGGCTTACTGGAAAAATGGCAAGCATATTGTTTATATGTCTCTCTTTCGGAACCATGGGTGCGCCTATTTTACTGGGATATCTAATGTATAATGTGTCCTTTATGTGGTTTGTTTATTTCATTCTCTTATTAGTTTGTGTAATGTTTGCGTTATTCATTTTCATTTTCATCGTTTATAAAATACTTGAACGCCGACATCGAAATATTTCAAAACCAGAAAACATACAGTTAAAATAACTTTTTGTTGATACAACCGTTTTTTTTCTTGTATGCAATGTGACATATTCATGTTTTTGTGGTTATTTACACCAGATTGTGAATATATATTTGTGATGTGACATTTTAAACTCTGCCCTAAATGCATATCTGACAAGTTTTATTTCTACCTTTCTAAAATGTCATCATTTTGCACACAATCTGATATCATAACATAACAATGATATATCTGTTATTTCTTAACACCTTCACTGGTCTCACAAGGGCAATATTTTGAAAATGTATTTGTTTTTATAGTGTGTATCTTATTATCAATATCATAATATGTACATGTGCGAAATGTTTATTCTTTGTTGTTGTTAAACAAAAAAGAATATATGATAATTTTTGCGCTATATAATTGTAATTTTAATATTATTACCTATGGCATCAAAACAACTCACAATACTTTCTAGTTTTTCTTTAATGTATTTAAAACTGTTCTCAAAGAATAACGATACTTAACTGGTTTCCATTCAAACTTTCTTCCATATAACCATGAAATCAGCAACTTCAAACAGCCATAGGGAAATTATTGATTGTGCGATTTTTAACATACATTTACTGATTTGTAGAAAATGTGTAAATTCTTGCCGTCAAATATTTCAAAATTTTCGGAAATCTATTTTAAAATATCCCTCGCAATTTCGGATGATTCAATTTACAATGATATAATGAACAAGCAAGAAGAAAACAATAACAATTTGCTTAAACTGTGACATAAAACGAGTGTTAACAAAAATGGAAAAATATGTGTTAAAATAGCATTTGTGTTATGGTAGATTGTATCTTTAAGTCCTGATGTAAGAGTTATAAGTTGTTTTGAATTATTTAACCGTTTGATGTGGTTTTTAAAAGTATTTATAGTTTTATTTCTGTATAATTTTGTTCCATTCTAGGTTGATATTTAAATTCTATTAGCAAATTTTTAAAGTTGTTGGTACTCTTTACAGTGCGCTTTTTCTACGACTGTGTTTTTGGTACTTTTAACAGTTTGTCGTTTCTGTTGAGCATTTTCCATTTTGTGTTGTGATAATCAATTGTTTGTAATATTGACATAAATACACATACATAAAATTGTGTAAGATGGGATCTATGTTAGCAGATATGATAAATTGTCTTAAAAATTCACTTTACGGTAAATACATTGTATATGTCCAAGAACATAAATTTTAAACCAATAATGAAATTGTTCAAGCATCATTTCCGGGAATATTGTCACCTTGAAAAAGTCCAGTTAATCATCCAAACCAATCTCGAGAACGCGAGTTCGAATAGGTCCGGACTTCATGACACTCTCAGTATCAAAAAGCGAACGCATATTGAATTTTATAATCTTTCTTTTGACATTGTTCAGTAAGGCATCTTATTATACTGCAAAGAAAATGCCTTGATATGACTCACAAATAGCTGTGTATATTAATACATAATTTAATACTATAACATTATATGCACCAACTATTTCAGAACTGAACAGAATTTTGACATTTATGACAGTGAAACGTGTTCTAATTTGACAAATACATTATAAGAATAAACGATTATGCATTTGTGTGTCTAAGTAATAACTGTTGCTGAAGTATAAGTAATTACTGTTATAAGTAATTACTGTTGCTGAATATAACTGTTAATACTAGAATAAGTAAACATCCGTCACAAATGAAATCATTAAAAAAATTAAATATGTGCATATCTGGAATAGCCCCACTCAGAAATCTCAGCATCTTACACAAAAAGCAGAGAGGAAAACACAGAATGGGTTAATAAAATGATCAATTTAAAAATACAGCAACAAATAATTTATGGAAAAGAGCAAGTGCAGGGTTACTGCATTGCAACGGTCAGTGGCAAAAAAACAATTCGCCACTTGGGTTTAAATTGGGTTCCATCCTTAAACTTGCCCCAAATTGTTCTCATATGAATAAATAAGCGAAAGTTGTTTTGGTTAATTAGCTCCAACCCACCCATCAAATCGACAGTTTTCCATGCAAAATCACAAACGCAACAAACAGAAGTACGATTGTCAAGTAAAAAAGGACACTAGAGCACCCAAAGGTTAAAAAACTGAGTTTGGAAACCAGCCTCAAATCTCAAGCATTGTTTGTATTTCCATTTATTTATCGTCGCTACCGGTTGCCCATATGAGCGACGCCTCCAGAAGAGTGTTAGTCATTTTAGGTTTCTGGAGGATAGTGCAAGATACAGAGGACTCTCCAATTCTAGAATCGTCCCTGGTTCTTTTAAGTGCCCGGTGTATAGCACCACTACACTGGACCTCGGTTTTAAGTCCCATCCGAACGACTCTATTAGTTATTTTAGTTGGAGTAGCGGGGGATCGAACTAATGATCCGCTCTAATCTCAAGCATCTGCAGGGCTGAAGGTTATAAAGCTGAGATTAGAAACCAGTCTCAAATCTCAAGTATCTGATTGGCTGAAACGGCGACTGTTTTCCATGCTCAGTTTTATAACCTTGGGCACTGGAGTCAAATCAGCAGGGGCACGACGGCAGAAATTAAAGAAACAGATCGAGCTGCTACGTTCTTTAACAATACATCCATAGAAACCAATCTTCATCATATATTAAAGGTCACGTTTCAGGACGAGAATCTAAAACTGTTTTCAAATATTAAAAACTATACGATAAATTGGAAAGACGTTTAAACAAAGTAAATGTGTTGTGGTTTACTTGCAAACTCAACGTAATACATTGTAGTTAATGTATTCGAAGCCAAAGTTGTTATATCGTTTCTAATGCAGTAAAAATCACTCGCAACAACCCTAAAGCTCTTTGGTTAACTTAACATTTTGTTTTGTTCCAGTCCTTTGTCAGGTTCCTCAATTATTCTAAGAGCATTTACATTTGCATTTGCAGATGTCTGAAAGGTGTCTTCAGGCTCGCCTGGAGATGGAGAAAAATAATGCGTGTGATTTTTCCCTCAAGGTTGGCAAAAAACGCAAAAAACGCTCAGCGTAATAACGCATTGCAAATCGACGTGAAACAACGCCGAGGGAAATAACGAAAAATCAGCGAAAATAATTAAGAAAACGCCACGCGACAATAAGCCGAAAGAAAAAAATAATGAATAAACGCCGCGCGTAACAACAGCAAACAGCAACACCTAGCAATAAAACATCGAGCAAACAACAAGTTAAAGAACAACGCCATGCGAAACACGAAATAACGCTTTTGTACAGCTAATAATTCATTTTTGCCAAGGTCACCATGTTTTTGTACTTTTTAACAAAATAAGATTAATATCTATTTAAGAAATTTCACAGGCTGATACAAACTCACAACATAATACGTCTTCACTTAAAAACTTAACGTCCGCTTAAATGTTACAATTTACAGACAGAAAGAACTTTCTTATTGATCGATGATGTTTACACATTTGAAACACGACGCAAATAGAATACTTTCAGTAAAGCAGCGGGTCGTTTGACGCTAAGGAATAGTGGACTATTTATTCAAATTGTGTTACTTTGGTCAACTTACAATCAAAATTGATGCAAGTGCAACAATATACAACAGTTTTGAAGCCATCAGTATACAAATAACAACTACGAATGACGTTAACGTTGTGACGACGTCTCAAATGCGCCACGGTAGTGCGTGTATATAAAGGCAAAAAGTGGATTAATCTCATTTACTTTGGGAAGAAAATTTACGTGGTATATTGGTATAAAGATTCCTTTTTGCAATATCTTTAACCAGGTTTTATTTGGAAACCCCTGGTTATTAGATTGGGGTATTTCATTGAGCCGGCGGGCGTCAACATTTCTTTAAATATTTTTGTTTAAGTTCACTTTTTTCAGCAACCATTTAAGGTAGAGACTTGAAAGAGAACATAGTTTGTTTGACAGCAGAATAGCAATTATCAGCACAAGTTTCATAACTCTTGACTGTATTGTGTCATAGTTATGCCACTTTTCACTTAAAATTTAAGAAGAAAACCTGTTTTCGTCGCATTGCGGCGTCTTTTTGTTTTACCATAAAGTCAGAAAATGCAAGGAGTTTCACAGTCAGGAAAAGGATAATTAAAATCACAATGTTAGTACAGCATCCTGAATGTTTCGCATTGAAACGTTCAATTCACCCATCTGGAATCATATAAAGTCAACCAATGTCAGGCTTCGTTCCGTTTTATAATTTAATTGTTCTCTGCTAAATTCTACTAGAAATGGGTTTATATTGTTTTACAGAAAAATATAATATATCGATAACCTCAGCTCGACTTTTAAGAACAGTAAGTGTCGTGTGCAAATTTTTGAATAATTTATTGTGTTTAATATGTCTCTATATTTTGTTACTAGTATTTCAAATCGCAGCTGGTAAAGATTGCACTTTGAAGCGATGAGACACACCAATCTGAAGCTTTCCACGGGTTTGCTTTCTGAAATAAAATTATTATGGGGCACGTCACGGGAAAAGGTACCTTTGGTCATTTCTAGTGATATTTTAGTTTTTACTAAATTTAGAAAGAACTTACACATATAAACAAATTTCTTATTACTAAAACGCGATTTTATTACACATTTTGAAAATAAAATGGTATTTTTACCGCGAAATGCATAACAAAAAATGTCGTCTGCTCAAATTTATGACGTCATTTCAAAGATTGACGTCAACTGTCCGAATGTACATTTTCCCGTGACACGCCCCAATTTTAATATTATCGGTTATAATAACATATCTGTTTTTGTATATTCCGTTAATTATCCATTATTTATCATCCGTCACTACTAATTATACTGTTTGATTTCCGCTTCATGCCTCGTTACAGTTTCTGCGTGTGGGCCATAACTGGGACATGCCGACGTTGTTTAAGCTATTCTCAGTTTTTATTCCGACAAACTATATTGGGTTTTGCAACTGACATAAACGAAAATAAATTTTAATATACAAGCTGAGGTAAAACATTTAATTAACGTCTTTGAAAAAGACAATACATTTCATATGTAAGAATATTGTTCTGGACTCGGAGAGGTACTCGTAAGTGCCGAATAAGGACCTGGTTCCAGACCTCTGGATTAAAAAAAATCCTCGAGGAAGTCGCCATTTCAGCCAATCAGATGCTTGAGATTTGAGACTGGTTTCCATGCTTAAGGCCTCCTCACACATAGGCGAAAGCCCAGGACGTCAACTTGCGAATACTGGCGAATAGGGCTTTGGCAAAATTCGTTCCCATTCGTATATGTACGTTGTACATCGTTGGTGGTGTTCGTGGAATGCGCTTATGAGCGTTACTAATCGTTGCGATTGGTATAGTTCGTCGGAAAATTTTGAACATGTTTAAAAAAGGTTTCGCCTATGATTCGTTAACATTCGTTTCAATACGCTAAACAATCGTAACGTCTTCGCCTAGCTTTCGTCAACTTGCGTTAGAGTTCGCAAGTTATCAAGTCCGGATTAGCATACATTTGCATAATTTGCAAATAATTTGCATATCAAGCGATCGAGGGCGATCCCATGACGAATCTTTGCGACAGTTTGCGAAACATAGCGAATAATTACGTATTGTAGCTAACTCAATCCGAAATTTAAGGCGAATGAAAGCGAATTTTAATGATTGGTTGATGTTCTGAAAACGAACAGCAGACGCTTGCATACGAATCATTACTTATGGTAAATAAGACATACGAAGCATTACGCATCTTAATTTCTTGAGAAGAGTTTACTAGTATCTGAACACTTTAATTTAATATGTAAAAGGGTGTAGCTAAATAACAATAGTTTTAGTTATTTCTTCGTCAGAATGGAAGATACACAACGCTTGAGGATAAAGTATATAGTTGCTGTGGCTCATCAATTAGTCTCAAAAAACCTTAACATTCACAAGTTCATCAGAGGCCATGTAGAAGTGGAGTCGGAGCACGTCCCATCTGGAGAAGACTATGGCTGCATTCCGAGATCCAGTGCCAGTTTGGCAGCAATCTATGATTACCTCATATATGAACTTAAAAGAGATGATTCTAAAACTTTAAAGAAATTTCTCTGCATGCCAACTGAAATGTTTGATGAAATGTTCGAGGGTGTTGGAAACAACACTCTTGGTACACGCAGCCCTTGGATCCAGGCCTCAAAATAGCTGCAACACATCGACACTTGATGCAAAGTATTAAGATAGGCGGGTTGTTGAGAATTTTCAAAATCAAAATTGAAATTAAGCGTAATTAAGCGAATTTATTTTATGTTAATAAAGTCAAATTCAAATAAAGGAATGTACCGAAATGTAAATTTCAAAATAAAAATAAATAGTCAATAAATAATAAATTAAAAAACAACTCTTATTAAAGCTTTGGAAGCAGACTATTAGTAAACATCAGAACTTCGCAATAATAATAAAATGAGCCATACCTTGAGAAAAATTGGTGTATTTGTACCCTAAAAAAGTATAAACCTACATAAGCCGCCGCCTCCCCGACAACACATAATAAAAATAGGAGATAGAGATACAAGACACTAAAATAATATAAATAATCTTGAAAAAATATTGGGTCTACTGGAAAAGTTATTATTATATTAATACAAGAAATTATATTTTCGAAATTTTTGAAATTTGACCCAAATGGTTTAATCTAGACTTGCTTAGCGTCCGGTAACGGCCTGATGCGGAAATTCTCTTTCGTAAAGCAACGAACGATATCGGAAGCGTGCGCAAATCTGCGCTTCGGTTCGCATGTTTGCGTTCCTATTCGGTAACGGTCGGTAACGGAAAAACACAGATTGTTTGCGCGACCCAACCCATTCAAGCATGATGTAGTAACCGTTCGACACCCTTCGTAAATCATTCGCAACAAATAGTTCCACTACGTTTGTCTTTCGTTGTATTTCAAATTATGTAATAATTTTTCCAAAAGTTTCGTTCAAAATTCGCACGTATTGGCAAATTTAGTCAATTCGCCGGGCTGCGTTGAATGGATTCGCCTATGTGTGATGAGGCCTTTAGCTTTATATCCTTGGGCACCGTTGGATTTCGATTTTGTGAGCTTAAAGATAAAGACATGTTCCATGTCGTCCGTCCGTCTGTCAACTTTAGTTATAGTTCTAGAACATCTTTGATTTTATTATCGCCAAACTTTTACAAAATGAAAATGTCACGACTATTTTATTGATATTATTATTGTGTTGATGTAAAATCGATGAAAATGTTTGCATATCTTACGTAACTATACTAAGTTACTTATAAAGCTCATTGATTAACAAATCAGTTATTGGGATATTAATTCTGCGTCACTGAAAACAGCTTAAAACTACTTGGTATGTTTTCTGATTCCAGGTGTTAAGGGTTGATTCTTCAGCGGTGATACAATACTCGTTTCGTTGATAACCGTGTTACGATTTGTTTGTGTGATGCATATACCTCTCCAACACTTAACATACAAAATATTTTTACTTGAAAATTGTGTTACATTTACATTTACTGCAATGTTTGTCTGCACAGAAGAACGTTTTTTTTTTCAGGAAGATTCAAAACTTGCAATATCAAAAGATGTTATAAATAAAGTTAATGACGATAGATGAACTAGATCATTAAACAAAACTTAATTCAAGACAAGTAAAGTATAATGGCACGTAAGAACCTACAAGTAAAAATATTTCGCATGGTGATTAACAATATAAAACAACACACTGTGTGAATAACTGATATCATGGAGTCTGAAAAGAAACAGAAATATACGTGAAACAGTCGGTTAATTGTAAAATTAAACACAAAAAGGATGTAGAAATAACCACCGATAAAGAAGATGTAAATGACCTCACTTAGCGCGATATACACGTTAACGGTAAGGTAAAAATTCAAGATGGATGTAGAAATAACTACCGATAAAGAAGATGTAAATGACGCCACAAAGCGAGAGGAACATGTCGGGGCTGTAGCAGACATTACAGATGGTAAACTATTTGGAAGCAAGAAAGCGGACATTGCTTACAGACATCGTTTCTTTCATACTGCCTGTGTGTGTTTTAGTTTGTTTACTATGGTAAGATATACGTTACGTCTGGACATTCTCGATCATAAAACAAGACTTTAACCATTTTATGTTAACACTGAATGGTCCGCAAAAAAAATATTGCGCTTGACTTACGAGAAACCATAAAGAACATTGTTTTGTTAGAATACGAATCATGTGAATCCGGAAAATGTTGAAGGAAAAGATTAACCAAATTAGTTGTGATATCATTGAGGTTATTCAACGACATCCAAAGCTAAGTAGCTTGGATATTGAATCCACCCATTCATAACAAGCCCTGGCTAAACTTAAATTCCAAGTTACCTTATGCACATGTATGTTCCTATGGTACAATACGTCTTTTAAACATAAATGATTGATACCTACGCCATTATTACAGCTGTTGTATATCTAATCTGGACTAAAAATAGGAATAAAATATAAATAGTACAATTTTAATTACATGAAATAAAGAACCCTCATGATATGGACCAACGGAAAACATGGAAGGTGTAACCGGAAGGAAGAGGTGATGTTGGTTTGTGCATTGTACATCATCTGCAGATCTAATGTATTGTCTTGACAATACATTTCAGGGTTGGCGTAATGGTCTGATTGGTCCTACATTTCCTGATCTCAGGTTAATCATAGATAGAGATCTAGCCACTGCTTCTTGGATATTTTCAGCTATATCCTTCGGGTAATTCCGCTTACCTTTATCTTTGCTAATACTTACATTATCACTTTGTGGGAATTTGTAATAATTGTGTCAAGCTTAGTTGTATACGTTATAGGGGTAATTGTTTCATTACTTTCCCTAGTAATAACTGAATAGTATCTCAAATTTGAAGGTAAAAAATGATTTACACGTGATTTGCAAAAATCTCTACTTTAAAATTATTTTTATGTGAGAAAGGTTTGGTTTTTAGTTGCGTCATATGCATATTCAACATTTTTACATATGGGACCATATTCCCCATTGTTGATATTCTAACACCCATTTCAACGTAACTTTAGCAGAAGCCACTACAATATATTACTGTTAATGATTTACTAAATATTTTTGTGTATTTACGTATAACGAATATATATTCAAACGTAAATTGTAGATGAATAACCATGTTGATCTGAACAATTTTTGACGTTTCAATTTTTTTTACGTTTCAATTTTAATTTTGACGTTTCAATTTTAATTTTGACGTTTCAATTTTAATTTGGCTGATGTTGTAGTTCTTTATTTCTTAATTTCTAAATATAACGATTTTCTTGCAGCAATCTGATCGGCACGATCCTGGGAGGAATTGCATATGATCGTTTTAACAAGCTGTGTGTGTTTGTGGTAGTGGTGTTGGGAATGGGTGTGTCCGCGGGAATCACCCCCTGGTGTTCTCACTTTGCCGCCATGCTCTTCATACATGTCTTGCACGGGATATTCAGTATGGCTTTAGAAACAAGTAAGACAAGAAAATAAATGCATGTACCTGAATGCTTTTCGGAAGCTGTTCGATTACTACACGTATATTCAAATTTTGTTTACCATTAAAGAAATTAAGGTTGGTGATGAAAGGGACAAAAGGGATCTGCACTTAACTATGTCAGCATTGGTCATATTGGTCATTCACATTAGGTCATTAAGTTAGATGACTACTGGGCGTGAATGTACACTTTCTTAACATTCTAACCAGATTAACTATTTGTGGTGAGTTAGGCCCATATGCCTTTTTGTCAACAGGTCCCACAGTCGCAGTGCGAGTACTGGTGTGACGCGACGCCTACTTCGAGATTGCCGGCGGGACTATATTATTAAGTGCTTTCTAATTATAGCTATTGTTTGATGTTATTGTAGTAACTATTTAAAATATGTCAAACTGAAAATTCAAAGACCTGATAAAAGATCAGTCAAATAATGATTAAGTGGACATTAGTCAAACGTTGAGCTTCGTAATTTCTCAGATTTTTTTTTACACAAAACTAATAACGAAATTAACTCGGTGTTATCATTATGGCGTCTTTTCTATTTTAAAGGTTGACTAATAGCTTGGGCACCAATAGTTGCTTGCGTATGAATTATCCTTTCAGCGGCGACAGCGGATGCGGCCGTAGTTTGGAAACACAAAGCGGGGCCGTATATGCAGGCTATACATAGTCTTGTTAGTGTCGGCGCCTTCATATCTCCCTTCGTGGCAGACCCGTTTCTCGCTGAGAAAATATCATCGTACGATAACTTCAATCTGACATGTTCAGAAAACACATCCTTGTCATCTAACGCGACGACATCTTCACCAGAAGATATGGGTATCAGTGTAACCATAACCCCAAATATTGAAATAAACAACTGTTCGTTTATGATGGTATCAAACAGTGATTTATACGGGCCGACACGTGTGTATGTTCCGTTTTTTACAACAACCTTTGTGTGTATATTGGCATCTTCAACGTACTTTGTTGTTCACTTCTTGTATGGAAATGTTTACAATAAGTCATTAGTTACATCGGTAAACAATGTTCACCAAAGAACGTATTTCTTAAACAGAAAATTGAAAATCATGTTAACCTTGTTATTGGCCATTACACTGACAATATACATGGTTACCGAAAGATGTTTCTTCGGATTTCTGATGACATTTGTGACAACCCAGTTGAACTGGAGTAAAACAGAAGGTTCCATGGCCACGTCAACATTTTGGATTACGTTCTCATCTGGGCGACTCTCTGGCATCGTCATTGTCAAATACATCAACGTTTCCGCCGTCCTTGTCATCTTCTTCAGCATTCTCACAACCGGTGCAACGTTATTTTTAATCGGCGTGATGGTTGAAAAAGATGTTTTAGTTTGGATATCTGTTGGCGTGGTGGGGTACGGTATGTCTATAACGTTGGCATCTATTTTTTCTTGGCTATCAGAGAATGTTCGACGGCTAACTGGAAAAATGGCAAGCATATTGTTTATATGTCTCTCTTTCGGAACCATGGGTGCGCCTATTTTACTGGGATATCTAATGTATAATGTGTCATTTATGTGGTTTGTTTATTTCATTCTCTTATTAGTTTGTGTAATGTTTGCGTTATTCATTTTCATTTTCGTCGTTTATAAAATACTTGAACGCCGACATCGACATATTTCAAAACCAGGAGACATACAGATAAACGAAAAACATTCTGAAATTAACAGCGATATTTTTCTACGAGAATCAGTTTCTTCTCAGGACTCTCTATAACAAGTAATGTTGTTAAATATATATTCTCGTTTAAAAACTCATAATTGTGGAAACACTCAAATCTGTATGAAAGAAAGAATTACTAACAACTAAACATTTGTTGATATTCTTTACTTACATTAAAACGTAGTTCAGAGTTTTTAGCAAATGTTATGTCTGTTCGTACAATTTCTATTTTTTGATGCAATATTTAAAGTTGTCATGTTAATCTGACAGCCTTCACGTATTTTTAACAAATGTTAACGTCTATTTGTGCATTATAACCAACTTGAAAATGTTTTTCGGCGTTAGCTGTCTAAGCTCACTTTTGACCAAGTTTTTCGACCAATGAAATGTTGTAAATAATACTCGTATTCTATTATTATGTAGCGGGAAAATGAAATAAACTATTTCGATTGGTAGCTATTTACACCAGAGAGGCATCTAGCAGGGTGGAGAGGTATCTAGTGGGATTTTTATTATTTTGCAGCGGGAAAATCAAATAGATTATTTCGATTTGTTGTTAGTGGGTGTTGTTTATGATTACCGCAAAGATTTCTTATATTTTGTGAAAGTATTTCTACCTGGCACTTACATGTTCGAGCATTTTCGTTTTTAAAAGCGATAATTGTATTGGAGAAAAACATTTTTCGATTTAAATAACCAGTTTAGTCAATATTGATGGCTTAAATACAATTTTATATATCTCGGGTGTCAGGTAAACACTTGCGTACAATACACAGTGTAAAACAAAAGAGAAGTGTAGATATTTCTTGTTCTTACGGTTTCCTTTCTAGTTCTTTTGATGCTGATTGTTAATTTCAAATCCAAAGTACAAGTTCTCTGTAGTGTAGTGGCTAACTCTCTCGCCTCGCAAGCGGAGGCCCCGGGTTCAGTCCTCAGAAGGGATACCTTTTTTTTAAAAATAATTTACGTAAAAGTTGGTCGATTTCGCTCTTAATTGTAACAAGCTGTTATTATTTATATTTATTAAATTTCAAGGACATTTATTCATCTTGAGTATTAACTCTACAAGAGGTATTTTACTGAAACTGAATAAATGTAGATCAAGACTTTATGTAACACATTGCTTCTTTATTCGACTTATTATCACCGTATGAAATTGTTGCAACAGCTTCAACATTTCTTTTTGAAAGACACTTTCAATGAATGTATGAGTGGTCATGATTCGGTCGCTTAATATCTAGGTCATACTAAGAAGGCAGGAGGGTTCGTCAACAGCTATAACAAGTAAATTAAAATAACTAGACTGTGTCTGCTTCGCCTCTCTATATTTCTTTCTTTCTTATATACATGTATATATAAATCTTTTCCATCAACGCCGTTTATCTTTTTTAAAGATAGTTCTTGTTTTTTTTTGTTGTGTATTTTTAAAAGCTGTTTATGTTCGTTTTCTAAACCACGACGTCTCTGCACATGTTGTTCTTGCTAGTTATTATGTTAATTTTGTTAAGTAGTTGTAATAAGCGTGCATTACAGATTTCTTTTTTGGGGGTTATCATCAAACAAATTATGTGGATAAACTATGCAAAGTTATAGGTTGAACAATATATACTGGCCGTCAATAGAAACTCGCCAATATTACTGAAGCTACATTGATTACATTAAAATTGAAACCATTTGGTATGGAAAAGTAGCAATAGAAAATTCTTGCAATTTTGAGTAACTGACTGTCTTATCAGACTGTTTCCGCTGCCAAAAAATAAAAAAGTAATATTTGATAGAAACAACAAAATCAATAGAACAAAATTTCATATCGATATCAGCCATTGGAAAACCGTGTTTAAGGCTGTCTTACGTTTTCGTCGCGTGAATTTACTTTAAGATTAAATCGATATTTGATGGTTTTCATTTAGGTATGGAAAACAGTTGGGTTGTTTAAAGTGTGTGAAGCCCGAAGGCTTCACAAATGAAGATTTGTGAACGTCTTTACTGTAGCCACGCCTTTAAAAGTAATACGTCACACTGTTTACTATCATATATTATGATTCGTTAGATGAATAAGACGAAGTTGAAGTGTAAATATTTAGAAATTGAAAGTTTTTAATTATTTCTTATAAGACACACTGTAGATACTGTTAAGTTGGCCAACGTTTGAGAACGTTTTAGCAGACGGAGGTCTGGAAATATGAAAAATAGAAATATGTTAATTTTGTAAACAACGGAGGTTTATTCCTGATCTTGATCAGAGTGATCGTTTCAAATTCCGTCATAAGTAAAACTTCAAAGTCATATGAATTCATTCATATTTTATCAATCACTTACAGCTGGTGGTAATTTCTAAAGTGATTACTTTCTATTGACGGACAGTATACTAGTAGCCTGGTGCTAGAAAATATGGTAGATACCGTTGTGACCGTTTATTTGTAGTTTAATTGTTATCAAACTTGTTATCATTGTTTATAGTATTTATACAGACGAATGTTTCCAAAAATGTTTCCTTGCTTGCACATTATAGTTAAAATATAAAACTGATAGACACTGTATATTAAAATATAATTTAAATTGCTTAGAGTAGTTGTATTGCAAAAAGCACGAATTCGATTATCGTCCCGATCAGATGCATAATATGGCCGCCAGCAATAACACAAAGAAAATGCCCTCCGTAGTGAAATAAAATTGTCATTCAATCTATTGTATTTCACAAATGAGCAACCCAACCAAAAAGTTAACTTCGCTAGTTGAAAACCTAATGGTGATCTTAAAAAGAAGCACAATCATGTTATTATTGAAATAGAGATGAAAACGTCTTCTACATATTCTAGCCTCCTATAATGCTTACATGTCATAAAAACGAAGAATCCCAACTATTATTTCCAGACTGTTTTCTTCACTTAGGTGTAAAACTCATCTCTAAGAACTTTTTATATGGCAGTGTGGATCAGTGATCGACCAATGTCAACGGGCAATTATGGAAATGAGGGTTGAAGGTTATAAAGCTGAGATTGGAAACCAGTCTCAAATCTCAAGCATGTGATTGGCTGAAATGGCGACTGGTCGCCATTTCAGCCAATCAGATGCTTGAGATTTGAGACTGGTTTCCATGCTCAGTTTTATAACCTTGGGCAGAGAACCTTGTCAACCTCGATATGTATACATGTGCAAAATGATTATTTGTATACCAGATAACGAAAAATCTTACAATTCAATTAACCGATGAGCGTAACGCATGAATATAAAGGAGAACTTAGTGCTTCTTTAATTATAAATACTCGAACCAGAGAGTTCAGTGGATTATTAAAATAACCTTGAAGTTTAGACGAAGAAGTCAGTGTTAAGCAAATATTGTAATAACAATTTAATTAGATAGGTTGACTAGAGGTATCGAAGCTGCTAGCCGACAAGGGTATACAACAGTAACAGTTTGTTCGAGATTCCACGGAGCTGCCATAAGGAACCACCGACACTTCTGGATTAATTAAGGATATAATTGAACATCGTGATGTGTGCATTTCATTTGAAAATAAAGTCTGTAACTGGCGTGTCTTGTAAAAGCGACTTTGTTCCCGAAGTAACTCTACCATAATATTTCAAATGAAAACGGGCATGGATTCATCGCTTCCGTTTACTGTCCATAAAATAATTAAAAAAAATTAAATAAAAGTGAACTCTGCCCAAAGTTGTTCTATCATCTTACTACTAACGCTGCATTGAAATCCTACCTTGTTATCATATAGCATTTTAATAATCTTCAAGGTTCTTTGGTAGCTGGCATCCTCGTTTGTTTTCATTCCTGCATGTATTAAAATGTCCTACATACTGTGAATTCATAACATCTGCCAGATACTCTCAACTAGTATCTAGCGATTGGCCTTTTACTTAAACTTAAATATTTACAATTTAACCGTACGCATTAATAGTTTTACACATGTAGCTGAAATGTTAAAATGCTCTACATCATAAAAGTAAAACACACGTTGCAAGTCCTTTTTATTCTATTAGATACAGAGCGCTTTTTAGTAATACTCGTAGAGGAATAGTCTTACTGTTGCGCTGCTGCAAAAAGGTCATAGGGTATTTATGTGACCATAAAGGATAGTACAAACGTAGCGTAGCCTAATTAAAGATTTGAAGAAAAACCTACTATGGATAAAGAAGATAAAAGTGTCGACACTACGCAAGAGACTGAGATTGAAGTTGTGGTAGACGTTACAAATTGTGATCTTGTAGATACCGGAAGTCTGTTCGGGTCAAGGAAAGAGGATATTGCATATAGACACCGTTTCTTCCACACCGCGTGTGTGAGCTTAAGTATGTTTGCAATGGTAAGATTTTATTCGCTTTACAGCCAGATTCAAATAATTGACTCAATTTTCATCAAGTAAAAACCAAAAAATGGACATTTGCATTTGTGAAAAGGAAATACGTTTTTATTTAGGCAATAATGTATAGACTTCAGAATAAACGTGTGGATCACACCATTTAAACGACAAGCTCAAAACATAACAATTGCTTCTTTGTGTCAAATGTTCATTTACGGAGGAAAACTGCAGGTGCCTATAACACATGGTTTATAATAAACACTGTACTTATTACAGTATATACCTCTTAAACATGTTATTGTTGACTGGAAACATAGTTTAATGGATTAAACACACAATGTTTATGGAATATAACCAAAAACGACTGCTATTTTATCAACTATCATGAGAACATGTATGTCAAGATTTACAGAAAATAACTTTAAAACAAATACAGAGATGCATTACCAATTAAACAGAGACCAGTAACGTACTAACATACCTGTATTCGTACGTATATGTATTAATAAACAAACAAAAAATTCAAATTCAATAAAACTTTTCTGAATTTACAATGCTAAACAAACAAAAGTTATCCAACATTTACGGAGGAAAAGTTACGGAGGAAAATGCATTAAGTAGGTGTATTTTGTTCATATTTTTCTAGATGTTAAAAGGTACAAATCATCAGGTTATATGAAACAGACTGTTTGCAATCTGTCTTCAATCAAATAAACGCCAAATTAAGCTTTTCAAGTGAACTATGTTCATAAAATAAGAATGCAGACCACTGTACATCACTGTCTGTGCTAACAACAACACGGGT
The DNA here is from genome assembly GCA_038501625.1 of Corbicula japonica. Lineage (NCBI taxonomy): Eukaryota > Metazoa > Mollusca > Bivalvia > Venerida > Cyrenidae > Corbicula > Corbicula japonica. The sequence goes on from JAZAYU010000080.1 coordinate 1,934,312, forward strand.
ATTTTCATCGTGCCTGATACTGCATTGTAATTCAACTGATTTCAAGGTTTATTAAATGTTGTGAGCTAAATATTTTCACTTATGTTTGTATAACTTTCATTTAAAATGTAATTTTAAAGTCTAAGCAAAAGTTGCCAAGCTCAAGCAAAACCATGCACCACTCAAAATAAAAAGTAACCTGCATATATATTTTATGCAGTACAATAATAGTATTTGTTTGAATTTTGACAAACAATTTGGAGTACTTAGGTATCAGTTGCAATGGAGGAACATTTTTTTAAATAAAAACTCATGTGTGAAGCTTACATTTAGACACAAGTTATACGTGGATAAATTGATAATCGTGCATATTTTTCCTCCGTTACTTTTCTAGCTTCCTCCGTAACTTTCCTCCGTAACCCACTTCTGACCATATAACTTGACGGCTTCTGGGATAATAACGAGGCAGTCAGTTGATAACAACAATTTAATTAGCACTAGAAGCAATCATGATAATTTTGGTTACGGAAGGAAAAAATACGGAGGAATTTTTTAAAACATTTTTTGACTAATATTTGCAATAAATAATACTTATTTAGTGATGGTATGTATTAATCAATTGATAATCATGTAATTGATGTAAACTGTTTGATCCATGGAATTAACATAGATTAAAAAATGTGAAATACACAGTTACGGAGGAAAATTTTATTATCGGACATCAAGAATTTCGTGTTAAGGCTATGACCAACAAAAATATAAAAAAACGCAGGTGTTTTAATTTTAAATACATAAAATTTGATAATTCTATAAAATATTTATGCCTTTATAACTGTTTTTATCTTATTTACTACCATCCGCAGTGAGGTTTAAAAATGGTTACGGTAGGAAAGTAGTTTTTTGGCGACATCCCTTAAAACCAGTGTCATTATTTGACATGGCATCCAATTGCAACAGAACTTTCTAATATCATATTTTCACGTGCCTTAAACATTAAAAACAGCAAATTTCTTAATTGCCAATCATCATATTTCAATAATTTTACTGTAAAAATTGACGTTTTGCCTGGCGACATGCAAAAATAACGATGTTACTAGACATTTAGCATGCTATAAAATTTAAAGGAAGTAACATAAATGGCTATCTCAGTGATGTTTGTTCTAAGAAAACATCAGATCTTTCCCCAAAATAGCAATATTTAATTTTAGAGTTTTAACCTTGAAGATTTGGTCGTCCAAAGGCTGGTGACATGTTTTTCTCAAAATTAAGTCAATTTTTTTAATCTGGCTGTTTAAACCCTTTACTTCATATATACGGATTTCTTCGCAACCTTTTAATCCACATCTTCTAATAATGATAGATTTAGAAAAGTCAGTGTCACGAAATAATAATATAGCGTCCGACTGAACTATGATGTTACATGATAATAGAACCTTCCTTAAATAACTTTCAAAATCAGATCGAAAGTTGAACGAGTCTTCTAAAGAAGTTAAACTTTCTTCCTCTCGGCATAATGTGGTAAATGAGGGGGTATGATAGGCAAAATTGGGGTAACATTAGGGTGTCGGTCGGGTTGTGGTGGGGTTGGTATTTTGGGATAGAGTAGTTCTATCATATTCAACTAATACAGATAATTCAGCCAATTGGTAAATACATGCATCTTAAAACTATAGTATGCAGTTGTCAAATACATGCATATCAACATATAATGTAATATTACACATGTGATATGGCATACCATTAAATCGTGTGTATATTCAGCATATTAAAAAAAAGTATGTATTTGGTTTATCACGGGATAAAGAGACGCTCTTTTGTATATGTTTACCTGTTAATAACGTCACATGGCAGATTGTTGACTCTTCTAATTAAATTTCTAATATCTATGTTAATCTAATTTAACGAAATTGGGGCGGGTCACGTGAACAGTTGAAATTATTCCTTGCTGATTTTGCATTTCGCGGTAAAATTAAAATAATATAGTCAAAATGTGTAACAAAATAGCCTATACGTGATGAGAAATAGTTGTATGTTCTTTATAAATATAGTAACGCCTAAAATGTTGAAAAATACTTCCAAAGACACTTATTCCTGTCGCCTGTTTCATTATTAACATACGATTGAATACAAGAATGCTGATCTTTAACATTCAGTCAACAAAACAATGCATCATTCATAAACCATTCACTATAAGTGCTTTCAGTCGGAGCAAAAAGTTCAAAATTGTTGCAATTCTATTTTTATACGGGATACAATAATATGTACGATAAAGGTCTTATCAGTATGATATTGTAGTACAGGATCTTGCAGACAGTTTAGTTAAACACAAATCTACTCCAAAGTTTAAAGTTGATGCTCTTAAATTTATTACCATAATGTTTCTCTTCCCTCAAAATAAATTTTGACAAGAAAAACTTACTTATTTAATACGCACCGACACGGTAAAATGGCAATCTATCACATTTATGTTGCATTATTTTTACTGTTGGCTGATTTCTTTCACTGTGTGTACTAGTGCATGCGTTTGTTCGTTCAACGGATCAGCAATTACAAGTCAGTGTAATACCTATCATATGTTTATAAATATATGTTCAAAAACTAACACAGATTGTATCTAGTAGATATGAGAGTGATTCGACAAAGTCCTAAAAGTCCAAAAGATAATTTTATCGTAAGATTTGGTGATTGAAATGCACCCTACTGATGATAAACTACAAGTTTATATGTTATAATTTCTATAATACTCGTTTCCTTTTCTACGAGTCCTTTTCTATGGGACTGATAAGCTTTCTCTTACGAGGTCGCAAACATTGCAAATAGCGAAAAGTGGCTAAAATTTCAAAAATGAATTTTGGGGGAAATACTTATTGCCACCTAGATTTTAGTAAAGAAATGTATTTAGCTAAGGACGTAGTTAATATTTGCAAGATCAATTTAGTCTAATTAATGTTCTAATTACCAAGCACATACTAAAACAATAGAAAAACCGTTTGCATGAGAACTCTGAAATTCATGAACAATATACCAAAAGCAACTCATACCTGAAATTAGCATATGCTGGTCTACAATGTTTAGTGCCAATTCTCTAAATAATGTTCGGGTTTTCAAGAAATTCAAGGAAAACTTACTTCCGGGTTTCTACTTTCAGTTTCAGTTTGAAGTCAAAATGTACTTCTTAAAATTTCTGACATTATTTTGACAGATGACCGCAAAGTATTGTAAATAAGTGTTTACGTGATACCTATATCATTTTTCTAGACGTTTTAAACAGCCATTCCAGACTTCTTGTGCAAACGGTATTTCTTTTTTGTGTGTGTCTGTTCTATGTAAATAAAGCATTTTTCAAACAGCTTGAGTATCCAAACTTAAATACAGCCACGTGACACTATATTTCTTTACTTGTATTGGTCTGCCAGTGAGAATTGATGTCGAGTTTTGAAAAGGTACATCAAGTTGTTTGACTTCAAACCGAAAGTAGAAACCTGGAAGTAAGTTTTCCTTGAATTTCTTGAAAACCGTAGCATTATGTTGACTAATTAGCACTAAACATTGTAGACCAGCATATACTTATTTCAGGTATGAGTTGCTTTGGTATATTGTCCATGAATTTCAGAGTTCTCATGCAAACGGTTTTTCTTTTGTTTTAGCATGTGCTTTGTAATTAAAACATGAATTAGACTAAATTGAGCTTGCAAACATTAACTACATCCTTAGCTAAATACATTTCTTTACTTAAATCTAGATGGAAATAGGTATTTCCCCCAAAATTCATTTTTGAAATTTTAGCCACTTTTCGCCATTTGCAATATTTGCGACGCCTTAAGTAAAAAACGAGGAATTAAATGTGGAGAAATCATAAGCGGACAAAGAAAACATAAAATTGTCTGGATTTAAGCCTGTTTAAAATATCGCTTGAGTTCTTTTATGGGTGGATGCGTTCTTTTATGGGTGGATGAGTTCTATTATGGGTGGATGAGTTCTGTTATGGGTGGATGAGTTCTTTTAAGGGTGGATGAGTTCTGTTATGGGTGGATTAGTTCTTTTATGTGTGGATGAGTTATGTTATGGGTGGATGAGTTCTTTTATGGGTGGATGATTTCTGTTATGGGTGGATGAGTTCTTTTATGGGTGGATGAGTTCTGTTATGGGTGGATGAGTTCTGTTATGGGTGGATGAGTTCTGTTATGGGTGGATGAGTTCTTTTATGGGTGGATGACTTCTGTTATGGGTGGATGAGTTCTGTTATGGATGGATGAGTTCTGTTATGGGTGGATGAGTTCTGTTATGGGTGGATGAGTTGTGTTATAGGTGGATGAGTTCTGTTATGGGTGGATGAGTTCTGTTATGGGTGGATGAGTTCTTTTATGGGTGGATGAGTTCTTTTATGAGTGGATGAGTTCTGTTATGGGTGGATGAGTTCTTTTATTAGTGGATTAGTTCTGTTATGGGTGGATGAGTTCTGTTATGGGTGGATGAGTTCTTTTATGGGTGGATGAGTTCTGTTATGGGTGGATGAGTTCTTTTATGGGTGGATTAGTTCTTTTATGAGTGGATGAGTTCTTTTATGGGCGGATGAGTTCTGTTATGGGTAAATGAGTTCTTTTATGGGTGGAAGCGAATAAGGGCGGAAATAAGAGATGAATGTCACAGCATTAACTATGAACGGTCATTTAAATCTGAAAAGATGACATTACTCAGGTGTATCGTTAATGTATAGCTATGACTGTACATTTTAGGGTTGGCGAAATGGTCTAATAGGCCCTACATTTCCTGATCTGCGGTTGATTCTTGAGGAAGACTTAGCAAGAGCTTCCTGGATATTTACAGCAATATCACTCGGGTAGTTTCATATAGCATTTTATTTATAGCTTACATAAAAATCTGACAATGAGTAATTTTATAGACAATTAATTTTCCATTTTCTAAAATTCGTAAAGGATAGAAGTTTATTGGAGAGACAACGTAATACAGTTTTAGTAGGGATATCTTACCAGAAAATCTGTTGATTAAAACCCCCACAAAAACGTTGTTTATAAAGATTATACACAAGCTGATATCTGTAACTGAAACAAGAAACTGCAATCGTTAAAGTCGAATTTATAAATACCCCTTCCCTGTTCTAAACAGACAATGACACTCCGTTATTCAGTGTTTCAGTAATGAGAACCACAACCTCAATTAAAACATTTCATGATTCTTTTTAAGGGGTTTGATCGGCACGATCCTGGGAGGATACGCATATGATCGTTTTAACAAACTCTGTGTGTTTGTGGTAGTGGTGCTCGGAATGGGCGTGTCTGCTGGAATCACTCCCTGGTGTTCTCACTTTGCCGCCATGATCGTCATCCATGTCTTGCAAGGGATATTCACTACTGCTCTCGATACAGGTATGATTATTTCCTTTTATAGTTCCAGTTTTAAAACTTAATTAATTGAATGCTGCCATTTAATATCATATATAAATGAACATATACGACATTTGTTATCTAGTTTACCCATTTTCGATGTACGCTTTTAGCCAAGTATAAATTTTATCCTGTACGGATTCATAATGGTCATGCGTGTAAATATCACAGACAGTTGGAATCAATATAATTATTTAACAAAAAATATCTAAACTTCGATTGCCACCAAGGTTAGTTTTTTCACTGACAGTTTCGATATTGCACGTGCAGTTTGGATATTCAAGATTAACTCCTGAAGCGCGACTAAAAGCACCGTAGAAAATGATTTCCAAGATGTAATAGATGAAAACCGAACTTTGAAATCCACCGAACACGACAAATATGAAAATATTGCAGGCTCTGTTTGATTGAACCTGTTCATGGGAAGTAATGGAAATGCATATAACTGCCCACGCCGCTAGCCCCGGGTTGAGCGCAACTCATTATTTACACCAACAAACAGTACAATTTTGATCCATCCCAAACGAAGGTATGCATATGGCGGTGAAAATGGAACCTTCAGTGCGGTATTTTCAGATTAATACCATTCCATGTTCAGCGGCGTATGGTCATCATATAAAACATATAAAATAGAACTTAATAAAATAGAAAGGCAAAATTTTAAAAAAAGTAGGAATCTGTATCCTTGGGGTGATTGAACAATATCCGAATCTATATTGGTTGAGATATTGAAACCATTCATCTTTAAACTAGCCAACTAGCCGAAACTTTGAACAAGAGTAATTTTAGAAGTATTATTGACATAGTACATAAGTATCGTGCTTAACGACCTTTAAAGAACGTAACTGATAATAGCACTGATTGAATGTACGGGGAGACTTTTTTACATCCGCCACACGGCACAAACAACGCTACAAGTAAACATAATATAAGAACATGATTGATTCGCTGTCAATGAATATGATAGTTTGCTTTATACATGTGAACTACTTATATGCTTATCACGCCGATATATCAGAACATTGTATTTTCAGCGGCAACGATCGACGCGGCCGTAGTTTGGAAGCACAGAGCGGGCCCCTTTATGCAGGCTATACCCAGCTTTTCCGGTGTCGGCGCCATCATATCTCCGTTCGTGGCAGACCCGTTCCTCGCTGAGAAAATACCATCACATGACGACTTTAACCGAACGTGTACTGAAGATGCATTATTTTTATCTAACTTAACGTTAACTCATTCCGAGAATGTTAGTTTGAGCAAAACCGTTCTCCATGACAACTGCACTTTTTATGAAGATTTATACGGACCAACACGTATATACATTCCGTTTTTGACAGCTACGTGTGTATGTTTGTTATCATCTTTCATGTACTTTGTTGTCTATTTCATATACGGAAACGTATACAATAAGTCATCAGTTTCCCTTGTGTCAATCAGAAATATGAAACAAAGAGCACATTTCTTGAGCAAAAGGTTGAAAATCACCTTTACATTGATTTTGGCTACAATATTAACTTTTTACATGATTATTGAACGGTGTTTTTATGGATTTTTAATGACATTTGTGACAACTCGATTGATGTGGAGTAAAACAGAAGGCTCTATGGCCACGTCAACATTTTGGATCACATTCGCATCAGGACGCCTCTCTGGCATCGTCATTGTTAAATACATCAACATTTCCGCCGTCCTTGTCATCTTCTTCAGCATTCTCACAACCGGTGCCACGTTATTTTTAATTGGCGTGATAGTTGAAATAAAAGTAATGGTTTGGATATCTGTTGGTGTGGTCGGTTACGGTTTGTCCACGACATTTGCATCTATTTTTACATGGCTGTCAGAGAATGTTAGGCGGCTAACAGGGAAAATGGCGAGCATATTGTTTATATGCCACTCCTGTGGTACAATGGGAGCGCCTATTTTATTAGGATATCTTATGGAAAATTTGTCGTTTATGTGGTTTTCTTACTTTATTCTCTCACTATCTTGTGTAATGTTTGCATCGTTTATTTGTATTCTGTTATTCTATAAAATACTGGAACGCAGACACCAAAATATTTCAAACTCAGAAAGCATACAGTTAGAATAAAATTATACTGAATGAATGCAACAGCGTGTTTCTATATATCCAGTTGTTTCGATGTTCTAGTAAAAAATTTGTGTTTGTAAAAAAATAGACTACTAAGAACAAAATTTTAACTCGGGTACCATTTTATTTTCGCAGGTTTAATTTCCGCGTATTTCGTGCTAGGGTAAATGCACGAATTTAAACCCTAACGAAATTAAGCTATAAAAAGTGTATCTTTATAGAATAATGCGAATCTTGCGCGAATTGAAGCCCGCACAAACATGTTATTCGCAGTTTTTATGCGAAATTTTGTATGCGCGAAATAAAATGATACCACACTAATTGTCACCTTCCTTAAAAGCTATTTAATATTCCTATCCCAGTAAGATAAGACTCAAAACAAATGGAGCGCCTCACGAGAAAATGTACATTCGCACAGTTGACTTCATTCCATCAAATGACTTCATAAAGTTCAGCAGGCGACATTAAATATTTCCTTCGTTCAGCAGACGTATGGCATGTATTATCATTAACTTATGAAAATACCAAGTTGTTAAAAGCTTATATGAATGATTAAGATGTCGCTTTTTTAAATTAAAATAAAAGTTTTCAAATTCACATATTCCCGTAGATTCTACACTCAAAGTTGTTTTGTGATGACCAAAATTAAATGAATATTCAGTACTTGGTCTCAAATAAAGGCAATATTCAGTACTCAATCGCAAATTAAGGTAGTAATTATTACTTGATTTCAAATCGAGGGAGTATTCGGTAATTGGTCTCAATTAAAGGGAGTATTCCGTTATCGGTCTCAAAGGGAGTATTCAGTTCTCGGTCTCAAAGGAAGTATTCAGTACTCGGTCTCAAGTAAAGGAAGTATTCAGTACTCCGTCTCAAGTAAAGGGAGTATTCAGTACTCCGTCTCAAAGGAAGTATTCAGTACTCGGTCTCAAGTAAAGGGAGTATTCAGTACTCGGTCTCAAAGGAAGTATTCAGTACTCGGTCTCAAGTAAAGGAAGTATTCAGTACTCGGTCTCAAGTAAAGGGAGTATTCAGTTCTCTGTCTCAAGTAAAGGGAGTATTCAGTACTCGGTCTCAAAGGAAGTATTCAGTTCTCGGTCTTAATTAAAGCGAGTATTCAGTACTCGGTATTAAATCTAGGATGTATTCAGTAGTAGGTCGCAAATTAAGGAAGTATTTAGAACTCGTTATTCAAGTTATGGAGTAATTAGTACTCGGTCTTAAACTATGGGATTACTGGAATTGAAAAAAATAATTATAATAAAATACTTTCGCATTACCGTCGTCGAATGCATTTTTAAAATAATATTTTCACCCAGAAGCAACTATTATAATATCTTAAAGTTGATGTTGGTGTTGTCGCGTTGTTTGATCGTGTAAAACAGTATAATGATCGCCGTCGTGGTGGTTGTCTAACAGGTCGTCAACATTTACACCGCTACCATGATCAGAACCGTAGCAACCACCACAATCATTCTTGCCAAAATCCTAAATACCACAACACCAACAACACTAATATCGTCGTCAGATTCGTCTTCCATTCATCGTCATCGTGACAGCGACAGCAACCAAACAATGACGACAATTTATATAAACACTAGATTTTGTGGAAAATGTTATCAGGGTTTGTTGCAGACAGCGAAGGTAAATAGCATATTTTTATAATTCGTTAAACTGATTTAGGGGTCTTAAGTCAGGGGTGTTCTTATAAAAAGATAAACATTTCAATAGGCGTAACTATTTTCACCGTGAGGAATCAAGAGTACTATTCACGAACATTTTTTGAACGCGAGCGCGTGCTCGGACGAAAGCTAAATATTTAACGATATTATTTTATTTTCCCCAAAACATGTTGTGCACGGAATACGCGCTCGCGTTCTTAAAATGTTCGTGAATAGTACTATTGATTCCCCACGGTGTATTTTTGAGTCACAATGTTTTTTTATCGTTGCAACTTCTTTTGATGACTTTAAAGTTAAATATGTATTCAATGTAATTTCAACTTATGTTTTAACATTTTGTGAGTTAATAAGCTTTACATATTTTTTGAGTTACAAATATTTTTTCATCATTATAACTCCTTTGATGTCTTTAGGGTTAAATATACTACCCACAATTTGATAAGAGCCACTTTTATAGTCTGTAAATTTTCCCGCTTGGATAATTTTACACTCATGTTTCAGTTCAATAATTCAACTCAGAAAACTAATTCATCGTTTTTATCAAAAAACAATACAAAGAACATAGCGTATTGCAAACTGTTCAAAATGTTAAACTGAACAATAAAAATTACAAACTACAAATGACCCTTATCAAATTTAAGTAGTATACATACAAGCCATTGTTCAGTAACAAGGACAGCAAATGGGTCATCTTGACGCGCTACATCAAAATCTTTGTCACCGTCATCCATCCATCTGTCAATCCCCGTCGTCACACAATTAACTTTTATTGTAATCACGAGTAAAAACATAACAGCCCACCCCGAATCAAGATAATTAGCAACTTCTACACTTAAGTAAAGAGTGAGTGAAATGCGTTCATAAGAGTTTTTTTAGATGAATAAGCTTTTTTTCACAAAAAAAATCTATATAATTTTCCGTTGATAAGATTTGCAGTCCTCGCAGAGCAAACCGCTGCAAATAGGCGAAGAATAAACTAGTTCTTGGATACATTTTATGCTTTCTTGTTAAAGGTACGTGCATACATTTACACATCTTTTAGTACGCCATGATTGAAAAAATAATTAAAATAAAATACTTACGCATTACCGTCGTCGAATGCATTTCTAAAATAATATTTTCACCCAGAAGCAACTATTATAATATCTGAAAGTTGTAACTGGGAGCTGCTGCAAGACCTATTAAAGATAATAAATGCCAAGAAAGATAAAAGACGTTGATGGAATAGATTTTATGTATATAAAATGGGGCACATTACGGAAATTGTGTATTCAGTGATATTTGTGTAAATTCTTTCTTAATATATACTCTATTCCAAAAGAAACTGTGCACTTTGTTTTCGGTGATTTTTATTGCTTTTTTAATTCCTAAATATATGGTATTAAAACTGAGATCAAAACTTAACCATAGAATTTATAAGTGATATTGGAATAGAGTAAAGTAACAACTAGAAAGTTAAAAGATGTCAGAAGACACCATTTCCCATGACAAAATAGTTTACTTATGAGGCACATCACGGGAAAAGGTACCTTCGGTCATTTAAAGTGATATTTTAATTTTTACTAAATTTAAAAAGAACTTACAACTATAAATCAATTTCTTATAACTAAAATGTTATTTTATTACACATTTTGACAATAAAATGGTATTTTTACCGTGAAATGCATAATAAATAATGTCGTCTGCTCAAATTTATGACGTCATATCAAAGATTGACGTCAACTGTCCGAAGGTGCCTTTTCCCGTGACGCGCCCCTTATCATATTATGTCGATTGATAGTTAATGGAAATTTACCGCCGCTCATTCAGTAATCAACATTAAACAATATATTTATTAATTATTTTACCAAGGCCGTTGATGTGAATTTATTTCTTCATGGATTATGTTATCATCTATGCGACAAAAATGAAAATTTAAGTTAAATACATGAATTTGATAAATCTTAATACTCGATGACTGTTTATGTTCAACTTGTTTTGCGATCTTGAATAAATTACGTACATCAAGCTGATGTCAACTTACTTTTTAGAAAAGCTTGCTTGTTCGGGCTTTTATGTAAAGTCTTACATGAAAAGTCTTACATGAACATCGTTAAACATCGATCAGTATGAGAGCGATCAGTTTTCAAAACTGAAGAGATTCGACTCTATTTTTCTTTCGTGAAATATGTCGGGAAATGATTTCTTAATTTTTATTTGTTTTCAGCAATGAGAGGCGAATTTTGCGTGATTGCCATCTGCTCAATCATTGTGCTGGCTTCATGTGTCCCAGGTAGGTTTTAAATAATTAGACACTCATTCTGCACCAATTTATTTCAGTTGTAAAATTAGAAAATATTTAATATTAAAAATTCAGTCAAAATTACCATTATTTTTACTATTAACCTATTCCACACCCAATATTCATACATCTGCAGGGTCGTAAACTAAACATCGGCGGTGTTGTGGTGGGCGGCGACGTTGCAATCGTTATAATTCCCTTTGTCTAATTAATACTTGGTTTTGTGTGCTGGCGGGCGGGTGGGGGAGAGCTGATTGCTTTCATCGTTCCGCGTAAATTTACCTTTCAGATTCCTACAACAGTCATAAAATATGTAAAATTTGTAAAAATATGTAAAATTTGTAAACATGTGTAAACTTTTATTGATTGTAAAGCTTGTTCATTTACATACAATACTAAATAAAATATGAACGTTTCCTTTGTAAGAAGTATACATTTTCATTAAGGGAGCCAAAGACAACCATAAAAGATATATATAATTATCTTTAACAAGCTGGTGTTGACTCTCTGTACACAGAAATGCTTTAATTTGAGAAAGAAAACAGCAGATAGTAATATACATTTCCATTACTGTCCATAAACAGACTCAATCCAACTGAGCCTGCATTATTTTCATATTTGTCGTGCCCGGTGGCTTTCAAAGTCCCCTTTTCATCTATTTTAAGATGCTCTATTATAGTAAATAAGAATAAGGCGAACGACCGGTCTGTCACTACAGATCAAAAGCTGTTTAAGCATGTTGTTTTTTTCTCATTAAAAATACAATTTTGTCATCGTCGCCCTTATCTTATTGCTTGTACTTTTCAGTCAAGTTGAAGACAGATGTCATTTACATCAAAGATGAAAACTCGACAAGCGCCCTCTTTCGTTGTTCTGCGGGTCAAGGTCATCTGTTCTATTTAAATCACATGATCACGTGGAGCAAAAGAGGTCGAGACGGCAAGGAGCAATATTTGTCCTTGAACTGGAATCTAGTGCACGAAGGACTATGGCCTGGTTATGGAATATCGTCACAGGTTTTTAATGAGGGGTCAAGCACTAACGAGACAGGCACTCCCGAAATGTACTTTGTACTGGTAAAATCAAGTGCGTATTGCAACCACTATACAAAACGAGCGCAATTTTTTTAAAATTAGCACATAGATATTTTAAATTGATATTCTTTTTATGGTGACCACTCCTTAGAACTAGTTAAAAATATGGCACTGTTGAGCCGTACATATACAGCTGAACATAGTATAGCACAATACAAACAAACTGGTGCTGTTCAGGGGGCACAAAATTGCGCCTGTTTAAATACAAGCATTGTTAAGTTGCGTATGACCATTGTGAATACTACTATCAGGTATTTCACATTTAGTAGAATTCTTTAACGAGTAGTAAATTATTTTCTTTTTTGCAAAGACACAAATATCTTATAATTATCATTATATAATCAGGTTGATAAAGACAAAAGTATTTCATAAACACGCCTGACGAAGAATTTGTAAACACTTTATTGTACATTTTGCAGAAATTCTAAAATATGATTTCAGGTCTGACTTCTGAAGATCACGGAGATTTCATTTGCCGGCTACATGACTTTAATAGAAATGTAATGGCGGAAAGCGTTGTTCCTATTATCGTATTTGGTAAGCCCTTTTTATAAAAAAAAGAATAAAAACGACTTTGTGATTGAATTTGATTTTTTTCTCAGTTACCTACTGGTATTTCGTTGAGTCTGTGACATAATTCCGAACGGTTACACTCTTCGGAAACCATATACTGATGTAGTTTTGATAATGACCACAAGTTGGTGCACATTTAAAGAAAATAACGGCGAAGAACGATCGACAATAAAACCATATATAACTTTGTAGGTAAAGCTCACTAAAATACACTTAGGCTAAAGGTCATAAAGCTGAGATTGGAAAATCTCAAGCATATGATTGGCTGAAATGTCGACTGGTTTTATAACCTTAGGCACTGGTTTAGTATTTCTCGTTTGTTGCCATTTTATATCCAGCAATGGCAATGGTTATTTATTTATGTAATCACAACACATCTGCTTATAAATTGATTTGAAAGTATGGCTAGTAAAATATTTGTTGACTTAAAACAAACAGAACAGAAACAAACAAGACAAATATAAAGGGCACGTCACGGAAAAAAGGTACTTTCGTTTATATTTTTTACATATTATTACTATAATTGTGAAATTAACTCTAACATTTGTCTATTAATAATATCAAAACAAATAGAAGATTTTGTTATACATTTTGGCGTTTTAATTATCTTATTTTTACCGTGAATTGTATAACACATACTGTCGTCTGCTCAACGTGTGATGTCAAATTTTCGAACTCGCCATTCACGAGATTAGCCCCATATTACACTTTTACTGGTGTGCTTTTCGTTTCAGACGAAGGACTTGCACTCTCTCCATATAGAATACTTGGCGAAATCAATAAAGATGTGGCCGTAAACTGTTTGACAAACACGTCTATCTCTCCAGAAAGCCATCTTGTTATCTATCACGTGACAAAGGACGGAAATGCAACACAAGTTGTAGATGGCGGGAAAATTGTTGATTCAAATTTGGAAAAGAAATATGACTTTGTTACAAGAGATAATGGGGACAGAATAATTCATAATGTGCTTACTATAAAAGGTCAGTTTTTTAAATCAACTTCGGTTGAGTGTAAGATCTGCGAGCAATACGTAACTGAAGCATTTTACATTTTAAAATTTTGTTAGTAAACACTAAAACAGCTAATTAAGAAGTGTGATATACGTTTGAAGTTTTATTTTGTTTAAGTAAAAACGTATTTTCTTTAGATAGAAATATTGGTCCGTAAGATAGAAATATTGCTCCGTTTCTGCTTTGTCCAAATTCCAATGGTACACATTTAATTTGAGCAAAACAATACCACAAAATATTAATCATTGTCCTGAAAGTAAGTCAGTGTCAGTCGGTTGGAAAGCATAACAGAGTATAATCATCTGCGACCAGTGATGAAATTTTATGTTTGATTTGATATATTCAGCACCCAGCAAGACAGATGATGGACATATTGTGTGTGAATTGAGGAATGGCAGTGATATAATTACGAGTACCAACGCTTCAATCGCCATTTCCGGTTTGTTCTTTACTTTGCTGTTGGTTGTCTGCCCATGACGCTTCTCTAAGTTTAATTAAGGAATGATTCTTATTTTGGTGCGGTTCATGCAGATTGGACGTGCACGCGAGAGCTGGCAAATCCATAAAGCGCGCTAGCGCTTTATGGTAAATTTGCCAGCTCTCGCGTGCACGTCCAATCTGCATGAACCGCACCAAAATAAGAATCATTACTTATATTTACATTTTATTCATTTTTTTCTTTAAATAAACTTAAGTCGAACGCTTTCAAAAATTAGTATTAAGTGAAAAGGGTGAGTAATACTTGGGAGTTTTCAACAGTAACAGCCATGACGTTACTGACGTCATTAAGGGTCATGCGGTTCATGCAAAATGAACCGAGTTTTTTTAAACGAAGAAATCAATAGGAATGTAAATATAGCTGTATATTCACAATTCGGGGTTAAATATTTCAAAGTCTCAGTTGTTTTATCATTAATTGTACAACTAAATAATGCCAACAAATAACAAGGAGCGAAGTTAGCCGAAAATTAGGATTAATCAGTACATTTTAGGATCCGTTGTGAGTGAACTTTACTACGTTAGTAAGAAAATCATAAAAACGAGATAATCATTTTAAAGCTACACAGCTGTTAATAATTCTTAGTTCAACGGCAAAAGATATTTGAATCAGATGTGACTGCATGTTTCCTTTAAAGGATATTATACATACTATCCGCACGGTGATGAAACGTGAGTCTGTACACCGAACACTCCTGTGCCCTTAGTGATTTGATTATTTTAAGTTACTGTAGTGGAATTTTCAAATTACTAGATGATTTCACAAACACCGAATTAAGTTCTACCATATATTGACAGCTGAAAACGTCTGATAAGTAACTGATACAAAAACTAATATTCACTTTTTATTATTTTCCTGACTCATGAAATTGCCCCCTTCTGTTTAGATGAAGCTCATTAAACCAATCTGAGTTGTAAATATAACTATAATTTTTACCTAAACAAACCACGCTATAAAAATTATGTAAATACAATGCAAATCCACGAGTTGAATAAGCAACTCTTAAATAGACATTTTAACAGCAATACTGTCACAAATTGTTATAAAATAACTTTTTCAATTTTTTTTCAGTTCCAAAATTAGTAGTATCACCGCCATATTACTTGAAAGTACCGGAAAACGCCGTCGGACATTTCCAGTGCGCATGTGCATTAATGGACACTGCAGCTTGTATTGAAAATGATATGGTGTGGACATTTCACAATAAAACAACGGGAAACAAAACTACAATCTACCAAAATGGCACACTGTTGGATAAGTCAGGAATGTACGAGACAATTCTTGTGCAAAATGGCTCTGCAGTCAACCTCACTATACATGGTACATACAGTATTTCTTTATTTTAGATTTATACCTCACTTAAGAACTGAATTTATGCAAACTTGTAACGAATAACAATGTTTCGTAAATCTGCACGTACATGTCTGTGCAGATATTGAAGTTAAGTTTTTTCTGATTTCAAGTGTAATATTTTTGTTGCAAGAATTAAAATTAACAATCGGTCAGAACGTTAAAGGTCCGCTGGTTTTATTATATTCAATATAAAAATTATTTTAATAATTCACTCTTAACAACACACGTAACTAGAAAAAATATTTTTATTTCAGGATTAAAACATGATGCAAATGGAGCAGAGTTTATCTGCTCACTGGAAGACAAACTGTTAGGAACTGAGATAGCATATGCCAGCATACCAGTTAGTGCAACACGTGAGTAACATAAGTCAGTAAGCACACCAGTAAGTGCAGCACATAAGAAATTTTGTCAGTTACCAGTAAGCTCAACATGTGAGTAACATAGCCAGCATACAAGTTAGTGCAACACATGAGTAACATAGCCAGCATACCAGTTAGTGCAGCACGTGAGTAACATAGTCAGCATACCAGTTAGTGCAACACGTGAGTAACATAGCCAGCATACAAGTTAGTGCAACATGTGAGTAACATAGCCAGCATACAAGTTAGTGCAACACGTGAGTAACATAGCCAGCATACAAGTTAGTGCAACACGTGAGTAACATAGCCAGTATACAAGTTAGTGCAACACGTGAGTAACATAGTAAGCATACCAATAAGTGCATAACATAAGAAATTTTGTCAGATACCAGTTAGTGCAACACATGAGTAACATAGTCAGCATACCAGTTAGTGCAACACGTGAATAACATAGCCAGCATACAAGTAAGTGCAACATGTGAGTAACATAGCCAGCATACAAGTTAGTGCAACACGTGAGTAACATAGTAAACATACCAATAAGTGCAGACCATAAGAAATTTTGTCAGATACCAGCTAGTGCAACACGTGAGTAACATAGTCAGCAAACCAGTTAGTGCAACACGTGAGTAACATAGTCAGCATACCAGTTAGTGCAGCACGTGAGTAATATTAGTAAGCACACCAGTAATTGCAATAAGTGAGTAATATTAGTAAGCATTTCATTTGGTGTAACATGTGAGTAACGTAAGTTAGCATACCAGTAAGTGCAACGCGTGATTAAAATAAGTCAGCATACCAGTTAGTGCAATATGTGAGTAATATTAGTAAACATACCAGTTAGTGCAACGCGTGAGTAATATTAGCAAGCATGCCAGTTAGTGCAACATGTGAGTAACATAAGACAGCATGCCAGTTAGTGCAACATGTGAGTAACATAAGTCAGCATGCCAGTTAGTGTAACATGTGAGTAATATAAGTAAGCATGCCAGTTAGTGCAACATTTGAGTAACAATAGTCAGCATTCTAGCTAGTGTAACACGTGTGTAACATAAGTAAGCATACCAGTTAGTGCAACATGTGTGTAATATTATCAACATATCATTAAGTGCATCACCTGAGTAACATAAGTCAGTATAAGATGGCAACTTGTGAGTAACATATGTTGGCATACCAGTTAGTTAAACATGTGAGTAAGATATAAGTAAGTGCAACAAGTGAGTAACATTAGTCAGTATACCAGTTAGTGCAACACGTGAGTGCTTCACGTATTAACAGTAGTAAGCATACCAGTTAGTTAAACATGCGAGTCTTTGTGCTTAATACCAGATTATGCTGTGTACGCTAGCGCTATTGTCCAAGTTAACTCATTTGTATAACTCACAAGTAATATATGACCAGCGTCCATGCTACGGGGGCACCTAAATAGCAATTATCACTTATTTTACCATGTCACAGAAAGTTCCAGTTCCCATCGTTGTGTATTGCAAATGTGTTTGTTTTGTTCCAGCAATCTCTTTGGGTGCTCTGGCCCTGCTGGACAACTATCCCACCAGCATCCGTCTGCTATGTACAATGAGTGGCTCAATGTGGGACAACCACTATTTCGATGATCACAAGCTTTCCTGGGTCCATAGGAAGGATGGAGTTTCCAGGACCATAGCATCAAACAGCGTCATTCAGCCGGAGAATGATACGAAGAAATTCGAAGTTTTATTCGACAGTCACAGATATTACTCAATTTTAACTATAAAAGGTTTGTGCTTATCATATCTTAAGGCTAGAGTTTTTTTATTTAGGGGGGGTGGTGCCCCATACAACCATGTTATTAATCATTCTTAAGCTTGAACATTAAAAAACAATATACACATAGTTTTTTTTAATTTAGGACTACATCTCAAGTCTTAAAATTAATAAAGTAGTTGTTTCTTTTTTTTTTGTGGGGGGGACACATTTGCCAATGTGTGCAATGTGTGGTAACCATTCAAAGCCTTCACTTTGAAATATATTATATGTAGGAGCAGATTGATTAATTTTACGAAACAATTCTTTGATCTGAGTCTTAACATTTGTAATTGTAAAACCCAGTTTTGATCCGTTTGGTTTCCTCCAGAAGCGGACACATTTCAGGAATCAAATTTTGTTTTTAGTCGAAGTTTGATCAGTACAGCTATTGCAATGTTTACAGGTGTTTTAAAGTCAGATTATGGGGACTACATTTGTCAGCTGACCAACAATTACTCCGCGGAGGTCGTCGTAGATGCCTATCTCAAGATGTACGGGCCAGGTAAGACTTCTTATTGGGCAAGATCTAGTGGCGTTTTTTTTACATTAATTAAATTTTCTAAAGAAATCATATTGTTGGATATTATACGCGCTTAGCCAGTTATTCAAGTGGTGAAATTTAAATACCTTAGGGCTTAATGCTTTCATTATCAAAAAATAGATGGGTCTTCAGTTAAACACTTGTGTCGCCCTCGGGTGTCAGAATTAAAATTTAAGTACAAAAAGGGACAAAACTCCATCTTGTTTAGGTCATTGACATTGTGTTGTCATGAGCAATTTAATTTGAAACTTTCATGTAGAAATATTTAGAAATGGCCAAGTTAAGGGCTTGCCACACTCCTCCCAATCCTATTCATCGATAAAAAGAAAATTATCAAAATCTCAATAACGGCAAAATGCTGTTAAATGAAACTTTGCACAAATGTATGTTATTAATGTATCTTTATTTTGCAGATGGTAAGACACGTTAGAACAGTAAAGAAAAATAGCGAGATCTAAAAATTCCCTCAACTTCTATTTACATAAATTCACAAAAACTAAAGAACACAAAACATCATTTTAAATGCCCACAAGAGCAATATGATACTGACAACAATTTATTGTGTCCTCGTGACTTACATATGTAAACTTTACGAGATATTAGTAAAAGTGTGTTTGACCTTCAATTTTCTGGTCGCGTAAACGGATGACATTCACTGATTTCTCTTTAAGTAGTTGAAAGTTTTTTACAAAGTACACAACATTTTCTTGTCAGAATCATTGCGCTCACGTGGGAATTTAAAATTATGTTTTGTATCGCTTAGGTTTTGTGAATTTATGTAAATAGAATTTCCAGGCATTTTTAGGTCTAGCTTTGTTTCTTTACTTTTCTAACGTGTCTTATTGTATGCAAAATCAAGAAACATTAGTAACATTCATTTGTGCAAAGTTTCATTGAACGGCATTTTGCCATTATTGAGATTTTGATATTTTTCTTTTTATCGATGAATAGGATTGGGAGGAGTGTGGCAAGCCCTTAAACCCAACGTTAAGTTTTCGTAATGGACAGATGGACAAAATGATCTTCGAAAGGGCGACACAAAAAACTATATAGGTCTTCATAATATTTACTTGCTCAAAAAATACAAACTTTTATTTTCTAACGAATAACAGATTAGAAATGCGCAGTCTGTAAACTAGTTTTCGGTAGGTTGCCCATCTTAAATGTACATCGAGATATTAGTGACCATTTATTTAATTTTGCTTTTTATAAGTATGCTTATATCATTTCACTCCAAAAAGAGTTTTTCATTATAATATAGAATTGAAATAAACTTGTTATCTTTTCAGGGAAAATCACCATTTTTTCTTCCATGAACAACTGAGAAAAAAAGCCAAAAAGAAATGCTCTAAAAGCATCCATCATCGGAACTTCATCTTGAGTATTTCACCATGGTGAAATTAAATAAAAGGCATTTTGCCAATACAAATGTCATAGCTGGATTTGGCATCTCATATTTGGGAAGAACATCTTTGCCCAAGGTTATAAAACTGAGCATGGAAACCAGTCTCAAATCTCAAGCATCTGATTGGCTGAAATGGCGATCAGTCGCCTTTTCAGCCAATTAGATGCTTGAGATTTGAGACTGGTTTCCAGTTTCTGCTTTATAACCTTCAGCCCTTATTTCCAACTGATTTTAAGTAAGCATGCAGTAACGTTGTAGACTGCACAAGGCAGATGTGTGGTCAGTGTTTAAAAGAAATAAAACAAACTACAAAATAAACATGACTTGTTTACTTTTCAATAAATCATCTAAACAAGCAGAGATCTCAAGTAAAAATATTTGCAATGTATTTGAAATTAGATATAACATATTTTCAGACAGAAAAATCATATTTTTCAATTTCTGAAGCAGACAATCGGTTTCATAAGCATACAGTTTATAATAAACTTCAGATCTGTTATGACTGAGTATTTTATCACATGGAAAATTTGTTCACAATGCAAAGTCTTCACATATTTTCTTGATATAACACATGAACACATGTGTAACAGGTGTCATCCTGTACATTTACACAAAACACAAAATAAAGTGTAAAAAATGTCATGATTAAGGTACATAGTACTACATACTGAGTATTTCATCTCGTCAGCAAGTCTGTAACAGTATCCTATTGAACCAACATTTGATTCATACAAGACCAGTATTATTGTAGTATGGAATGTGATATATTTTTATCATGATAGTAGTATGGAATATGACATAATATGACATAATATTTTATCATTGTTGTGTGGAATGTGACATAAGGGTCTTGTCATTTTGATAGGGAATGTGACAAAAAGGTTTTATCATTGTAGTAAGGAATGTGACATATGTGACATAAGTGTTTAATCATTGTAGTATGGAATGTTACATACAGATTTTATCATTTTCATAGGGAATGTAACAGAAGAGTTTTATTCATATAGTATGGAATGTCACTTGCGGGTTTTATCATTGTAGTATGGAATATAATAAAATAGTTTAATCATTGTAGTATGGAATGTGACACAAGAGTTTTATTATCATTGTAGTATGGAATCTAACAAAATAGTTTAATCATTGTAGTATGGAATGTCACATAAGAGTTTTATCATTGTAGTATTGAATGTCACATTAGGGTTTTATCATTGTAGTATGGAATGTCACCTAAGAGTTTTATCATTGTAGTATGGAATGTAACAAAAGAGTTTTATCATTGTAGTATGGAATGTAACAAAACAGTTTAATCATTGTTGTATGGAATGTCACATAAGAGTTTTATCATTGTAGTATGGAATGCAACAAAGGAGTTTTATCATTGTAGTATGGAATGTAACAAAATAGTTTAATCATTGTAGTATGGAATGTCACATAGGAGTTTTATCATTGTAGTATGGAATGTAAAAAAAGAGTTTTTTCATTGTAGTATGGAATGTTACAAAAGAAAGTCATTGTAGTATGGAATGACACATAAGAATTTTATCACTGTAATATGGAATGTGACAATATATCACAACAAATATAACATCAAGTTTAGTCCCAACCTTTTTTCAATATGAAATATATTTTAAAACATTCAGTAAATAAGAAAATACTTAAACTGATAAATAAGTAAAAACTATAAAAAAAATGAAATATTGAATGCTTGATAGATAAAACATACAAGGGCAAGTGTAACAATTGTGAGTACAATATACAATACAGGTATATAGTTACTTAGAAATGTTAACACATCACTTTATCCTTTACTCCATGAATATAATTTTATCACATTGATGAACAGTTAAGATCCAGATCAGCTGGCACATCCATGCCATACAATATTTGTAGAGTATTCAACACATATCACTTAACCCATTACACCATACAACTGAGCTGAAGGTTAAAAAACTGAGTTTGGAAACCATTCTCAAATCTCAAGCATCTGATTGGCTGAAATGGCGACCAGTCGCCATTTCAGCCAAACAGATGCTTGATATTTGAGAATGGTTTCCATGCTCAGTTTTATAACCTTGGGCACTGTTATTCCAGATCAGTAAGCATATGCTTGCCATCTCATTATGATCTACACTGCATGCTTTGAAAATAATTTTTTTTTTCTGACCAACATGTGATAAACACATACCGGTAGACATGGTTAACTCTTTACTCCATTTATACAGGTTTTATCGCATGTGCCAACAGTGTAGATCCAGATCAGCTAGTACATCAGAGCCATTTGATCATGATCTACATTATTTACTTTTTGGTTAGAAATAATTTCAAATAAACTACGAAATCCAAAAGGTGAACACTTCAACAGTGACATTGAGATTAGATGGCAACAATGTGCCACCTGATCTGGATCTATACTGTTTGCGCATAAATCAGTGTCCAAGGTTATAAAACTGAGCATGGAAACCAGTCTCAAATCTCAAGCATCTGATTGGCTGAAATGGCGACCAGTCGCCATTTCAGCCAATCAGATCCTTGAGATTTGAGACTGGTTTCCAAACTCAGCTTTATAACCTTCAGTCCTGAGCCAGATCCAAAGGAGTAAAGGGTTAATCTGGTCCTCCCAGTTCCAACTAAAGCCATTTTGATGGAAAATACTTAACAAATTTCAAAACATTTACCTGTAGTAGTGAAAAGATGCATAATGTCACCAACATGACATTTAACAATGTGCAAACGTCCCGCTTCAACCAGCAAATTGTTAATGGTTGGAATTATTTTGCAATGAGACATTCAGTGTTGAAACATCATTAAACACTATCTCATAAAGAATTATGAAGGAGATCAAATTACCTTGAGCTGGGCTGAAGGTTATAAAACTGAGCATGGAAACCAGTCTCAACTATCAAGCATCTGATTGGCTGAAATGGCGATGCTTGAGATTTGAGACTGGTTTCCATGCTCAGTATTATAACCTTGTGCACTGAGCAATAGGTTTACTATCATTCTTACAGTAGCAGATTCGTGAGATTCAGAAATTATCCATTTCTGGATAGTAGTATATAAAATTTTCTAGAAAACAGATCTCAGCAGTGAGTGTTGACAAATCCCTGGAATTATGTTTTGCATAGGTGAAGACAATCCTTTTCATGAACTTAAAAGGTAAAATGGTTTTTATCAAATGTTTAATAAATAAGTATTCAGTATGAATAACAGAATGAGATACCAATTGTCCTGGAATATCCTGAGATTTTAAAAATAAGTTGTAATTTCAGAACAATTTGTCAAAAAGAATTTTGTCCACCTATGCAAAATAAAGTGAAAGGGATTTTGTCGGGGGAACAGATTTTGTTCATGTACCTTCAATAGTACTAACAAATAACAAGTCCACTACATAGCAATGAATATAGAACACCACCCCCTATTTCAAGAATGGAATCATCCATTCAGAAATGGAATCATCCATTCAAAAGTTAGCAGAACATGCTTTTTCAGCCACTGTGAGGATCTGGAAAAGTCCATCAGGTGCTGGGGAGTTCAGGTACACAATCCCCCATTGAGATTTCTTCACATCTGGCGTGACGGAGAATCCCGTAATAACTGCACCGTTGGTCGTCAGAACACCTGAAAGGTAGTCAATACTTCTCTTCATACTATGGTATCATTATATTTCGTTTTGGTTTAATTTTTGTGTATTTCGCGCTAGGGTTAATGCGCAAAATCAAACTGTAGCAAAATCAAACCATTGAATATCTTGTCTTATTAGAATAATACAAGTGCGCGAATTTAAGCCCTCGCAAGTGTCACTTATGTCATTTGCATGAAATTTGATCCCCGCGAAATTAAATGATACAACAGTATATGGGCCTAGTCAAGGGAAGAAATAAATTGGACAGTTAACTACAATACTTGAACAGATTTCATAAAATTGAGCGGACAACTTTACTTATAATACAATTTGCATTTTTAAAATAACATTATGTTCGCAAAAAATGTAACAAACTCTCCAAGTAGTTATGGGAAAATAATAGAAAATTGTAACTTCGTTTCCGAATACAGAACAACTAAAATATCAACAAATATGACAGAAGACACCAGTGCCCAAGGTTATAAAGCTGAGCATGGAAACCAGTCTCAAAGCTCAAGCATCTCATTGGCTGAAATGGCAACCAGTCGCCATTTCAGCCAATCAGATGCTTGAGATTTGAGACTGGTTTCCAATCTCAGCTTTATAACCTTCAACCCTTATCACATGCCATGACCCATATTATTATCCCTTTACTCTACAAATTCTACTTTTATCTCAAGGGCAAACAGTGTAGATTCAGATAATCCCTGTCAACTGATCAGGATCTACACTGTTTTCTTCAGATTCATTAGTTATTTCTGACAAGAAGTAAACAATGTGATCCAGATCAATCAGCATGAATCAGATCAGCTGGCATTATCCTTGCCTTCAGATCAGGATCTACACTGTTTGCTTCTTTGTTAGAAATATCCTAATGAATCAAAAAGCAAACAGTGCAGATCCTGATCAGACAGCACAGATGTACCAGCTGATCTGGTTCAACACTGTTTTACCAATACAAAATTTTTAAAGCCTATATATGGAGCAAAGGGTTAACAAACAAAACTTAGACACAATATCTCAAAAGGTAATCACACCTGCAATTCTGGGGATTAAATCCACACTGGCCTCCGCTTTAAAAAATAGCATATGTCCTGACAGTACAGCAGGTGCGGAAAATTGTCCTCCACTCATACTAATGATGCTAGGGCGATCCCCTAAAACAGTCCCTGTGATAAAATTTCCTCCCCAAAATACCATGATCATTTCCTCGTAAGGCACCTTCAGAACCTCGAACTTCACTTCCACCTGTAAAAGATTAATCTTTATTTGTGATGAGTCATGACAAAATGGGACTTAATGACTGCTGGTAAGTGTAGTTCTACACAGATCTAATTGAGAACACTCATAGTACAAAAAGGATCTAATTTTCTAAACTGTTTCCTGGGTGCATCTGACTGAATGGTGAACAAAGAAAAGCAGGCTGCACCTAAAGTTTCCAAATCAGCCAATCAGATGATATAAAGACTGGTCTCCAGTATTAGTCTTATGATATTGCACAATGGATGTTATAGATTGGATTGTAAAGTGTACAAACCTTAATTCCCATTTGTTCTGCCAGAGCCGGAGCACTGACTAGGTTGATATTTACACTGTCTCCTGCCCCTGATGGTTTTAGCAGCCCACAGAGTACTGCTGCCCCTAAATAACTGCAGCCATCTTTTAAGTCCTTACCTGAAAGAAGAACACAGTTTCAATTATCAAATCAAAAATAATATTTTTTTTATATAAATCTGCATTTTTTGTTAACCCTGCATTCTTTATTCTAATAGTAGATTAACCAATATTAACCCTGTACCCATTGCCAATGACTTTTACCAAAAATAAATATGGGCAACCAGTGTAAATCTAGATGAGCCAGCACATAAGTTGTCCGATCTGTTCTCTTTTAGATTCATTACGTCCTTCCTGGCCAAGTAGCAAACAGTGTAAATCTTGATCTGATTGCAGTTGTGCCGGCTGATCTGGTTTTAACCTGGTCACCAATGTAATCTCTGTGTTAAAGGGCTAAGAAACCATCTATTTAGTGGTACCTTCTCTATGCTTCCCTGTTCTCTTTAATGTACATAAGCTCATTATTTCTTTATCAGTTTTATAATAACCCTTTATTACATAGGTTATAGCTATGATTTATGGGTGAACAGTGTAGATCCAAATCTGCTGGCACATCTGTGTCATGTGATCAGGCTTTAAACTGATCCGTTTTTGAGGCAACAGGTAATTTAAGAACTGTGCAGATCCTGACCAGATGACTTGGGTGTGCCAGCTGATCTGGATCTACACTGTTTTGCACCTGCGATAAAACCCATAAATATGGAGTAAAGGGTTTACAAGCCACCCTAACTCTGAACAAATGTCTGTCAGTTGAAGTTCATGAACAAAAGAATAAAATATCATACAAAAAATTTGTTTGGTTGGTATATCCACCCAACCCATCCGACCCCTGAGGAAGTTCTTGTCAGTTTGAGTGTAAGAAGTAAAATTTATATAAAAAATTGAAAAAAAAATTGGTTGATGGAGGATGGGGTGGGATAGGGGACCAATAACAACTTGAGGAGTCTTACCATAGACTTGCACAGTGAGCCCAGACTTGGCATCTGAGATACTGGCGAGTATTTTACCAATGCTAGTGCCAAGATCCACCCACGGCTGAGTGCTTTTGTTTAGTGTATGTTGAAGAGCCTGAGCATTGATCTGAAACCAAGCAACAAAACATAATGAAATACTGTTGAATCACCTTTTATCATGCATGTTTAATATTCACACATTTTGCACTTGGTGAAATTCATAATTCAAACCCAAACCAGACGCTGCCTGTGTATTATTTGTCTTATTAATATACTTAAAATGCAGGAATGTATTACTGCAAAAAACTCTCATTATCATATTCTCACAGCCCCTGCTATAGAAGGAAAACAAAGCCCTATTCTTCATTTTTGTTCTTGACGTGAATTTCTCTAATATTTATTCTGTCTCGCCCCTTACCGGAAATAATCTTTATACTTGTAATATTTTTTATTATTTGAACTAAATAAAACATTTACATATCAAATTTTCTACACAGCATATTTTGAATGATGCTATTTTTATAATAAATGCAAAGTAATTTGCACTTACAGCACCAAAAAAACTTTTTCCATTCATAGCATCTAAAAACTGTTCTGCTATCTCTATGGCAACCCTCTTCTGGGCCTCTACTGTGCTGGCACCTAAATGGGGCGTGGCTATCACTTTGGGGTGTTGAGCTAGTCTATAGTCTGTTGGAGGTTCCTAAAATAAACAGATGCACAATATACTGACTGCATTGGCAAGTAGTCAAGACATGTTTAGTGTTTGTCTTCTCCATATGAATGTAAGCTAAGTTAATGTGTAAGGTGCAAGGTAGAAATTAAAAAAAAATACTCTTAATTGAGCTGGAGGACAAGGATCCCAAAGGGTCCAGGGCCAAGCCGTGCCCAACCCCAAGAAGCTCTTGGATTCTAATAGTTAGCAAGTGCTGAAAATGCCTTTTTTTCCAGCATAGATACACAGGCTGCTGTTGATTTTAAACTGTTAACAGATGGGTTAAAAGGCAAAGCCATGGAATTAAGGGTTAAATCTAAGTTTGCTTGAAACTAGTTTTCTTGCACATGCAAACACATCAGAGTCACATCAATGCAGACTGGGGCCAAGATCATAAAACTAAAAGTGAAGACCAGTCTTAAATGGAGATACAGTCCCCATTTCAGCCAATCAGATGCTTGATATTTGATTCCGGTCTCCAGTTTTAGTTTTATGATCTTTAAGACCCTGAATTTTACTGCTTGCTACTGAGTTACTTTAATTTTCTACAAACCAACATGAAACGACACAAAGGTTAAGACCGTAAAGGGAAAGTCCAAACACCAAATTCATCAGGCTGGTGATAAATACGCATGCCTCTCGGTCAATAACAGTCACAGATTCACATATCAAGACATATCCAATGTACTTACATTAATAAATACATCTAGCCCAGCGCCACCACACTGACCATTGTCTAAGGCTTTAAGCAGGGCCTCTTCATCAATGATTCCTCCACGGGCACAGTTCACAACCTTCACTCCTTTCTTGCACTTAGCAAACACTGCTTCGTTGATCAAATCTATCGAAAGGTATTATGAAATCAATTACTCAGTAATGGCCTATGATCATGAAACTAAATCTGGAGACCTGTCCCTTATCTCAAGCATCTGATTGGCTGAAATGGCAACTGGCCTCCATTTCAGCCAATCAGATGCTTGAGATTTGAATCTGGTCTCCAATCTTTGTTTTATGATCTTGTGCCAATGAGTTGTATAATCTAACACTGACATATTTTAGGTAATACTTCTGTACGATCTTTGCATTGCATATTTAAAACTGTACTTTTCAACTGACTCTATCAAACAAGCTTGGGTTTAAATTCCATGGGAATCAAATATCTTCTTTTGACATGGCAAAATAAGTAAAAATGAGAGATTTTAATTTATTTTCTGTAAGACATTTTATTGTTCTATATAGGCTGCAAAAACATAATGAAATAACGATGAAGTCTGAAAATATATGCATGTCAAAAAGTCAGTGTTTTGGTCGAGTTCTGAGAGTCAATATCACAATATTCCCTTAGACTA
Organism: Corbicula japonica; assembly: GCA_038501625.1. NCBI lineage: Eukaryota > Metazoa > Mollusca > Bivalvia > Venerida > Cyrenidae > Corbicula > Corbicula japonica. Next base: position 1,962,626 of record JAZAYU010000080.1, read on the forward strand.
GATGCGCCTGGCAAAAATCTCGGATACATTCATTTTTTCAAACATATTTACATTTTATAAACAATTTTAAAACTAAGAACTTTATGGGTTGTGTATTAATATGGATTTTTTTTATCAATTTTTGGAAATCTCTTGACCCTTTCTTCCATAGGTACACCTTTATTGCATGGGCGAACAGTTAGATCCAGAATATAAACTGTTTGCTTTTTGATTTGTTAGGTTATTTCCGATCAAAATGCAACCCGTAGAGATCCTGATCAGACGGCATGATTGTGCCAGCTGATCTGGATCTACACTGGTTGCACATGCTTAAAATTGCGTATATGTGGATGAAACTGCAATTATTGACCTGTCCTGAACATTACCATTGTCTGAAATACACGAATGAAATCTTACTTGCTGTCTGCGGTATCAGTGGGGTGTGTACGGTGATATAGTCGGCCTGGGGCCAGATCTTCTCCAGTTCTAACGAGTCCACTCCGAACTGACTGCTCACACTCGCAGGAATAATAGGGTCATAACCTATAGTCTAATAAAATACAGATCTTAGTGAAAACTACTATTAACCCTTAACTACATAGATATGGCTTTTATCTAATTTGCGAAAAGTAAAGATCCGAATCAGCCAGCACATCTGTTTCATCTGATCAGGATCTGCACAGTTTCACTTTTTAATGCATTAGGTTATTTGTGAACCAGAAGCGACCAGTGTAGTTCTTGATCAGATGGCAAAGATGTGCCGAATGATCTGTATCTACACTGATTGCCCATGCAATAAAACCCATTTATTATTAAATCATATTGGTTTGACATTTTTCATTGGATTTAACATGATCACATGATATGCGATAAATTAAGATATTGACTCGTAGGCGGAGTCTAAATCAAATATTGACCTGGGCGAAATATTTCACGTGCGAATCGGCTTAGGTACGAAATACGTCACAGCGCTGTTACGTCACAACAAATACAACCGTTGTAAACAAATGGCGACAACTGTGGGAGACAGAAAAGTAAAACTGCTGCTAAAAGCACTGGTGGAAGACATATTAACTGGCTTAATTTATTATATTTGGGTGTTGCACTGTGTGATTATATCAGGCAATGCTTCATGGTTAAAGTACTGTCGCCAGTTGCAGCAACATAACAGAAAACATACTGTATGATCAGGCACAAGGTATGTGACAATTTTGGAATTATTTTAAAATTAAGATATAATAATAAAGCATTTGTTGCATTTCAGTTTCGGTCAATATGTTGATTTATCGACCTGTCGAAGCAATATCGACCTCGGGCTACGCCCTTGGTCAATATTTCTTCATCAGGCCGATAAATCAACATATTGACCTCACTGAAATGCAATAATTGTATAATATATATATATATATAGAGTAAATATGCACATGAAAAAAAGTCTCAATGTGTCATACATCTGTTATTCAGATTCAGATTCGGGTTTTGGTTTATTCGGAATATTGCATTAGTGCAAGATGGATGCTCAAAGAATGCTATAATTTCTAATCAGTCAGAACAGCAGTGGTACATGCCAGTATATATCATAACCACTTCTCTTCTGATTGACTAGAAATTACTGGTATCATTCTTTGAGCATCCATCTTGTATCTGTCCCTCTAATCTTCATTTTAGCCAATCAGATGCTTGAGTTCTCAGACTAGACCCTAGTGTCAATTTCACGATGTGAGTCACATGTTGACTGAAAGAGAGTAGTTTTAGAACTGAGTAAAGGTAAGTAAATTTTTCAACTGGTTCAATTAAATACCTCTGTCTTTCTGTCATTCTGTAATTGTCCTTTTAAAAACTAAAATTGGCAAATGGAGATTAACACTTACATTTTTTCAAAATCACACTTTAACCGTTTCCTTCATAAAAACGCATTTTTATGCATGTGGGACCAGTGTAGTTCTGTCTGATCAGGATCTGCACTTGTCAATTTTTGGTCAGAAATAACCTAACAAATCAAAAGTGAACAGTTTAGATCCTGATCAGGCAGCATGGATGTGCCGGCTGATCTGGATCTAAACAGTTCACCCATGCCATAAAGGTGTTTCTATGGAGGAAAGGGTTAAAACAGCCCTAATCACAGTAACCACAGTAACTATTTTGAATGGCATACCTTCATTCCGAACGACTGCATTCTGAGGGCAACCTCCTTTCCAATCCTACCCAGGCCAATAATGGCCAATGTCTTGCCATGTAACTCGTTTCCCATAAACTTGCTCCTTTCCCACTTCCCTTCTTTCATTGTTGCTACAGCATTTGGTATATCTCTGTAACAGAGCACTGAAACTTATGAACTTATGTTCTTAAGGCTCAAGAACATAAAAACTAAAACATAAATCCAGTCTCAAATCTCAAGCATCTTATTGGTTGAAATGGAGACTTGTCTCAAAGTCAGCCAATCAGATGCTTGTGATTGGAGATTGGTCAACAGAATAGTTGTTTAAAGTCTAAAGGAATTCTCCAAGGAGTATTTATTGGTTAAATATCCCATTTACAAACAGTAAATACCTTCCATCAAGTCAGGATCTGCATTGTTACCTTTTTTATTTATTAAAGGGAGATGTGCAGGGTCGAGCAGGTGTACTCGGTAAAATCGTAAACAGATCAATCTATATAACACTTACGTGTACTTTTCACTAAAGTCTACATTTCAAACCTTCCAGGAGGAAGTTTTCGGTTAATTTTACGATTTTAACGGACCTGAAAACAATCTGCTGAAGAAATCCCTATACAAAAATACATTCCATATTTAGCGATAATGGGAATGTCACGCTTACTATTCGTGGTGACCCAGGCATTTTGAAACAAATGGCGACGTCAATAGTCAGCAAGGTACACAGAATGCGTATTTTGGTTGAAGTGATCACGTGACAATCCCAAAAACCACCGCGGCTTTACGAGGGAAATACAGAAATAGCTAACCTATGCACGTCGTATAGGATAGGAAACACCTTTTATATATCTTTTTTATAAAATATTGGTTTGAAATATTCGGGTGTAAATCAATATTTGAGCTTCTAATAATGATATTCAACTGATTAATAACCCTTTTCACAAATCTGTTCTATTCATCAATCCTGCACATCTCCTTTTAAGTTATTTTTGAGCATAAAGCAAACAGTGCAGATGTTGATCAGAAGGCACAAATGTTTTCCCACACCTTTAAGGTGTACCTGTATACTTAGAGGAAAGGGTTAAGTTTCAGTTTTTCTTTGCTACATTATTGATACCTAAAGAACAATCATGCTGGCTTGGTGCAACATAAATTCTTCCTCGATGTTTCTACAAATATATAACTTATTTTAGATGTAAAGTGATATACCCTGATGACGCTTAACCCTTTCCTTGAAATATAAGCATTTTTACGCATGTGCGACCAGTGTAGATCCAGATCAGCCGGCACATCCGTGCTGTCTGTTCCTTCTGATTGGGATCTGCACTGGTCGCATTATGGTCAGAAATAACCAAAAGAATCAAAATACGAACAGTGCAGATCCTGATCAGATGGCATGGATTTGCTGGCTGATCTGGAATTACAATGTTCGCCCACACAATAAAGGAGTGTCTATGGAAGAAAGGGTTAACTCTGCCCAAAAATATAATCTATAGTATATCAACAGAGCCTATCTGTTATTATCTAACTAGCAAAAGGGCAAGACTGCTTTTTAACGTTTTCCTCATATACACATTTTAATGCATGTTCGACCACTGTAGACCCAGATCAACCTGCACATCTATGGCACCTGATCTTGATCTGCACTATTCACTTTTTGATATATGAGGTTATTTCTGACCAGAAAGTGAATAGTGCAGATCATGATTAGGTGCATAAATCAAAAAGTGAATAGCGCAGATCCTGATCAGACAGCACAGATGTGCTGGCTGATCTGGATCTAGACTGTTTGCTCATGCAATAATGGTGTATATATGGAGGAAAGGGTTAAATATAATCCATCATACCTTGATAGAGAACATATCAATGCACATGTGTGTTCTGCTGCACTAAGTGTATTCCCACCTGGAGTACTGCAAATATACACAGGTCATGTAAATCACATCTTTTTAAATACTTGTTTTTATGCTAAAACAAATGTTTTTGTTGTAAAATCTAACAATGTTGAAATCGACCTGACAATTAACCCCAGAACAACTCACTGTAAACCTGAAACATGGCAAATTCATAGACAGTCCATTACATAAATCCTAAAGGTTTTACAGCAACCTTTGAAAAGATTGGTAGGTTTCAAGATCATAAAATCAATATTGGAAACCAAACAACTCAGCTTGCAATAGGTCAGTTTGGGTATTTAATGAGAGACAAACTGCTTGGGATTGGCAACCAGTCACCATTTCAGCTAACAAATGCTTGAGATTTGAGACTGGTCTCCAAACTCAGTTTTATAATATTCAGCACAAGTAGACTGCAGGCTCCTTCCCCCAAAGTTTACTACTTCCTCCACAGGTTTTATAATCATATATTACATGTGGGAGTAAAAAAAAGCTGTTAAGTTTAACCCTTATGTAATGAAAGTGCATCACAATTATTTAGAACAAAATTAATTTGTGTTAAAGCCCAAGGCCCAAGATCATAAAACTAAGATTGGAGACCATTCGCCATTCAGCCAATCAAATGCTTGAGATTTGAGACTGGTATCCAGATTTAGTTGTATGATCTTGGACACAAGGGTAATTTTTTTTATCATTTTTAGGTATTCAACCAAATAATAGCCAAATTCTATAATTTACAGAAAAAAGACGCTTCAACTTAATACATAGGGGTCGTCAAAATTAGGCTTTTTGGAAACTTCAAGAGTCAAAGTGCCATCTCCGGTATCAAATGGAACTCAGATTTACCTCTGCAAAAGTCATTTTCAGCTCCCTCCCCCTAAATATAATTATACAACAATACTTACTTCATGACAACAATTCCTCTCCTTGAGGCAGCGTCACAATCAATATTGTCCACCCCAGTTCCAGCTCGACCTATAATCTTCAGGTTGGTAGCGGCTTCTATGATGTCAGCCGTCACCTTAGTAGCTGATCTTACAATCAACCCATCATATTTCTGAAACATACATCTGCTATAGAATTTATAGATACAACCAAAAGGCTCAATTCTGAATGCTTGTGTTTTCCTACGAGAAAAATTGGTGCCAGTTAGTTTATAAACACTTCACAAAACTACAGCTGATGGCCCTGTGCAATTTTTTTTTTGTATGCCTGATTCAAGTCCCTAATGAACTATGTTTTCCATGTTTTTAATAATTGATTGAGCAAATTCTTGGCTAATGTGCACCTGACAGTATGCTTTAGATACTTTATTTCAATGATACAGCTTATATACCAAGTGCAAATCAGTGCAGGGGCCAAGATCATAAAACTAAATCTGGAGATCAGTCTCAAATCTCAAGAATCTGATTGGCTGAAATGGCGACTGGTCGCCATTTCAGCCAATCAGATGCTTGAGATTTGAGACTGATCTTCAAACTTAGTTTTATGATCTTGGGCCCTGATTTAGGTGAGCCTGTACATGAGTGAGTCTGATCAGGATCTACTCTGTTCACTTCCTGGTCATTAGAAACCTGATAAATCTAAAAGTGACTGGTTACCATAGATCCTGATCAGAAAGCTTTGATGAGCAGTCTGATCTGAATCTACACTGTTCACAGACTGGACATAGGCCTTACCCTTGCAGTAAATGTAAGGTTAATATACTTGTGTTTTCAAAAGTATTTAAGATGGTATTGTCCTCTTAATACTAGACTGTCTAATTACATGGCCAATGAAAATGTATGTTATAATTATTCTTATTTTCGGTAAACTACCAATAAACCTGTTAAGTGTCCGTGTAATTAAAGCACCTGTGACAGCTGTATATACTAGAACAATACATCATTCATAATCAGTAATTGCAAAGTAAGCTGTTTTACACTACAGCATTTTCTTTAACCTTTTCCTCCATACACACATCTTTAGGGCATGGGCAAACAGTGAAGAGCCAGATCAGCCGGCATATTTTGTGCTGTCTAATCAGGATCTGCACTGTTCAATTTAGATTATTTCTGACCAAAAAGTGATCAGTGCAGATCCTGATCAGATGGCACAGATGTACTGGCTGATCTGGATCTACACTGGTCCCACACATGTTAACCCTTTCCTGTATAGACACACCTTTATTGCTAGGGCGAACAGTTTAGATCCAGATCAGCTGGCACATCTGTGCCATCTGATCAGGATCTAAACTGTTCGCGTTTTGATTCATTAGGTTATTTATGACAAAAATGCAACCAGTGCAGATCCTGGATCTACACTGGTCGAACATGCGTAAAAATGCGTATCTATACAGGAAAGGGTTAAAAAGCTTATATATGGAATAAAGGGTTGATTTCTATAAATTATTTACTCCATGTAGCATGGCTATTATCCTATTTGCAAACAGCGCAGATCCATATTAGATGGCACATTGATGCCATCTGATCAGGATCTACAGTCTTTGCTTTAAATTCATTTAGTTATTTCTGACAAAGAAGCGACAAGAGGGCATGGATGTGCCAACTGATCTGTATCGACACTGGTGGCACATTTGTAAGAACAGGTAAGGAAAAGGTTTAAGAGTACAGGCTGGATACAGAATGATGCAAGAGTTCATCAGCACTGATCTATCAATCATCAAATCTAGGACTAGTTGTCAATGTAAACCTGAACTGTAACATGCAGACATCATGTGGTGAATCCATGGTCGAACTGTTTATGCTTCTCAAGCACTTTCAAACTTTTTCTGATGCAACTATGGTAGTTTATTAATGTATATCACTAGTTCATTGTTGTTAAGATATTTTAAAATACACGTACAACTTCCATATTCCTGAATTAATCAGAAACAAATTTATCAATGACACTATAATTATGTCTCTAAAATTTGTTTCATTTAGTCCATTACTTCACATATGCCTTTTATCACAGAACTGGGTGGCCAGTTTAGATCCAGATCAGCCAACATAGCTGATCTGGATTTACAGTGTTCACCTCTTGATCAGGAATAACATAATGAATCTAAAGGCAAACAGTTTAGATGATCAGACAGCATGGATGTGCTGGCTGATCTAAATCAGTGTTCAAGGTTATAAAACTGAGCATAGAAACCAGTCTCAAATCTCAAGCATCTGATTGGCTGAAATGGCGACCAGTCGCCATTTCAGCCAATTAGATGCTTGAGATTTGAGGACTGGTTTCCAATCTCAGCTTTATAACCTTGGGCACTAAACTGTTCACCCATGAAGTAATGGATTAAATAGCATGTTTAAGAATTAATTAACCTTTTCAAGATTTTTGGTATTAAATTATTATAATGAATTTAAGAACATTCTCGGAATTTTTCGCCAACAATTGAGTAAAATCAGTGCTTTGTTCAATAAGGTTAAGTTTTCAAACTTTGAGACTATTTAGCATCGAAAATCATAAAAAAATCACTGCTTGGATAGTCTGTACTTTTGAAAAGAGAGTGACAAACAGTCCATGTGAAACAGCGATGAAAGATAATTTGACAATGTTCAGTTAATTGTCACACAGAAGTGTACTTATATATAATTAAACTATAATAAGTTGTGTGTATTCAAATTTCCATAGGATCAAGCTGTTATCCTATGGGTAAACAATGTAGATCCAGATCAGCAATCTGATTAGGATCTAGAATGTTTGCTTTTAGATTCACTAGGTTATTTCAGACCAACAAGTGACCAGTGCCCAAGGTTATAAAGCTGAGCATGGAAACCAGTCTCAAATCTCAAGCATCTGATTGGCTGAAATGGCGACTGGTCGCCATTTCAGCCAATCAGATGCTTGAGATTTGAGACTGGTTTCCAATCTCAGCTTTATAAACTCCAGCCCAGTGTGCCAGCTGATCTGGATCTACATTGTACACTGGTAGCACAAATGAAAAAGCCTGTATATATGTAGTTAAGGGTTAAGTCTTTCCTCCATTAATACTGCTTTTGTCCCAGTCATGGCTTTTAAGTTGTATCAATCTGATTCAAATCATCTCCTGAGTCCTTATGATCTCTATGAGTAGCTAAAACATGCTTTTATCACTAACCCTTTGAACCAATCAAATTGTTGCCTACAAAATTGATTAAGTGGAAGTAAACATAATATTTTAAACCATGATAAGTGTTTAAGACATATTTTACTGAAGATATATTTATGTGGTATTGCATTCATTTTTAATTTAATGACATCTTCAGATCATTTTGCGAATGTTATAAATCATGCTTCCTGTGTTGACAATTTCTAAAAATAGTAAAGGGGGAAAACTGTTATAGCTTATGTATGGTTTCTGCAGGCTGTCATCAGATCTAACAGTGTGTAAGATCTGACTTTAGTATGATTGAAGTTGTATCCAATGTGCAACTACTGTACATTTAGATCAGCATGCATATATGTATTAGTGCTGTCTGATTAGAATATACACATAAGCTACTGTAAGACTCACTGTTGACCAACAAGTTAATGTTGCAGATGTGCAGGTTGATATGGATTTACACCTGTGCCCAAGGTTATAAAACTGAGCATGGAAACCAGTCTCAAATCTCAAGCATCTGATTGGCTGAAATGGCGACCAGTTTCCAATCTCAGCTTTATAACCTTTAAACCTGGCATGTATTGAATACAAGCAGTACCCATTGAGTGAAGAGGTGAGAACAGTTCCCATACTTTGTAACTTATATATGTTTTGTTTTGAATAACCCAGATCCCATAAATCAAAACCACATGTTACCAGCTGAATAGTTCAAGCATTCAAAGGAGTTTGTACTGTAGTTGTAATTTGATATTAATCAATACAGAGTTTAATTTGTCTACAGGCTATGCCCTTTTAAAAATTTTGAGCCCATCAATTTAATGCTCTTGTGGATGTTTTGCAATGACTTAATGTTGATCACTTGATACAGTGTAATATACACTGATAATTATCCATAATGTTCACCACCACACAAATAGAAAATTATACTGCTATGGTGCATACATTTTTTTTCATTTCAATAATTTAACTTAAATTATGCTCTCTTTTCCTGTCTTCTTTTTGGCTTTGAGGGGAGGTTGTGTTTTTTGTGGCTATACTGATATGCATGTTTCACTTTTTATTGATAACCTCTTTGGATTGACACTAAGCCATTATGCTAAGAAGATTGTAAATGTACTTTTAGCAATCATATTAATGTAATCCCATATTTGATTTAGTTGTACATGTAACATCTTATCATCCTTATGGCTTCGCCAGCAAGATAGAGCTTTCAAATTATATTTTTGTTACTTTTAGTAAGAAGAATGGAATGCATAATCTCATGTAGTTGTACATGTCAAAACTTTAACTTAAGCAAATAATTAGTATCAAATCTGAAACCCTAGTAACTGTGTTTGCATAGCAATTTATATTATAAAACTATGTTTTGATGCCTAGAAAGGTGCTAAAGTGCTTAAGGTATCGCAAACATTGCAAATGGCGAAAACAGGCTAAAATTTCAAAAAATGAATTTTGGGGGATATACTTATTGCCACCTACATTTTAGTAAACAAATGTATTTAGCTATGGATGTAGTAAATGTTTGCAAGCTCAGTTTAGTCTAATTCATGTTCTAATTACCAAGCACATACTAAAACAAAAGAAAAACCATTTGCATAAAAACTCTGAAATTCATGAACAATATACCAAAGCAACTCATACCTGAAATAGGTATACATGTATGCTGGTCTACAATGTTTAGTGCCAATTCGTCAAAAAATTGTTTGGGTTTTCAAGAAATTCAAGAAAATCTTACTTCCTGGTTCAAAGTGAAAGTAGATTCTACTTTCACTTTGAACCAGGAAGTAAGATTTCCTTGAATTTCTTGAAAACCCTAACAATTTTTTGACGAATTGGCACTAAACATTGTAGACCAGCATATACTTATTTCAGGTATGAGTTGCTTTGGTATATTGTTCATGAATTTCAGAGTTCTCATGCAAACGGTTTTTCTTTTGTTTTAGTATGTGCTTGGTAATTAGAACACGAATTAGACTAAATTGAGCTTGCAAACATTTACTACATCCATAGCTAAATACATTTCTTTACTAAAATCTAAGTGGCAATAAGTATTTCCCCTAAAATTCATTTTTGAAATTTTAGCTAGTTTTCGCCATTTGCAATGTTTGCGACCTCTTAATACATCATAATGAATACCCATGGTTGGATTCAAGAGTTACAGAAAGGGACTGTTTTAGGATATTTACATAGTAGTTCCAACTTTTTGACATAACCCCTATTAAAATTAAATATTTCTGCCCCAAAAGGGAGTTCAAGCAATCCCATTGAATTTCCCTGGATCCATCCCCGATACCTGTTTTATCAAGTATTAGACAAAAATGAATGCAGGTTATTATTATCATCAAAACTGAGTACTTAGCCTTATTACAAGTCATCTGCCAATTTTTTGTTTATTTTTGTGTCCTTAAACAATTAAAATAGCACTTAACATTGACACTGAATTTTATAATATATAAATTCCCATTAGATAAAACATGAAAAGTTTTGCTGCGCTTTTTTTTAAAAAGCAGAACATAATTATGTTTGAAAGCTAAATCCAGAACTGAGAAGGACTATTTATGAGGTGTAATTATTTCAAAAATTAGATTTTAGTTTATTTGAAATGCTTGACAAATTAAAACCCTGTGATAAAACCATCATGCTGGGTTAGTGGGTGGGTTTCATCACCTTATTGGTGCTTATGAAGGGCAAGAGGGTCAAGGTATGGGGATGTTTCTGTGATTCAGGGGAACCGTGGGTGGGGTGGGGGTGGGGGGTGAATTTTTATGTGGTAAAATATCAACAAATAAAACAAATTCGCGAATTTAAACATTAATTACTTATGTATCATTTAATTTTGCAGGCATCAAATTTTGCATAAATGACATGTGACATTTTCGCGAGGGCTTAAATTCGCACACTTGTATCAATGGTTTGATCTCGCTAGGGTTTGATTTCGCGCACTTACCCTAGCGCAAAATAAAATAATCGCGAAATATAATGATACCACAGTTTTACAGCTTAATTTGTCTTGCTTTACAGTAGTTTTCACAGATAACTGATCAAAAGTAAACGAATGAGTCGCGTATGGTAAATTGCAAAGTGTCTTGATTATATGGTTTCTCGTATATTTTTTTCTTAGTCGTTTATTCTTGATTTTGAGAAAAAAAAAGTGATATTTTGTATCTACGTATTTGGTCTGTGAAACACGCTGAAAATGCGTTGTAATCTTACTTCAGCTCTTCAGTTGTGCTTTCAAATAAGACAATTCTCAGTCAGATGTTTGCTTACAATTTCTAAGTTAAATTTCATTTAATTCATGTTGCGATACCGGAAAATTTACAACTCCATTAAAATTGTTACGATGGAAAATGATCCGTGTGCACGACTTACTGCAATCTCTGTCTTGAACTTCTCCTTGTCCAAACGCAACTTTGTGTCAACTACCGCTTTAATCCCACCTTGAAGCAATATTTCTAAACATCTATGATCAAGGTCATCACTTATTAAAACGCTCTTCAGTTTCATTTTTAATGCGTACAGTTGATGAAACGATCCAAAATGTGACAACCGGCTTGGAAAAGGAAAGGTAACTCTTACAAACCGACTGATCTTGATAAAATCCGTTTCGGACGAACGCGTCCGTAAAGAGGCCCTGCATTTGTGGAAGCACGAGGGCCTCAAAATTTTATGTATTAATACCAAAAATCAAGAAATAATCTTATGTGGGTCATTAACTATGTCGTCTTTCGTTGATCTTTTGCTCCTTTTTAGGTGCTTTACATTAAAGTGTCCGGTAATTCTGATTAACATTGACAATTTTAAATATATCCAAAAAAGTGAAATATATGCATATCAGGAATGGCAAAGGAAAAGAGAGCATGGAATTACAATAATTAGTTTCAACATGGACGTCACACACAATTAACGAAAGTGGGTACCCGAGGGGTTTACGCCTTGAACGGTCAGTGGCAAAACAATTTGCCACTGGGGGGGGGGGGGGGGGGGGGGGGTTAAACCAGGTTCTAGGGTGCACCAACCTCACACTTGCACCAACAGGTTCTCATATCAACAAACAAGTACAAGTTGTCTTGGTGAAATAACTCCAACTCACCCATCAGCTTAACAATGTTTCATGCAAAAGCACACAAACATAAAACATAAGAAAATAATAGCATTGCAAAGCCAAATGGGCGAGTACTCGATGATCTTACCGAGACAAGAGCCCCTGGAGTCAAATGAGCAAGAACACGATGTCAGGGATAACAGAAACAAATCGAGCTTCTAGGTTCTTTAAAGAAAAGATTTTCCCACAAGCCTCCATGAACTATCAAACCCCTGAAACCGTCGTGCAACCAAACAGGTAAGCATAGTGATCATGCAACTGTAGATGGGTTCATCACAAGGCCTGCAGAGCGCTGTAGAATCTTTTTGAATTAACAGGTGGTTTTTACGAATAACCGGGGGAAATTAATATTGCCTTTTATTTTCGTAAGTTTATAAATTAAATCCCCATAAAAAACTGGCTGTGAAATACCTTGTTGCAGTAGTGTTTTTAAACTGCACCTGTATTTTTTAATTTTGGGTATCGGCGATAAAACTTGCAATTTATGATACCGATAATTTTGTTTTAAAAGTTTTTCTGTTATGCAAAGCGTATATCAGACACAAGGGTAAGATTTGAAAGGGTGAGAAATACAAATCCTCTTCTGACAAGAGACTGCCTTCAGTGCCCAAGGTTATAAAACTGAGCATGGAAACCAGTCTCAAATCTTAAGCATCTGATTGGCTGAAATGGCGACTGGACTTGAGATTTGAGACTGGTTTCCAATCTCAGCTTTATAACCTTCAACCCTGGATCATTTTGGTGGCAGCTGTAGGTATTTTTTTTAATTTTTGTTTTGAGGATGCCTCTCCAATAGACTAGTCACTAGTCTGACATAATAAGTTTGTCTTTATAATTTTTAATTCATCATACCAAAATGGTTATTGTAGCCAGTTTTTTTCTATCCTACTGCATTGAGAGTGAACCACTTGTAGCTGATTTGTTTTTATATTGATATGAAAAATACTTCATACTCATATTATTTATCTCTTCTAACATCAGAATGACGTCTTTCAAACATCCATGTTTCTTGACGATTTGTTCGACAACAGTTACTTTCTAACTATTTTCCACCTCTATTCGAATTGTTGTTACTAGTGGGCTCCAGATTGATAGGGGAATACTTAATAAGAAAACAATATTTTGTGAGCAAAATCTTTCTGTTTAAAATAGCTTCGAGATAATTTAGGATAAACCCACTGTGGCAAATTACTTTTGCTGTTGACCGTTTCAAGGCGTTAATTCCCTATAAGCATCTCAAAATGGAAAATCTTAAGGCCCGGTCACACCGTCCGAACGTTGCTTGAGCGTTTCTTGAACGGTAGGGAGGTGGACCAAACGCTCGCCACCGCTCACAAAATGGAAAAAAAAATCGAAAACACGGGCGTTGGTTTAGCGGTGCACCGCTGAAGCCGGCGTTGATTTAGCGTTTGTTTAGGGGTAGCGAGCGTTGGTATAGCGGTGACGCGAGCGTTTGGTATAGCGGAGTTCTGCGGATGCGCGTTTTCGCGCGGTAGGGTTTTAAAGTTTGTTTAGCGGCCTTCTCAGTATCCACTTTCTTACCCACACAACCCTGTCTCTCCTTCTTCTCTCTTCTCCTTCTGTCAACAGCTTGTTGGAATCTGAGTAGGTTCTGATTCTGCTGCTGAACTAGTGCACCAATCATAGCAAGTCTCTCAGCAGTCATGGTGATACAGTTCTACTCTGTAACTTTAAGCAAATTACTCAACGGCAGCTCGATTCCAAATGAGCTCCTGGTCCATTTCTCCCCGTATTTATAGCCAAATTCTGGTCCCGCTCCCACACCTCAATACCAACGCCAAAACCAAAGTTCATCGCGCCGTGGCTCGCTGCTTCAACGCCCGACACCGTTCCAACAACCCCGTGTCCGCTCGTAAAACGCTTATAAGCGCTCCACCGACGTTTTTGCAACGTTTAATCGCCGCCCGGGCATCGCTGGCGAAGCAGCGGTGGTGCAGCGTTCAAGAAATCGGCGTTGGCCTAGCGGACCCAAGCGTCCACGAACTTGCGTCTAGCGATGCAAAACTTTGATTGGGCGTTGGTGGAGCGGGGGTGAACTTTGCCGGGGCGGAAAATTTTCCCCTTCTCACCGCTCGCAATATGTTTAACGGTGGTGAACGGTTACGAGCGGTGATGAATTTTTTTCACCGCTCCAGGGACGCTCCAGCAACGTTCGGGCGGTGTGACCTCGCCTTACAGCATCAAAACCAAAACTCTCTCTTCCACTACACTAGCAGTTACGAAAATGTGAACATGCATAGCACGAACAGCCACACTCAGATAATTCAGCCTCACCACACAACCCCAAAAGCAGATTGGACAAAAGTGCATGCGTTTATAAAATAATCATCAAATAATATAACCCGAGGGGTTACCGCTTTGAAACAGGCAGTGGCAAAGCATTTTGGAGAGGAGGTGTCTCCTAGGTGTGGCCATTCCTGATATGCATCTTTTTTACGGTTTTTATTGCTCTCTTTAGAATTCGAGCATTTAAATTGGAACTGTAAGCTGTCCTCGCCCGATTCAAAATGGTTTGGGTGGATCTTAGTAAATTTACGATGAAACCTTATTCATCGTTTCTTCTCTCGAGAACTGAACTGGGTAAATATGCAGTATGTACGCCCAAATGATTTGTTTAAACGCTGCGTCTTCCCATTAGTTATTCGTAATTTCAAACTTAAAAAGGGTATTTAGAATCGCCGATTTCTATATTTATCAAGATGATGTTGCAGTAGTTTTCCATTTTTTCCCGGTAGTATTTTCTGTTTGTGATACCATTAGAAAATCGTATGTCGACATTGCTAGATTTTAATTTAATAAAAGACAAGCTAACCAGTCTCATTGAAAAAAAAACAACGTTTGCTAGAGAAAATAAAACCTTTTATCGCTTGTAATGAAGATATGGCATTTTTACAGATGGTTCTTATGATAATTATACTTTTTGGACCTGTCAACCTCATCGAGGCGCTCACAGTTTTATTGGATCATAGTTATGTGAGGTTTGGTACCTCTATTTATAAACAAGGAATATGCATTCCAATGGGTACTGATTGTGCTGATCTGTTTTATACTGTTATGAACGAGATTTTATGTTATCTCTTTCTACCGAACATCAAGATGACATTATTACAGCCTTTAACAACACCTCGATGTACCTTGATGCTTTGTTGAATATAGATAATTACTATTTTCTATCTCTGGTTAATAAAATTTACCCTCATGAACTAAAGCTTAATAAAGCAAACACTTCGGATAAGCACTCAAACTTTCTTGATCTTAATCTTTCTATTGAAAATGGATACGTGACTACTAAAACGTATGATAAAAGTGACGGTTTTAATTATAGTAAATTTTCCGTTTTTAGACGGCAATGTTCCTTGTGCAACATCTACGGGGTTTATATCTCACAGCTTGTTCGCATTTCTAGAGCTTGCAATGATGTTAATGATTTCAATGAACGTTATCTTTGCATTACATAAAACTTTTAAAACAAGGGTATCGGTATCTCAAATTAAGGAAAACCTTTTGCAAGTTTTATCGCCGATACCCAGATTTATTCAAAAATAGGTGCAGTTTAAAATCATTATTGCAACTATATAGGTATTTCAAAGCCAGTTTTTTATGGAGATTTAATTTATAAACTTTAGAAAATAAAAGGCAATATTAATTTACCCTAGTTATTCATAAATAACCATCTGTAAATTCAAAAAGAAAGGTTACAAACATGATATTTTACAGCGCTCTGCATGCCTGGTGATTAACCCATCTACAGTTGTTCACTATGCTTACCTCTTTGGTTGCATTACGGTGGGCAGGGGTTTGAGAGTTTATGAAGGTGTATAGGGAAATCTGTTCTTTAAAGAACCTAGAAACTTGATTTGTTTCGTTTATCCCTGTCATTCTGTTCTTGCTAATTTGACTCCAGGTACTCTGGTCTCGGTAAGATCATCGAGTACTCGCCCAATGCTTTGCAATGCTATTAGCTTCTTATGTTTTATATGTTTATGTGCTTTTGCATGCAACATTGTTAAGCTGATGGGTGAGTTGGAGTTATTTCACCAAGACAACTTGTACTTGTTTGTTGATATGAGAACCTGTTGGGGCAAGTGTGAGGTTGGTTCACCCTAGAACCTGGTTTAAACCCCCAGTGTCAATTTGTTTTGCCACTGACCGTTCCAAGGCGGTAACCCCAAGGGTTCTCTATGTCGTTAATAGTTTGTGGCGCCTTATTTGAATTGACATACTTATAAAAACATGCTCTCTTTACCTCTCTTCGTTTTTCACTGCGTGGGGATGCTGTGTTTTGTGAGTGTGGCGATTCCTGATATGCATATTTTACCTTTTTACAATTATGTTATTTATGTATTAAATTAGAATATTTACATTAAGTTTAAATTTTTGTAGGTTTACACTTAAAAAAAACCCCAAATAGTTTAAGCCAAGACTTAGTTAATTTTTTTGGTTATTTATCTATTCAAGTAGAAGAATCTTTAATATATTTTAAACTGACAAGTATAAAATAAATGGCAAGTCCGGTTTCTATTATACTTTAAAATTTGTCACTTATCTATTTAATTAAATGTAAGCATTCGCTGGGAATCGATCCCGAACGGCGATAGAGCCTAGCCACATAACGCCGAACATTGCCGATTGAGCTAACCGGGACAAAGTATAACTCGTCATCAACATATAGTTTAATAAATGACTGCAAGTATCAAGAAAACTTGACCGTGCGACCATGTCCTTTTTTATTTCCAGTTAAAGAAACACATAACTTAAAATTCAACCAAAATTAGCAAGTGGTGTAAGATTCACATACACTACGAATAAAAGACAGAATAATTTCAGTTGTCCGAAAAAAAGATATATCTGCAGATATCTGTGACTTCTTAACGTACACGTGATACAAATGGCTCATATATTTTAATTTTTTTTCTTGAACAATAATATTCAAAGTCAGGTGATTTTAGTTGTGTGTATTTTTTCGTGTTTTATTCTGTTACTCTTTGACTTGAATTGTTTACCACATAGGCTACATGGATGATCACGTGTGTCCGAGTGTTTGATCATGTGACGTTTCACTTCCTGTTGTTTTCTAAAAGCGCGGCCACATACTGAACAGGAGAAAGGCTTGTCTTCTGAAAAAACAACAACAAATTAAATTATTATCATTGATGGAAAAGATCTATGAAAGCCCCCGAACACGACAAATATAAAACAAAATATTGCAGGCTCGGTTTGATTAGTCTGTCCACGGGCAGTAATGGAAATGCATATTACTGTCTGCGTCGCCTATCCCCGGGTTGAGCGCTACTCAATATTAACAAAAATACATGTATGGTGGTCGTCAACCTTCGAAAAAACAGTAAATGATACTTATCGAATGGTATAATAACTTGCTACACTAATGCGTTTTAACCTATAAAAGACAAATGCAAAAACAAAACAGTATTGACATAGCTTACTATGCACTGACTGGTCATATTCTACAATTAGATCTTGTCCTTACATAATTAGATGATTTACAAAAGAACTGTTATAACTACGAAGGACAAACCTGAATGTCTCATTATGTGATCTTTGAGTACATAGCTACTGCAAAATCTCTTGGAACATACAGGACAAGTTAAACTTCTCTCCCTTGTGTGTGTTTTGATGTGTTGTCTCAGGTTCGGTCCATTGTTGAAGCCTTTCCCGCAGTGCTGACATACCCAATCTTTGTCTTTATTGTGATGTAACTTGTGACAGTACAGCTGGCTTTTGGTTTTGAAAGCCTACATATAGAGAATAAAAGGAATAAATATTAAAATATAATCGCCAAACAAACTTAAATTATTGAATCATTGCTTTAATGCTTTAATGGAGATAAACCCACAGAAAAAATAAAACAATTTATCTACCTTTGAGCAAATATCACACACGTGCTGTTTCGTTTCAGAATGACTTTCTCGGTGTCGCTTAAGATGTCTTTTTTGGAACATCAAACCACAAACATCACATGGCACCTAAGATACAAACAGATGAAATAGATGAAACTATAACTCTGAAAGCCACCCAACACGGCAAAATAAAAATATTTAGTCTCGGTTTGATTGAGTCTGTTCATGAACCGTAATGGAAATGAACAGAACAGAACATATCTTTATTAAACTCAAACCAAAAAAAAGTATAAGAGTATACGATGCACATATAACAAAAGATATAAGTCACTTGACATGGTGATGGCAATAGCATGTGCAACTGTGCGGAAAAACATTGAAAGCGATTTCTACACCAGTAATCTTATAGGTGGGGTACGCAAAGCCATAAATTTATGGAGCTCGAATTGTTACTAGTTTATAGTAATTACGGTACGGTAATGATCAATTTTGAAATATGCTTTAGTTTAGACGCGTAGTAAAGGGGGCAGATTACTTCCCACGCAGCCTAGCCAAGGGTCGGGTTCAACTCAATATTTATACCAGTAAACATTACAATTTTGATCCAGCCCAAACGATGGCTTGCATATGGCGATGAATATGGAACCTACTATGTGGTTTTATCTGATTACACTATTCCATGATCATCGACAGTGTTACATTCTGATAAAAAGTATCAGTATTTATTAACAATTGATACACACGCAAAGGATACTTCAAATTTACAATACTGCGTGGTATTGTCCGGCATTTGGTTGACCAAATAACATAGCCAATGTGAATTCACTTGATTTATGACAAATAGACTTTAATGAGTATGTACTAAGTCACTTGGATAAAATATTTCATTAAGGTTGTAAATGCACTTTAATAAAGGAAATTAGTTCAAATTACATTAGATGAAGTGTACTTGAATTTTAACTAAAATCATGTTGTTTTAAATGGTATATATTAGCTGGTGGGAATTCTGAGAAGTAGAAGTTTTTAGTTAGTTAACAGTTGGTTAGGTTCTTGGTCGGTGGGTATGGGGCATTTTTGATGGGCTAATAGGAACTTTTGTATATAACACGAATAAACTTTAGAAAATGTAACAGCGTCGTTGTTTTACATTATATGATCAAGAACTCGAAAGGCTCGAGAGGGCTACACCAGGAGAGAAAACAAATGCTATCTTCTGTTTAATGTCGTTGTTAGTGGTTATGTCCGTCTTCTGCATTGACATTGAATACTTATTTATTTGCTCCAAGTTTTCGTTCGGGTTACATTTATCTATCTATCTTCCTTTGATGTCAAACCCCTCGCGGGGACGTAGACATTCGCGCGTCGAAGACCGAGACTGTTAGTAGAACAGAAAGATTAAAAGTTAAAAAGAGATATACAGAGTTGTTAAAAGGATAAAATAAAGGGTATGCAGAGCTAAGGTGACAGGTATGCAATACAGCAGATAGCTGCGTTGAACTGCTCAATGGTCATTTGATGTTATGTTTTAAAAACAAATGACTGCGATCATGTAAAAAGTTATTAAATCCCAATTTAAAAAGGTGTCTTTGTGGGCGACTGTTTCAAGTCGGCCATCCTATCCTGATATAGTTAAGTTTTGCAGCGTGTGTATGTTCTTGATAACCTGCATATATAGGGTAAATGCATCTCGAAATTGGTTTTAACCAGAGAGGCAAAAATGCTTTGCCACTGACTGTTCCGAGGCGAAACCCCTGCGATACTCTTTTTTGTTAATAGTTTGCTGAGTCTCATTTTTTAATTGTTATACACGTATGCTCTATTTCTCTATCTTTCTTCTAAGTGGGCTGTGGCTTATTCTAATTATTTACATGTTCTGCCAGTTCTCTCGTTTTGCGGTATTAATGCGTGGGAGTGTGTCTGTATCTGATTATATTTTGACTCTCGCACCCTTGAACCTAGTTTAAACCCCGGTTGCAATTTTTAATTTGCCACTGACCGTTCCAAGGCGGTAACCCCTCGGGTTCTCATTTTCGGTAATTTTGTTTGTGGTGTCTGTTTTGAAGCTGACCATTTTATTAGCCATGCTCTCTCTCTCTTCTCTTCTTCTTGGTTGTGTGCGGAGGCTGTTTTTTCTGAATATGACAATTCCTGATATGCATATTTCACCTTTTTATATTTACTTGGCAGTGTTTGTATAAACGTAAATGTGATCTGAAATCTACTGGTTGTAACGGGTGACTGTGTATTTCGAAGGTATTCGCCCAATACTTTAGCTTTTTTGTATGTGAAACCGAATAGCCATGAATTTAGCAAACCCATACTGATAGACGAAACTAGATTTACCTTTGTCTTGTTTGACGAGGTTGTGGAATTACGTTTGAAATGATGTTTCTTTGAGAAGATATGGTCTCTCTTATCTGAAAAAAGGAAGGGTTTTAGTTTTGCAAATTATTATATTTCTATGGCCGGTATAAGTGGATGGTTTTGATAACATGAACAGTTAATAATATTATGGGCGATCTGGTAAAGTACATATGGAATCAACAGTCTTAAGCTGGGACCAAATATAGCGGTTTTAACACTTTTATCTGTAAATGATACAACTGACTTGCCTGATGTTTTTATATATTTTCCAGCTTGTGCTTGATATTCACATGAGTTGTCGTTATCATCAAAATATTTATCCTGCAAATAAGTTTCAGCATTCGCTCCATCAGGTTCATGAGAAATGTCATACTCGACATGTCTCTTTTTAGTTTCATTTAATTGACTGGAATTTACCACTTCGCCATTATTTTCAGTTTTGTTTTCCCATACCACAATGGATACATCAGTTAATTCACTATCATTCTCACTTGATACTTGAAGAGGAATCACATCTGACGGACCGGTTTGTGTTTCTGTAATAACAGCATTCTTTTCTTCTCCCTCATTATCAACTTGTGTTTCTGTAATAACAGCATTCTTTTCTTCTCCTTCATTATCAACTGATGTACCTGCCGTAAGGTATTTCAATTTAATTTTGTTTATGTTATCTTTCATGGACTCTTCAATAAACCGCGCAGGTGTTCTTTTATTTCCACCGAGTCTGGAATTAACTGCTTTATCTAAATCTGGCCTTGGTCCTCCATTGCAAATCGCTTTGCTTTCATCTCCGAGCGACAAAGACACAATTCCTGTTACAACTTCTGCTTTCTGTGTTTCGATATCAACATAATACCTAGTTGCAAGCCTGTCTTTTCTAAAATGGATATGTACTGAACAAACACAAAAGAAATCCAAATTGCAACATAAACATGTGATTTTGATACCATTTTGCTGACAATAACAACTGTTCATTCTGACATCAGTCATCATCACTCTAATTATAGAACACCACAAAATTCGTGATTATTTATTCACATTAGTTTCCTTGAAGCCGAATTACTTAAGATCCAAACTGGCAAAGTGCTCGAAATTAAATTAATAAAACTAGGATCTATTGTTTACAAAAATACAAATTAGACCTAGAAGTGCAAGGGGAGTAACCTTCACTTACTTTACAAAATACTAAAAGACGGAACTGGTTTTGGGGATTATCAAACAACGTTATAATATGCACATTTGTAAGGTTTTAGTTTTCTTTGATGAGATATAAAGTCAATAGATATCAGTTTTGTCGAAATTTATTGATGGGTTGCAAAAATGTGCTCCGGACAATCGAAAATTTGCGATAGACGAAGGTAAGAACGGACGGACGTTCTTCACCACCATCTCTTTTAAAATATTCTGATTTTCCCCACAAGCATTCGAGTCTATCCTATTTTTAGAACCTCACAAATAATAGAGGGTGCGTACGGACTGACAGACGGGCTATATAAAATTATAACAAAAGATGTACGCAATGTGTTATTAATAACTATTTATTATTAAATCTTATCATTGCATCTTCGTAGCGTTTATAAGATTATTTTTATATTTAGATTTTAGAAAAAAAGAATTTATTAAAACACTGAAATAAAATAAGTAACAAAGGTGTTACCAATTTCATTAAAATAGTATCTTTCTACAATATTGGATTAAAAGTTTACTTTTAATTGAATTCGTCGGTATTTTATTTTTGTATGAAACAAATGTTGCATAAATTCTCATAAGTGTTCAGTAAAATATTAAAAATTTATAAAAATAAAAAAACTTAATGAAGAAGCAGAATTTTCCTATCGTAACTAAATCTTGGTGGTGTTTGCTGGTACATGATGTTGCAAGTGCCAAGTCTTTGATACCGTCTAGTATGGAGTCTAGACGGGTTGACTACAGTCTGATAATAATAACGCAGTGACTTCCCTTTATCATGTTAGCACCATGCTTTATCTAAACAAATTCTATTTATCATTGTGTTCGTTTAGTATTTCTGACCGTTTGTCATATTTTATCACTAAAGAGTTTCTAAAAAGTGTGTTTTGATGCATATTGGTTTTTAACAATCAATTATTATGACGATAATTTAATGCCATGGAAAATGAGACAGGTAGTTTGCCTTGTGTATTCGAACAAACGAAACAAATTCATGACAACAACGCCAAGGAAGCTTCAGACTCAAACACGATCGCTGCAGATACAGATATTAGTTCAGTAACATTCCCATTTATTTGTGGAATCTGTGGTGAAAAGTTTAACATCATTAATTCATTCTATGTTCATATTTCTTCACACCAGCAAACCAGAGACTTTTTGCATTCCTGCAAATTACCAGATGAAGAGCAAAGTTTATCAGTGTACACATGTGGTATATGTAATCTTCAGTACCCATCACTTTGTATTCTATATGATCATTTACGTCTTATCGAATGTGTTGGTGATTTTGTTTATAGAAGTACAGAGAAAGTTGTGTATGCTATAAAGTGTGAGTACCAGGGCAATAAATCTGATGTAGATGCATCTCCAATTGAACAGCTGTTTGATATTAAAACCATTCAAGGTGTAGATCCACACAGTGAAAACACAAATGATGGAACTGATGTCATGTTAAATGGAGAGCTGTCTGAAATGAATTTTAATCATAACGAGAAGAGAGAAAAAATATTCACTACTGGCAGAAAAACATCAGAACTTTCTTCTAATAAATCAATTCGAAATGCAAAAATAAAAAGAACAGCTACGGATAGACAGAAGAAAATCAGCAAAACTGGACAAGGAGTAAAAACCAGCAAATTACCTAAACAAAAGGAGTCTAAAAATATTTTAACAGTTGACAGCTTGTCAGATGATATACCTGTTTCAAATGAAAATGAAAGCTATTCAGACAGCACAATTTCTTATGACTCTGATGCAGATGAGCTTATGAAAGTTGCTACAAACAGTCAAATTAACAATATTAATAATGAAAAAGAGGACCATATGCAGTCTGTTCAAAGATTGCAACATCATATAAAAGGGGTAGGTTTTATTTTCTGTTCTTGGAGCTATCATTGCTTTATAACTTTTGGTTTCTGCTGCAGAATTGAACTTGTATTCATTAGTTTTTATACGCCCATTTGAAAAACGGGACGTATTATGGGAACACCTGCGGGCGGGCGGGTGTGTTGGCGGGCGGGCAGGCGGGCGGCGTCCACAGGGTTTCCGCTCTCTAAGTCAAAGAGTTTTCATCAGGTCTTTATCAAACTTGGTGAACATGTTGGTGTGCGTAATGTCTCGACCAAGTTCTATAACCAGCCAAATCCCCCCAGGCACTCCTGACAGTGATTTTTTTATGCCAAATATTGGGAGAAATAGGGCCCCATTCCCCCCTCAAAATAGTATATATTTTTCCCCCATGTCCGATAAAAAATTCCCCCTTTGCTGGAGTCTGTTACAGACTGTACTGAGTCAGGATATGTTTAATGGATACCCCACTGATAGATAATACATTGACAAGAATAACTGATAAAATTGCAGAGGGAGAAAGAGACATTTCACTGTATACCACTGACTTTCTTTGAATTAAAAAATCAGTGAACCCTTCGTTTTGTTGTGTTTGACAGGCTGCAAGTATATTCCAAATATTCCCCCTTTCCTTTGTTCACGTCGCAATTTTCCCCCTCCAAAGGGCTGCGACCCCCTTCCCCCAAAAGTGAAAAAAAAACACTGCCTGAATTATGGCCCTTTAATTGTCCAAAATTTGGGTTTCCGCTCTCTAAGTCAAAGAGTTTTGTCCTGTCTTAATTTATCCCCCCGCCAATTTATCCCCCCGCCAAAGGCGAAGGGGATATTAGAAATGCCCTTCGTCCGTCAGTGTGTCCGTGCGTCCGTCCGTCCGTCTGAAACAATTTTGTCCGGAGCATAAGTCCAAAACTACTCGAGGGATTTTATTCAAACTTCTTACACTGACAGAGCACATTGGTAGGTAGTGCAGTGTGCAAGAACAATAATTCTACCTTGCCTATTTTTAGAGTTATTCCCCTTTATCATATTTACTTTATAAATTTTGTCCGGAGTATAACTCCAAAACTTCTTGACGGTTTTTATTCAAATTTTATACACTGACAGAGCACATTGGAAGGTAGTGCAATGTGCAGTGCAATAACTCTACCTTGCCGTTTTTTAGAGTTTTTCCCCGTTATCACATTTACTTGATAAATTTTGTCCAGAGCATAACTCCAAAACTACTAGAGGGATTTTATTCAAACTTCATACACTGACAGAGCACATTGGTAGGTAGTGCAGTGTGCAAGTCCAATAACTCTACCTTGCCTATTTTAAGAGTTATTCCTCTTTATCAGATTTACTTGATAAATATTGTCCGGAGCATAACTTCAAAACTACTTGAGGGATTTTATTCAAACTTCACACACTGACAGAGCACATTGGTAGGTCTTCGCGAAAGGCGTCGGACCGTTGGACATGTCCGACAGATTTTGCTTCGGTCCGGTAAAAAGTCGTAACTCTACGGTCCTGCTGTCCGGCGACTTAAAATCTAAGGGAAGCAACCTTTTCTTATTATTTACAAACTTCTCGCAGCGGTTACTTCCCTTCAGTCACAGTAAATTGATTTGTGATTGGTTGCCTGATTCCTGTTGTCCAATCGCCAACTCGGTAACATAATGAACATTTTTATAGTCATGTAATGAAAAATGGTGTTTGGATGTTTTTTGCGGTTACAGTGGATATTCTGTGTTGAAACTGGTGATATCTCATGAATCGCAGAGCAAATGTTGGCGTCTAGGCCATTCCAGTTTCGATTTTACCAAAATTTAAAATGGCTTTGTTGCCGGTGTTGATTTTCATCACTCAGAAAAAATAAAATGAAAGTCACAAAATGACATGAATAATAAACTATAAAACAAAACCTCATTGTGTTTTCATACACCTTTTTATCATTTTAATCCAAAATACATTTTATGTTTCTGAAGTAGCTTGTTTAATGAAATATATGTATTTGCTAGACATATATAATATTGTTACATATGAGAGCTGCTTGATGTGAAATTGATGTTCTACGGAACATTTTTTTGTGTTTTTGTCTTACGAGGGAACCATGATTATGTTGACATGATTGTTGAAAAACAGCTCAAGCACTCAATGAGTTGGAAAATCCTGCTCCCAAAAATGTTGTCATTACCATGGAATTTACCACAAATATGACGGGCGTATTTTGTGTCAGTTTGGCACTCTTGTTGTTTAATGTAAAAAGTTTTTTATACAGTTATTAAATGAATTCGAAATTTTCTTTTTAACTCTTCAAGTTAACTTAGGTGTGTATTTTATAGATTTATTTCTGAAACAGAATTTATATCAAATAATAAATTTGAAAAAAAGAGTAGCACTAACTGCACTCATGTAGAATTATCTATAAAAGTTGTCATTATTTCAAGCCCAACTTTTCTTAATTCAACAAAGGAGTTTAAAAAAAGAACTTTCTTATAACAATGGGATCCATCATATTATACTGACAGTGCCTGTGGTTAGGAATAACCTCAGACACCAAGGTACAACAATGATGGAAAAGACTGCAATTGGTGGTTGAGCAGGTGTTAACTTACCAATGCAACTTATAATTTAACATTCTAACACACTAAATAAATTTCGAGCAATCTGATTGGTCAGATGGCGAAAATTTGCGACCGTAAAATTCCTTGTTTACTGTCGTTTGACGTTGACGTCATTTCCTGTTATGACAAACAATCCTGAAGAAGGCATTATGGCCGAAACGTCGAAACGTGGAAGAGCGTTAGAATAGGAATAACCATGCCGTAATTTTGAAGTTTGCGACGGTATACACAGATTTTAATGGTCTTAAATCATTTTAACGGCTCAGGCTGCGCCTTCGCCGTTAAAAATATTTGCGACCATTAAAATCTGTGTATACCGTCGCAAACTTCAAAATTACGGCATGGTTATTCCTATATTATAACCCAAGAATGCATGCAATAGCGTGCAAACTCAAAAACAGAAGTAGCCCATTACAAAATAGTGTGTACTTGGTAGCCTGTTTGAGACTAGGCTCCAAGATTATATCACTGAGAGTGGAGATCAGTCTCAAATCTCTAGCATCTGATTGGCTGAAATGGAGACTTTGAGAATGGTCTCCAATCTCAGTAATATAATCTTTGATCCAGAGCACCTGGAGTTAAAAAAGCAGGAAGAAGTAAAATAAAACCAACAACATTCAAACACTACTACAATAAATACAGGTCATGAAAATTACCCTTCAAAGCAAATTAAGCAGAATTTTTTTTCGAGAAAACATAAATTTATGGGTTCTGTGGTCACATATTGCAGCTGGAAGGAGAAAGGCAATGGCAGTGAAAACAACTGATCCATTTTTTGAAATGTGACTATTCCTGATATGCATACAGTGAAATTCCTCAAGTAAGACCACCTATGGGACTGGAAAGAAATGGTCCATAATACATTGGTTGGTCTTAATTCAGGGGTAGAGATAGTGCAAAATTTTTCAAGGGACTGGAATAGTAGCCATAAAATCGAGGTGGTCTTGATTTTAGGGTTGTCTTAATGATTTTTTTTCTTGTTTCCCTTAATGTTTATGTTAATATGAATATTTAAGATAATTGTCTGGTACCCTGTTCTTGTTATTTGCAAGTTTTTGTCTTGCTTATTATGTGTATTTATAAAGTTATTTTTACAGAAGACTAGAACATCAAAAGGAAACCGCGGTGATATATTGTATCCATGTGAGATATGTGGAGCGATTTGCAAGCACAGAAATATGCAGAAACACAAATCTACGCACGAGGCACGTACATTGAAATGTGCCCATTGTGACAATATGGTAAGTGTTGCCGTACTACTCAAAATTTGATAAGGGCCACTTCTGTTGACAGTAAGTTTTTTTCGCTTTAATAGATAATTTTACATTCATGTATCAGTTCAACAATTCAACTCACATGACTAATTCATAGGTTTTATCAAATAAACAATTATACTGAAAAACTTGATGTAATATAAACTGGTCAAAATGTTAACCTGAATTAAAATAATAACATACGACAAATGTGACCCTTATCAAATTTTGAGTAACATATTTTACTTATATTTTGAAGCAAGAAGTTACTAAGTTATTTCCAACTAATGCTCTTAGTTATTGGTGTTAGGAATATTATGTTCACATAAACGGTCTCTTAAACTCTAAATTTTCTAAATGTTTCCTGATATGCCTAAATATGATAAATTTGGTATATCAGACAGGCGTAGCCAAGGAAAAATCTTTTAACTCCGACCTTAGTTTTAAGCAATGTCAGCATGGCGCATTTCGACGACGATTTGTCGGGAGTTTTTTCTCGAATATTCACGAATATTATTTTCTGCAACAAATTATTCAGAAATAATGTATTTTATAAAGCTTGCCAACTTTACCAAGTTATGTTCACTTTTAGGCTTTGGAATCAATCGTTATTGTACTTCACAATATTTGGCGTTTTACAGCTATGTTCTGGATTACTAAGTTTCATGATCTTCTTTCAGTTTCCAATCTTATTAGTTGCGACTTTTCTCTTTCTTATATATGGTGAATACATGCCATAGACCATAGCATGGTTAATACACGACTTCCATATGCAAGATATGCGTTCATGTTTTCATAACTAAACATCGAGATGTGCTCACCGTTAGGTTGTTACTAGCATTGTTTTAAATTTTTTCGACGTGGATAGTAATATGCATTTCCATTACTGTCCATGAACAGGCTCAATCAAACCGAGCCTGCAATATTTTCATATTTGTCGTGTTCGATGGCTTTCAAAGTTCCCTTTCCATCTATTTCAATATCACAGTAGCGTTGTCTGTGCCGTGTGGCGGCTGTAAAAAAAGTCTCCCCGTACATTAAATCAGTGCTGTTATCAATTACGTCCTTTGAAGTTCGTTGAGCACGATACTTTACTATGTTAATAGTACTTCTAAAATTACTTTTGTTTTACTATTTCGGCCGGTTTTGAGATGGGTGGTTTCATTTTCCCAGCCAATGCAGATTTGGATATTGTTCAATCACCCCAAGGATAATATTATACTTCCTGCTTTTTAAATTTTGCCTTTGGCGTTGTCTGTGATATGCAGGAATTATATTCTAAGATCCCCTGTCAAAATTCTGTTCTGTTTAGTTCCGCCGATTGTTTTCTCGTATAGGGCAAACGCATTCTTTTATCTGGGGACCATACGCCGCTGGACATGGAATGGTATTAATCTGAAAATACCGCATTGAAGGTTCCATGTCCACCGCCATATGCACACCATCGTTTGGGATGGTCAAAGGCTCAATCAAACCGAGCCTGCAATATTTTCATATTTGTCGTGTTCGATGGCTTTCAAAGTTCCCTTTTCATCTATTGGACTTTAACATTTCCAGTATACTTGAAAATGAATTTATTTTAATAAAGGTTGGAGGACAGACGCTTGATATATAATACAGTGAAACTGTATTTTACAGAATATTTCTGTGAACAGTGCTTTTATTTGTCTTTTAATGTGTACATATATCTTCTTGTTTTTGTTTTTTAACAGTACAGTTGTAAGTTAAAGTTAGCAACACACGTGAAACAAGTTCATGTTGATAAGAAGAAATTTACCTGTGATGAATGTCGAAAGATGTGTACATAAATCATGTTGTTGTTTATTCAACAGTACAGTTGTAAGTTCAAGTTAGCAACACACGTGAAGCAAGTTCATGTTGATGAGAAGAAATTTACATGTGATGAATGTGGAAAGATGTTCAAGGCGTGGCCGTACTTAAGGCAACATAGGTAACGAACTTTTTTTGTAGTCAAACCTGTCTGAAAAGACCACTCTGGGGAGAAACCAGGAAGTGGTCATTGAATGCAGATGGTCTTCGATCGCAGGTGTATTTGTTCTTCAAATTAGTCAGTGGGACAAATTAAATGTGGTCCTCGGTTCATAAAACTGACATTGGAGACCAGTATGAAATCTCAAGCATCTGATTGGCTATAATACAGACAAGTCTCCATTTCTGATTTTGATTGAATGGAGACAAGTCTCCATTTCATCCAATCAGAGGATTGAGTTTTAATACTGGTTATCAGTTCAGGTTGTCTTTAGCATAGGTTAGCTTCATAAACCGTTATCGCCTATTTCATAAGTTATGTTCTTGCATATGAAGCCATATTTTTTGTTGTTTTCCACAGGCATTTTTAGCGAGCAAAATTGCTCTTAACTGCTTAAACGTGGAACAGTCAAGAATCTGTACCAGAACATACATTTATTATCAAATATTTTTTCTGTTATTTCGTTTTCATTCTCTTTGTTTGTGAAGATATTTTCTGCTTATTTGTATCTAACCAACCAGGTATACAGTCAAGTTAAAAATTAATAAAAAAAAAAAAGTTAAGAACTTCATGCCCAACCCTTTTTTGCTTTTCTAATTATTGCTTATATGTATGTATATATATACCTGTAAAACAGAATAGAAAATAAAATATGTTTAAACTAAAAACTAAGTTAAAAATAAAACATTAACCAAGCGAATTATTGGGTTTTACGTGGTTTGACTAGCACTGTGTGTCTGTAGAAGACTGATTTCTTATAGGCGACATAGGTTTGTTATAAGAGAACAAGTCAGTGTAAGTGCTGCCTTTTGTTTGTTTTTTTTGTCAGTATCTCTTTTTTATATTTGCCGCAGGTTTATAGTTACCTTGTATTTGCAGTTTATTCTGTTGAAAAACAAAGTTAATTCTATGTTAACCCGTTTGCCAATTTATTTTGCCGCTGATCATGGAATGATGTTAGTCTGAAAATGCCGCATTGAAGGTTCCATGTTCACCACCGTATACCATCGTTTGGGATGGATAAACATGTACTGTTTACTGGCGTAAATATTGAGTTGCGTTCAAGCCGGGGCTTGGCGGCGTGTGCCTTAATAATTATGCATTTCCATTACTTCATAATTATGAGCAGGCTCAATCAAACCTGCAATATTTTCATATTTCTCGTGTTCAGTGGTATTCGAAGTTCCATTTTTATCTATTTTATTATTATTTCTAAATATTCTTTCATGCACTAATTAATTATAATTGTATTGTATTGCAGACAGGTTCACCTAAAGGATCGAAATCTTCAATGCCCGATGTGTACACAAACATTTAGATATAAAGCTACTCTTCGTGCGCATTTACGGATTCATTCAGGTTGGTATTTTGTTTTAAATACACAGTCTGGTGCTGTTTCTTAATCTCTCATGCTTTCTAGTACAGGTTCGACAGTTGAGTGAATTTACATATAAAGTTCAATTCCTTTACTCGTCAGAAAGTTTAGACAAGAACAAGTTAGAATCTTAAAGAAGGGAATTTTAACTTTATTATCCCCCGCCGATGAAATCGGGAAGGGGATATTGTTTTGGCGTTGTCCGTCCGTCACGTCGTCACGTCGTCACGCTGTCCGTCCGAATTTCGTTTCCGCGCTATTTCTCCGCAACCACTGGATGGATTTCAACGAAACTTTGTGGGAACCATCAGTACCAAGAGGAGATGCGCATATCGTTGTCTTGTTCCGGTCAGACCATTTAACACAGAGTTATGGCCCTTTGATAACCTATGCATTATGTATATAGAGCAGTATTCGTTTCCGCGCTATTTCTCTGCAACTACTGAATGGATTTCAATGAAACTTGCTGGAAACCATCTTTACCAAGAGAAGATGCGCATATCGTCGTCTTGTTTCGGTCAGACCATTTAACACAGAGTTATTGCCCTTTGATAATTTATGCATTATGCATATAGAGCAATATTCGTTTCCGCGCTATTTCTCTGCAACTACCAGATGGATTTCAATGAATCTTTCTGAGAACCATCAATACCAGGAGGAGATGCGCATATCACCGTCTTGTTCTGGTCAGACTGTTGAACACAGAGTTATGGCCCTTTGATACCTGATGCATTATGCATATAGAGCAGTATTCGTTTCCGGGCTATTTCTCTGCAACTACTGAATGGAATTCAATGAAACTTTCTGGAAACCATTTATACCAAGAGGAGATGCGCATACCGTCGTCTTGTTTTGGTCAGACCGTTTAATACAGAGTTATGGTCCTTTGATAACTTATGCTTATGCATATAGAGCAGTATTCGTTTCCGTGCTTTTTCTCTGCAACTATTGGATGGATTTCAATGAAACTTTCTGGAAACCATCTATACCAAGAGGAAATGCGCATATCGTAGTCTTGTTCCCCGTCAGACTATTTAACACAGAGTAACGGCCCTTTGATAACTTATGCATTATGCATATAGAGCAGTATTCGTTTCTGCTATTTCTCTGCAACTACCAGATGGATTTCAATTAATCTCTCTTAGAACCATCAATACCAAGAAGAGATGCACATATTGTGGTCTTGTTCCAGTCAGACTGTTTAACACAGAGTTATGGCCCTTTGATAACTTATGCCTTATGCACATAGAGCAGTTTTTTGTTTCCGGGCTATTTCTCTGCAACTACTGAATGGAATTCAATGAAACTTTCTTGAAACAATCAATACCATAAGGAGATATGAATATTGTCGTCTTGTTCCTGTAAGACGGTTTAACACAGAGTTATGGCCCTTTCATAACTTATGCATTATGCATATACAGCAGTATTTGTTTCGACGCTATTTCTCTGCAACTACTAGATAGATTTCAATGAATTTTTTCTGGAAACCTTTAATACAAGCAGGCGATGTGCATATTGTCATCTTGTTTCAGTCAGACCTTTTAACACAGAGTTATGGCCCTTTGATAAGTTATGCATTTTGCATGTAGAGCAGTATTTGTTTCCTTGCTATTTCTTAGCAGGAAACTATATTAACCATCAATACCATGACAAGATGCCCATATTGTTGTCTTGTTCTGGTGTGACCGATTAACACAGAGTTATGGCCCTTTGATAAGTTATGCACTATGCATAAAAGTAGTATTCGTTTCCGTGCTACTTCTATGCAACTTCTTCATGGATTTCAATCAAATACCGCGCTATATTTTTACTACTGCGTTCATCATTTTAACAACTTGAAGACTTTTAGTCTCATTTTTATATTCTGGTTAGCTGCCCAACCCTTTTCACCATCTGAAGTTTTTATTTCACTGTTTTTGCCATCCATGATAAATATCTAAATAAAGCCCTATGTCTTCAGCTGTTGTGTTAGTAATAATCAGTACTCGGCGGGGGATATAAATTCAACGAATTTGCTTGTTGATTCAGGTTTATCTCGTTATGCTTTAAATTCAAAATATGGCATGCATCACATTTTCTTTGCACTGAGTTTGTATGATTTCTCCATGATTGTTAATAATTTCGTCTTGAGGATTTGTTTGTATTTGTCATAAAAATGTCTTAATTGTGGAGTTTTGTCGTATGTTAAGGAAGATGCATAAATCGTATTTACCGAATAACCGTGTCTACCATTGCCACTGCTGGCTGTCACACTATTGTTCAAAACTAAGTTTTACTTTCAGAAGAGAAGCCCTACAAATGCGACCAGTGCGGATCGGCGTTCAGACGTACTTACGATCTTACGTCTCACATGCAGTATCATTCAGACAAGAAGGACCATCAGTGCCCGAAGTGTCAAAAAGCATTCAAGACCAAAGCAGATATGAGAAAACATTATAGGATACATCTACCCCCAAAACATATCTGTCATGTGTGTAATAAACCTTTTGTAACAAAATGCAACATGAGAACACATATGAAGGTCCACGGGATCATTTGCTGAGTTGTTGAGAAATCATATTAAACACAGTTATATAATTTCGAGTGTTCGTACCCATTTCTGTAGAATAATTATGGTGCAACCAAGTAGCCATTTAACACGAGATAGCAGATTTTTCTATCTGAACCAAATGTCATACATATGCTTTATACACTGTCTCACTAAATGATTGTATAGACTGAAGAGTTCTCCTATTTTCCTTTTTGAAGGTAATGAACGCTGTCCCTTATGAAGTTTGATGTCATTTACAGGTTCGTGACAAAATGCGCAAAACTTTTCATTGTTCACAAATAAAAAATGGTTTTTGTAAGGTATGTTATGACGCCATATGATTCATAATCCCATGTACTAAATTATTTGTTAGAAGTGTGTTGCTTATGTAAAAACATATTCTATTTTGTGCTTCTTTGTATGTAGGCAATTTAAGTTACATTTGCTTATATCTTATTACAACACTGTAGTGTTGTAACCAGAAAGACGAATTCTTCCCGAAGCAAACCCTTTTTACGAGAGATATTTCTGGGATAATGCACATATTCTAACATATTTCATCAGTATCGCATTGGTATGCTTGCTTGTTTTTATCAAGCACAGCACTGGTGAAAGTGGATCGGTCGAAGAATCAGTGGGGTTATTCTTGCTCGTACGCATAATAAATGATATATGGGGCGCGTCACGGGAAAAGGTACATTCGGTCATATTTTGTTACATTTTAGTTTTTACTATATTTGGAAAGAAATTACAACTATATTTTAGTTTCTCATAACTAAGAAGTGATTTTCTTACACATTTTGACAATAAAACGACATTTTTAACGCGAAAAGCATAATAATTAATATCGTCTGCTCAAAGATTGACGTCAATTGTCCGAATGTACCTTTTCACGTGACGCGCCCCATATACTATATTATTTAAACTAACTTACTTAATATCGATCGTGAAAATTTTTTGAAAATATATAAATATCGGTCTGTAAAATTTCAGACTACAACATGAATTTTTATCCACGACTTACCTAGTGGTTTGAAGACATTGCAGAATCTCATCCATTCGAACTCACAATAACCGGTTTGGATTAGACTAGTGCCCAAGGTTATAAAACTGAGTCGCCATTTCAGCCAATCAGATGCTTGAGATTTGAGACTGGTTTCCATGCTCAGTTTTATAACCTTCAGCATAGGGGTTCCTGTATTAAAGCTATATGCGATGTTAGCCATATGCTTCTGTTCAGAAATTCTTCCGGGTTAAACCAAAATGAAACCACTGTTGTAAAATATGCTATGTGCTTTCATTAGATAGACGCACACTTTATGCAAAATTTTGTTTAATATATTGTACCCAATTTGAGATACATGACCCAAAAAAGATTCTACACTCTTAATGTATATGGTTATATTATATGATCATTCTCCATGAATAGGATAAATGGTTTGCATTTTTTTTCTTTTTTTCACTAGTGTATTTTTACAGCAGATCAAGCAAATAGTGTACAGGTCTACAGTATTTGGAAAGAACTTGCATTTATCCAGCATTAGCTGTTATTGTCTCATAACAAACTGTTAATTTTATAACACGTTTGATCACATTATACCAGTTCCCTTTAAAGATAAAATAAAATTGTATGTGATATTTATATTTATGAAGAGTTTTAAAAAATGTCGTTATGTAGGATGCAGATTTAAACCCAAACAATGTAACTGTTATGTAGAGAACTCTGTTTCGTTCGTCTTAAGGCGCTTTTTGTGTCTGATTAAATTCATCTCCTAAAAAACCGCTACACTAGGTTAGATCTGACTTTAGTGAGATTGTTTTTGTGTCGCCCTTTCGAAGAAAAGGCGATACATTGGGATCGCTTTTTTCCGTCCGTCCGTTGGTGCATCAGTCCGTCATGAAAACTTAAGATTGGCTATAACTTTGCCATGTCTAAATATTTCTTCATCAAACTTTCAAATTATATTGCTTATGACAACACGGTAATGATGATGCCAAATTCTTATGGTCAAAGTCTCATTTGATAGAGTTATTCCCCTTTTTATACTTGGATTTTTTTATTCTGACAAAAGTACCATTTTTTAATAAATACTAATGCTTAGTTTGCTAAATCAATATTGTTGTTGATTTAGTGTTGTACTTTGCTGTATATTCAATTTTTGAATAAACTGAATCATTATAGTTGTATAGTTGTTTTAGTTGTTTTTGGCATTAAGGGGCATATCCTGAAACTATGTGACCTTTGGATTCCAATTGAGGCACTCACGTAAAAAGAATAAATTATTTTTTGATATATTTTATTCATCAAAAGCAATGTGATGTGGACAAATTTATAAGTAACAGCAATATTGAACAATATCAATTTGTAATAACTGTAAGACTGAACAAGAGTTCCAAAGTGCCACAAAATAAGTCCGTCGAAAATTTAATTTTGGTAAACGGTTGAAAAGTTTGACAAAGAGGTGTGTTTATGTATTAAGTTGCAGGAATAGAGCGTACAATGAATTTGACATTTTCATAAAAAAGCCCCATAACTCTGAAGTGTACGAATTGATTTGGCTGGTTATCGAACTTTTCCGAGGTATTATGCCAGTAAACATTTACCCAAGTTTCATGAAGACCGAACCGAGCCTGCAATATTTTCGTCTTTGTCGTGTTCGGTGGATTTCAAAGTTCCTTTTCATCTTTTTAACTCTTTTGTGCCAGTTGAGTGCTTCTGACGTTAAATTATACATGGCTTTTTATACTCGAAAACTGATGCAAACTCTCCTTGCAGATTGATGAGAGAAACGAAACTCGGTGAATATTGTAATGAATGTCTCCTTGTTTGGTTTCATGGGTGTATGGTTCAGAGCTGTTTGATGCATACTTGATTGTCATTAGTGTCTAGCTTATTCCAGCATTGATGAGAGAGCAAATAGAAGAAGACAGAACATCCATGACATCTTTCTGATTCCTGAAAGAGAAAAAAACACTATTATGTTGAGGTATTGCGAAATGTTAATCTCCGCCCCCCCCCCTCCCCCAAAGCAGAAAGGGGCCGCTTAAACTTAATCCCCATAACCACAACGTCACAAAGAACAAAGATTACGCACACCGACGGCTATGGATTTGGTTTTGCTGAGTGTATATTCCTTCTTGCTTAGAGATCATCCTTTTACCAACCGCCGGTAGTTTCAGGGTTTATCTATACCGACAGCAGGTCTTGCTCACAAATTTTGTCTATATATCCCATCGTTTCCCCCTGATTTCCCGAAAACTTAGCATCCAAATAGATACGGATACGCCAAAAACCACCTCTTCAACCGAAATGACGTAATAGATAATAAAGGAGTCAAAACATGTATTAAGATAAATTAATATTGCTGTGCATACCATTAGCTGTGTTACCACAGTATTGGGACAGACAACCTCCCCAGTTAAAGTCTTCATCACTGTTGTCATCACAGTCTTTGGTACAGTCACACTGGAACTCCTTTATTATACACGTGATGCGGCCTGAGCGACAGGTGAAATACCCGTTCGGACATTTCTGAAAACAATATAATGAATTATGATAAATTATACGGTAAACGCTTATAATAGTTTGAAAAATATATTCTCAATGAATATAACTGAAATGTTGATTTATAAATAGATTTTTGTTTGTTATCGTATACATCCAATCAAAAAGGAAAATATTTTCTTCGTTACAAATTCACATAAATTATTTAAAGATAATAAGTTCGGAGTAGTTGTGTTAAAATAGCTGTAACTGTTCAATGCATCAATTTTGACCTATACAATTATTATCTCGGATACTGGTTCAAATGAACAAAACTTACGTCTCACGGATCACAATTCATATGCGAAATTATTGTACAACTTTCTTTACTCATATATATTTACAATAGTTTCGCATATAAGCTACGAAATGAACATAACTTTCATTCACATAATCTGATTATCTTTGTTCTCGTTTAAATAGATACAACTTACAAAACGTGATATTTTTTATCCCGATCCGAACTGTACACAACCTACTTTTATCGAACCTAAATTTTCACATAGCACAGTAACTTACATTTACATAAGCAGCTCCTAGGCCAAGACTATTGCCAGAGTTGTTAGAGGAACAAGCTGCCTCTTCGCAGCTTTCCACAACGATGCCACTTCCCTGACAAAATGATCCACCGGAACTCGGCGCAGGACTATCACAAAATCGCACCCTAGGCCTTGTACCAGTGCCGCAAGTAACGCTGCATGACTGGTTGTTCCATGATCCCCAGTTTCCGTTGACCACAGTGCCTCCTAAAATCATGTTAGACTAGCCACTAGTCTGATAATAAGTTTATTTTGTCTTTTTAATTATTTTTATACATCATAACATGTTTATTGTAGCCAGTCTATTTTCTATCGTACTGCATTAAAGGGGGATGTATGCTTTTGATGAAGTTCAGAGAGGGACTGGGTAAAGATTTATAGTTGGAAAATTAAAGAAAATAAAATACTTCATCACCATGCTATGTTATCTCTTACGCAAAGGATTTGAATGACATTATTATTTTACGCACGAATAAACGACAAAAAGATGTTGAAAAAGATTTTGAAAACCCGTTCATGAAGGTCAACATACGATCCTGTGTATTGTTGTTTAACAAACACCTGATTTGATAAAAAATTATCCTACGGATGAGGCACTACTTTTATCTACGTGATTACGCGATTTATTATTACACGACAGGGCTTTCCAAACTCCTCCCAATTCTGTTCATCTATAATAAGAAAATTATCAAAATCTCAATAATGGCAAAATGCCGTTCAATGAAACAATGCACAAGTTAATGTTACTAATGTATCTTGATTTTGCATACAGTAAGACATGTTAGAACAGTAAAGAAAACAAGCTAGACCTTAAAATTCTATTTACATAAATTCACAAAAACTAAGCGATACAAAACCTTATTTTAAATTCCCACGTGAGTGCAATTTTACTGACAAGAAAATGTTGTGTACTTTGTAAAATACTTTCAACTACTAAAAGAGAAATCAGTGATTGTCATCCGTTTACGCGACCTGGAAGCGACCAGAAAATTGAAGGTCAAACACACTTTTACTAATATCTCGTAAAGTTTACATATGTAAGTCACGAGGACACAATAAATTGTTGTCAGTATCATATTACTCATGTGGGCATTTAAAATGATGTTTTGCGTTGTTTAGTTTTTGTGAATTTATGTAAATATAAGTTGAGGGAATTTTTAGATCTCGCTATTTTTCTTTACTGTTCTAACGTGTCTTACCGTCTGCAAAATAAAGATACATTTATAACATAGATTTGTGCAAAATTTCATTTAACGGCATTTTGCCGTTATTGAGATTTTGAAAATTTTCTTTTTGATAATGAACAGAATTGGGATGAGTGTGGTAAGCCCTACACACAAATTAACCAGTAAAACGAAATAGCATTCTAGCGATTTACTGTTAAAGCCGCCTAAATCCTTCCTTGAATATTCGTGTTTGTTTAGTGTCTATTTCTAACACGTGTCGGTTGTTTACTGTCCAGTGTCTTTATAAAGATAATAGGCCTTAAGGACGGTAAAGGACAATGTTTGTATCTATTCCATTAAATCAAACGTGGTTGTGCGTCGTTCTGAATATAATAATTTTAGAAAATGGGCCTTTTTGACATTTTTGATGTATCAATGCCTTTCAAACAACCATTGCTCTGCATGTATTATGATGGATATAGCAATTTGAACGAAAAATACAGCGTCTTTTGATTGATGCGGCAGTTCTAACAGTCGTCGCATGACAAAAAAAAACGTGGTCGTCGTCTCTTGAAGTGCTGCAGTGCAACAGGTATTTACGGAGGTTGCTTGCTGGGTAAATATCGAATTTAATTCGAAATTTGTAGTTTAATACTTATGTTAATGTTTGTTTATACACGAATTATCTGCAACCTACCTGGTGTTTGGCAGTTATTCCCCGTGTAATTACCGCTACAGGTACATCTATAGGAATTCACTCCGTCTGTGCATACACCACCGTTCTGACATGGGGTACTAGCACATTCGTCGATATCTGAAATGTTTTTCTAATTGATAAATTTAACTGGTGTATGAAAATTATACAACCGACAATAATTTGTAATTGTAAAACTCTACCGTTTCAGCTAGTCGGAAAATCTCCTAAACATGTTGCGCGGATAACCCCGATATAGTGTTCATTATGACACAGACAGGGCTGAAGGTTATAAAACTGAGATTGGAAACCAGTCTCAAATCTCAAGCATCTGATTGGCTGAAATGGCGACCGGTCGCCATTTCAGCCAATCAGATGCTTGAGATTTTAGACTGGCATCCATGCTCAGTTTATAACCTTGGGCACAGGTGTTTCGTGCTCAACGGCCTTCAAATGACGTTATAATTAACAGCAGTGATTCATTGTACAGGGGGACTTTTTACAGACGCAAAACGGCACAAACAAGCTACTGTGATATTTAAACAGATGAAAAAGGAATTTTGAAATACACAAATAGTCAAAATATTGGATGTTTGATTCGGCGAAGCCTTTTTATGTGCAACAATGAAAATTAAAAAGTTGTAGCAACTTACTCGTTTGGCAGTTTGTTCCTGTGTATCCGCTTCTACAAGAACATGTATAGGAATTCACACCATCATTGCATACACCACTGTTCTGACAGGGGCTACTAGCACATTCATTAATATCTGAAATAAATTGTTAAAATATCTCAATTCAACTAGTACTTTCTTAAACTAGACTGAAACATCACTAAAGCTGATTAAACCAGGCAATTCTGCTTTTTCATATATAATTATTGAAGTTGTTTGCTAATTGTCTTCACTTGATATGCATCTAAGTTGTGTGATAATTATTTTCGCTTGATTTTATGAAAACAAAATATTTATTTCTGCGTGATACAATCACTGGCGATACCACTCGAAAACGGTCAAGGTGAATGATAATATTGTGTCGACATTTCGTGCAAATGGAAGAACTCGCTATAGGCCTTATATAATTATATATCTATTTTATATTTTGACTTGATTTTATTAGACACTTTATCAACTTGTGTTAATATTTTAAATCACAAACGTGACTGTTTAAAGATGATACACTAAATATATGCATCATGCGGTTGCGATGTTTTTCTTTAATAAATTAAACTAAAATATAATGTTTTGTTTAATTGAATATCGAAATGAGGATCCTAGAATTTCTTCGTGACTGTCAGTTACGGGGATGACAATTAAATACTTGTAATTAAAGATACAAATGCCTGGAAATAGTGAGTATCAAAATACCAGCAAATGAGGGGGTGTTCAAGAAGTAATGGAAACCTCGTTCTAGAATCCATATTGATGAGAATAAACCTGTTATATGAATTTCTGCTGTCATCACAACTATTTGTCCAACGGGTTTGAACATTTCATTACATTTCATACAGCCTGTTTTCGGCTAAAGCAAATATGTGTTATGATTGAGATAATAAAAACGGTAGTTCAAACAAATGCCTATTAATTTTGAATACATCAAAAAGTATGGATATTCATACTGGTCTATTAGATTATAAAAGTAATTTGATCAGCTATTCTTGCTTTTAAAACACTTGCAATTCTTTTTGAACACCCCTCGTTAATGTTAATGAGAAACCTGACCCAGACCTTATTTCAACATGAACGTAAGATATTGTAGATAACAGTTTTCGCTCTCTAAATATCAGTTTTCATCGATGTTTCAGGGGTAAAACAATTCTAGTGTAAACCGTATTAACAATAGTTTCAATACATGCTAGATAGTAAAACATTATTTGTCTGAAATTATGTCTTCACTTTTACTTGGCAGGCAATGAATATTAATGTCTGATTTTTTAAAAACACATTTAAGAGCGGAAGTACCAATAAAATGATACCTTTACACATTTATATTTATAAAATAACTTTATTTCTATAAATCGCCACAAGATATATAAAACGTGTTATTTTCAAGAAAAATATATTGTTAAAGAATTTCCGAGTTGGTTTTTAAATTTTTGGCGTTGTTTTGGTACCAGAGCATAATTTTGTCTGAACTGAACACACAAACATAATAAAAGAAATAGCTGAAATCAAGTCTTCCGTTTCATCAAAAAGGCTGTTTTTTATTTTACGAATAAATACATGCATGAGTTTATTTTGTCCCTTTTGCAATGATTGTAATAAAATTGGTTATACCTCGTACGAGTATTAAGCGTTATTTCTATGAATGATTTATTTATTTTCCTAATGTATTTATGTTTGCGTGCTTTTGCATGCAACATTGTTGAGCTCATGGTTGGGTTGGAGTTATTTCACCAAGACAATTCGTACTTGTGTGTTGATATGAGAACCTGTTGGAGCAAGTGTGAGGTTGGTGTACTCTAGAACCTGGTTTACATCCCCTGTGGCAAATTGTTTTTCCACTGACCGTTCAAAGGCGGTAACCCCTCGGGTTCTCAATTTCGTTACATGTAATTGTTTGTGACGTCCTGATTTAAAACTGTTTTGAAACTGATTATTGTAATACCATGCTCACTTTTCCTCTCTGATTTTTGGCAGTGTGGGGTGTCTGCTATGTGTGGCCATTCCTGATATGCATATTTCACTTTTTTATATTTGTCGGCAGAAATTTCAAGTTGTGAATTAACTTTCTAACAACGCTAAGGGTTAAATATATAAAAAGCAGAATATAAATCATTTGGGTATTTGAACAATATGCAAATCTATATAGACTGGGATATTGTTTCCTCCAATCTTAAAACTGGCTGAAATATTAAAAAACCCGTAATTTTAAAAGTACTTTTTAACATAGAACAGTATCGTGCTCAACGACCTCCAAAGGACGTAACTTAAACTCACTGTCGTGTAACAGCTGCCCTGTACCAAATAGTGGGTACCCTGTGGCAGTCCGCAAGACGGCGACCAGTTAAGCGACGAAAAGGTATGTGCTATTTTGTTTCCAATTTGTATGCATATTGTAAGGTATAGACTTGTATACTTGGATCATATAATGAAAAGGATTGTTGATTGATTAAATGATTGCTTGTTTTATTGCCCGTGTGTCTGTTTGACCCTGTAATTGATGAAAATAAATGACCTTATCGGCTATTTCAAAATTGAAGCGAGAGCGACGATTGTACAAGGTAACCTCTTATAATCCCAGGGGCGGTACAGGGTACCAACAACAATTTGTTTGAATCGCATTTTCTAAAAAACAAAATAATTGTTCAGTTTAATAATTATACCACAAGATAGGCAATTAGAGGCGCTTCAAAGGGATATCACATATTACGAGAACAACGAAGTTGTCATAGAATAAAAAGCCGAAATCAGTCGTCGCTCTCGCTTCAATTTTGAAATAGCCAATAAGGTCATTTATTTTTATCAATTACAGGGTCACACAGACACACGGGCAATAAAGCAGGCAATCATTTAATCAATCAACAATCCTTTTCATGATATGATCCAAGTATACACGTCTATACCTTACAATGTGTATATAAATTGGAAACAAAATAGCACATACCTTTTCGTCGCTTAACTGGTCGCCATCTTGCGGACTGCCACAGGGTACCCACTATTTGGTACAGGGCAGCTGTTACATGACAGTGAAACTGCAATGAGAACTTATATTCATAAATAAAACTGTTTTGATAAAGATCTTATAACAAATTGACTAACCAGTTTCGCAGTTTGTCCCCGTATAACCAGCGCTACAAGAACACGCGTAGGAGTTCACTCCATTTGTGCACACACCACCGTTCTGACAGGGGTTACTTGAACATTCGTTAATGTCTGTAATTGTTAATGATTTGTATATTTGTAACAAAATGTAATATTCAATGTACCTCATAGCAATATTTGCATTATTTTAATATTCCCTTAATATTTTTGAATGGCATTTTTGTTAACCTAATCGTTTAATCTAACATTTTTATTACTTAGAAATGGATTTTGACAAAGAAATTAGTTTTTAATTTAACTCTTTTTACAACGCAAATGGCAATTATAAAAAGCAGAAAGTATATACTTGTGGGGATAGAACAATATCGAAATCTATTTTGACTGGTATATGGTACCCATCCATCTTAAAATTGGCCGAAATATTAAAACAAAAGTAATTAAATGTTTAAACATAGTACAGTTTCGCGCTCAACGATCTTTTAAAAGACGTAACAGGGTAACAGCACTGTGACATTATATTAAAATATGACAATATTTGGATAAAAAAATTATTTCAAATAAACTAACCAGTTTCACAGTTTGTTCCCATGTAGCCAGCGCTACAAGAACATGTGTAGGAGTTCACTCCATTTGTGCAAACACCGCCGTTCTGACAGGGGTTACTTGAACATTCGTTGATGTCTGGAATGTTAAATGATATGTGATAGTATAATCAACATATAACATATATAGCTGCATTTGAATTATTTTAAATACCCCCGATCGGATGAAATATTAGTTTAAATAGTCGTAGGTTTTAATTAAGAAATGAGTTTAAATTAACGTTCCAAAATTGTTGAGGTACTCGAATAAAAAACAACAAGTGTCTTTAATAATAATACAGTCTAAAACAAAACGATCGAAAACAGATGCATCAATTTTGAATTATTTTAGACATTACAAATAAAATTATGAATCAGTGTACAGGATACCAAAAGTGTTCCTGTGAGTGCAATCAAAACTTTTCTATCAAACCCACAGAACATAAATAAGCTGTGGATTTTGAAAATTTACAAAATGGACATTTTACATATATTCGGAATATTTTTGTCTATCAATAAAAACAACGCAAATGTAGAAGTTTACAGTATCACTTCCATTTGTTTGAATTTCTTTTGATTTATTGGTCTAGGACTGAATGTTCATGCACGAGTTAGTTTCAACCTACCAGTTTGGCAGTTTGTACCGGAGTATCCGCTGCTACAATCACATGTGTAGGAATTCACACCATCAGTGCAAACACCGCCATGCTGACAGGGATTGCTAGCACATTCATTGATATCTGAAATGTTTATTTCAGCTTATAGATTCATGTGATATCTGAAAAATATTTTTGTAGATATTACAATGTCCAGTGTAATGAATTTGAGCCCTGGATTTCATGGAGTATTTCTTCTAGATCCAACGAGATCCAACGGTCGACACATACATATTTTCTAGTTGCCAGAACTTTTAATCAGATTAGTGTAGAAAGCTGCCAGAGTATATACTATTAAGAGAACAGTAACACGAAATTATTTCAGTGGACGGAATAAGAATTCCAGAGCAGCTGTTTATAAAGTGTTGCATTATAAAAGAATCATTACGGTGCCTATTGACTAAGCTAAAATGAGTTGCTGTTAACTCTTGTATACATATCTATTTTCTTGC
This sequence comes from Corbicula japonica, assembly GCA_038501625.1. Taxonomy (NCBI): domain Eukaryota; kingdom Metazoa; phylum Mollusca; class Bivalvia; order Venerida; family Cyrenidae; genus Corbicula; species Corbicula japonica. Next base: position 2,007,255 of record JAZAYU010000080.1, read on the forward strand.
GTAAACAAAACACTCATTTATTTATTATACCCTTCATTTTTAATTAAAAATTCTATTTGAAATGGGGGTTTGGCAACCTACTTGTTTGGCAGTTTGTGCCCGAGTATCCGCTGCTACAAGAACATGTATAAGAATTTGATCCATCGTTACACGTGCCGCCGTTCTGACATGGGTTTCTAGCACAGTCATCTATACCTGAAATGTTACGTTTTTATTATGTGTTTTTTTTTTCAACTGACACTTTCCCAAGGTTATAAAACTGAGATTAGAAACCAGTCTCAAATCTCAAGCATCCAGTCGCCATTTCAGCCAATCGGATGCTTGAGATTTGATAATGGTGTCCATGCTCAGTTTTATAAGCTTGGGCAAAAGTCATTGAAAATGATGTATAGCTAGGAATTTCAAAAAATCTGATTAATATCATCTCCTGAAAACCGCTACGCTATCAGGATCTTACGAAGAGTCACTAAAACATGCTTTTATCAACAACCTTGCGATCCAATCAGATTGTCGCTTACAAAATCGCAAAAGTAGCTAAATGATGATCGCCGTAAATGTCCAAATGTTCCGAACGTTGTATTGTATTTCGTATCCATTATACACATTGCTTTTAAACCATGGAAAGTGTTGACAACCCGTGTAAGACATATTGTACTGAAGTTTGTTGTATTTTATATAGTACTACATTCATTTCCACTGAAATGACATCTTCAGATCATTTTGACCTTTAGCGTTATATATCATGATTCCGATGTTGACAGTTTTTTAAAAATAGTTACCCGGAAAAACCACAATAGCTAATATACGGTATTTGCGGGCCGTCATCAGATCTAACATTTTGTTAGATCTAAATTAAGTGAGATTGGAAGTTTATTTAATATACCGGACACGATTTATATGTGATTGAATGTGTGAACCAAATGAAACGGAAAGGTTTATTTTAAAATGATTAAGGAAATAAAAGAAAACAAAGCATTCCGAAAATTCTCGTTAAGGATTGGTATGAAATTTAACTTAACTGCAGTGGGTGTAACTGGGGGTTGTTTGCTACATATGGAAACTGACACATTTTTTGTTGCCTTACCAAGGATAGGCTGAACCTATGTGTTCGTTTAGCAAAATGACACTTACTTTTGCAATAAAATAAAATGAAATATTCAAATGAAGCTTAAAAGTAAATACCAAGTGTGCTTTAAATAAAGAGTATTTGGTTAGAAAACTAAATATTTTATTACATAATTGAAAAAAATTTGACCTAACCGCGAACATTCTACGTAAGCTGTTTGAACATTTGTTATATCGAAGTAAGGCTTCACCTCTGAATTACATGTAATGCTTTTCAACCAAGTAAATAAACTGGGCGCTATGCAAAAACACCTCAGACGATATTTCCTATGTTGAAACCCTCAAGATTTAGGAGACGATTACTCATTGATATATGTTATGTTAATATGCTCTCTCTCCCTTCTTTTGCTGTGTGGGGAGGCTGTTTTTCTGAATGTGGCAGTTCCTGATTATGCATATTTCACATATGCATAGTCAATGTATTAGCAAGTATAATTGAAACAGGACATCAATGTATTAATAAATAGAATTATTCAGTTGAACTACTTTATCTACCAGAAATTTCGACACTATTTGACATATTTATGTCTGAAATTTTACCGGGTCTCCACTTATCAGATAGTAAACAAGTTCCATTTTGTCACGACGCGTCACAATTATATTTATAAACCATGCAAGTTCTTACGCCTGAAAAATGAAAATTAAATAAGTTCACAACTTCACATTTCAGGTGCGACCTTTAGCGTTGTGAAACGCGTAAAGCCGACGCGATTTTCTCATAGTCACGGGACAAATCGACTATACTTAGAGGAAAAAAACTTTTCATTACGACCATCTACATATTCTGTCGGTTAATCTATTTAACTTTAAAAGAAATCCATCATAAAGTTACTATAGGTAGTGAGAGTAAGTGGGCTAATCTTGTGCTCTTTATGGGTGTTGATGCAACAAAATTATAATACAAAGTGTCATAATAAATGGTTGAAGAAAAAAAAACAACCTTTCTTTACGACAATCTATATATCATGTCTTATAATCTATTCAGGCTTGGTATGAATATGTCAGACAGAAAAAGAGGAGTTAATGCTACAAAATTGTTATTGAATTTTAGAAAATGGCTTTAACTTTGTTACACTGTAAAATGCTTGCAGAAATTACACATCTCTTTACACCCATCCACACAATCTGCATAATCATCAATGCAGGTAGGAAAGAAATCCACCTCACAGAAAATGAGAAGTTGATGCCACAAAATTGTATTCCTAACACAGACTGACTCATCATGGCTCTAACGGATACAAACTGGCATGTTACGTGTTATTAAATGGATGTAAATAAAATATTTAATAAACGAGCTTCTATCTAGGGATTTTTTCTAGATCTTTCGCCTTTACTGTTGCCAGTATATAAATTGGTTAGTGTTGAAGCAAAAAAAGCAACATTTCCTGACAAATGTTATTAGCTTCTTTGATTTTGCATGCAACATTGTCGAGTTGATGTTGGGGCGCACTAGAAGCTGGTTTAAACCCCAAGTGGCTAATTGTTTTGCCATTGACCGTTTGAAGGTGGTATCACCCCTGGTTCTCATTTTCGTTAATTGTTCATGGTCTCCGTTTCGAAATAAATCTATTTATAACCCATGCTCCTTACCTCTCTCCTTTTTGGCTGGGCGGGAAGGCTGTGTCTTCTAGATGCGGCAGTCCAGGATATACATATTTCTCTTTTTTTTTGAAATCAGACAAAAATGCAACATACTGTCATTACATTTGACAAGGTATACATGATTGCAAACTGGAACATTCAGGGACATGCCAAAGAGTGTTCCAGGTCCATAAGAATGCATCCAGTAGCATGTTGACACCGAGGCGTATGTACACTGGCAGAACATCTGCGCAAGTTTAAAAGAAATCCGCATAAAATAAGTTAGTTGTATTAATATTTGTTTTGAATGAGACAATACAGATATAAAATAAAAGTAAGCAGTATGTACCTGGTGATACAGTGGTAGCTGCTGTCGTCGCCGTCGTCAGCACTGCAATTCAATTAGGAATATAATAATAACGCACTTTTAGTGCTCTAATGGACTTCGCAATGAAACAAACGTCACAATACATGTCGTTTTTTTTAATCCGACTTATTATTGACTGATGGCCACGATGTATTATAGATAGAGTTTCGATAATTAATTTTTCATATCTTTTTTAATTCACCAGAAACAGAAAGATGATCAAATATATACACTCCACAAAAACAACACAAATAGTTACGTTAACAAATTCACAATGTACAATAATTTGTAGGGGCTCCACTAGCTGCTGGATTTCAAGGGTCATTTTATGAGGATTCTGCCAAATAAAACCCAAAATACCCTTAACTCGAAAACATGACCTTTCATCTAAATTCATAGGCGTCAAATGAGTTTGTTTTTAATTTCATGGGTCAAAGGATCGTCTTCCCGATAAAATGGAACCGCTGCTTTCCATATAAAAATGATCTATTTCTGAGAATACAGCACATCTGAGTAAATGTTAAAAATGTGTTATACGTTCACTAACCGGTTTGGCAGTTCGTCCCCGAGTAACCAGCGCTACAAGAACACGTGTAGGAGTTCACTCCATTTGTGCACACACCGCCGTTCTGACAGGGGTTACTGGAACATTCGTTGATGTCTGGAATGTTAGGTGATTTGTAGATTTCAAACAAAATGTAACATACCTCATAGATGTATTTGAATTATTCAATCAAATTTCCAAATAGGAAGTTTTTTATTACATTATTAATTATTGACAAAGAGTTTAATTTATTTATTGCTGCGGCAAATTCAAAAATACGTCTTAAAAAGATCACTGTATCATGTCAAAGAACATATTTATTACATATTTGTTTATGTCTGTTCAAAACAAAAATGGCAATATGAACATAAAGAATGTGTTATATGTTCTCTAACCAGTTTCACAGTTCGTCCCCGAGTAACCAGCGCTACAAGAACACGTGTAGGAGTTCACTCCATTTGTGCACACACCGCCGTTCTGACAGGGGTTACTTGAACATTCGTTGATGTCTGTAATATTTAGTGATTTGTAGATTTGTAACAAAATGTAATATACCTCATAGCTGTATTTGCATTATTTAAATATTCCCTTTAACTTTTCGGATGAAATTTTACTTAATCCAATCGTTTTATCGTTAAGATTGTATTACTTAGAAATGGATTTTGACAAAGAAATGAGTTTTGAATTAACTTTCTTACAACACCAATGGCAATTATAAAAAGCAGAAAGTATATCCTTGTGGGGATAAAACATTATCGCAATCTATATTGACTGGGATATTGTACCCACCCATCCTAAAATTGGCCTAAATATTAAAACTAAAGTAATTAAAAGTATTAACATAGTACAGTATCGTGCTTAATGACCTTTCAAAGGACATTACTGTTAACAGCACTGAGACATTATATTCAAATATGACACTATTTGGATAAAGACGTTATTACATATATACTAACCAGTTTGGCAGTTTGTCCCCGAGTAACCAGCGCTACAAGAACATGTGTAGGAGTTCACTCCATTTGTGCAAACACCACCGTTCTGACAGGGGTTACTGGAACATTCGTTGATGTCTGGAATGTAAAGTGATTTGTAGATTTGTAACAAAATTAAATATACCTCATAGCTGTTTTAGATTTTTTTTAAATATCTCATATATCGTTTCGGATGAAATTTTAGTTAATCCAATTTTTTAAACGTAAGAATTTTAATAATTAGACACATTTTGACAAAGGAAAAAGTTTTGAATAACCTTTGTAACAACGCCAAAGATTTAATATACCTCATAGTTGTATTAGCATAATTTTAACACCGCATATTTTACCCATTACTTTAATAACCCCACTATCTTCGGATGAAAGAGTTTAGTTAATCCAATCATTAAAGCGTAAAAGTTATATTAATTATAAATGGGGTTTGACAAAGAAATGAGTTTTGAATCACTTTTATAACAACGCCAAATGCGAAACTAATAAAGCAGGAAGTATTTCATAGGCCAGGGTTGATTGAACCACAGGAACCTGAATTTCTTTCAATAGTTACCCCGATCCCACACATATGACGTTTGACCCTATATACATATATAATAAACACAAGGAATGCAACGGATAGGTACCCCACCCACTAACCCGTTACAAGAATTTTCCAGCATTGACACGGAGTTTTCGCTGGTATAACATTTGAACAAATTGAAAATCTATTATTAGCAAACATAGCACCTTAATAATAGTCATTCTGGAATCGGTTATCAAACGTTTGTTTCGTTCTTTATTTTGTCGTCCACTCCATTGCGCGACGTCACTCATTTCTACACCGGGGCGAATAGGAATTCCGAAAAACTCTATTTCTGGTTTCTGTTTGCAAATGCGGTAAAAATGCTTTGTTCGTTTCTGATTGTATTAAAACCACAAAAATGACGTTCAAATATACTAAATCGGTGGATTGTATGGCTTTAAAAAGGAGTAATGGAAACGGGATTGACTTCATGCCTATATTTTATTTATTAACATGATAGAACGCATATTTGTATTTGACACTGGAGATAGGCAATTTAAAATCGCCATATGTTTGGGTTTTACTTTAGTGCAACCTACGGAAAAACCAGCTTTCTGGTTTTCCCGCATGCTACTTTTACATTTCATTTTATTGAAACGAATGAATAACACATTGAACACATTTATCTTGAATTCGTAATTTAATTTCTAAAGGTCCCAAATATAGAATATCATTGATATTAATGCATGCCGTGCAGAAATTGCTGAGTCTTTGAACTTATTTTGCAATAAATGGTGCAAAAGAGAACATGCCGAGCCTAATGCACTTTCTAACTGGAAAAAACACATATTCAAAATAATTGACACTCGTATATCATTTTATGAAAGAAACATTGCTTTATTACCACCTCGACCTCGTTTTAACTTTCGTCATTTGAAAAAAGGAATTCAAGACTTTCATAACAGATTTGTTTTAACACCTGCTGATAAGGCTTCTAATAATGTAATTATAGTGTGACGAATACACTATATTAATATTCAAACTAAAGAACTGAACAGCACTTATGCTTATATACTGACTTCTTCATCTGAGAGTGATATTGTTACTGCACACACTCTACAAATTACAAAATTAAGAATTAGTATTGAGCCGAAACAAGACAAAGTACCTGCTATGTATTGGTTGCCTAAAATGCATAAAACACCGTACAAAGCAAGATTTATTGCTAACTGTAGTTCTTGCACTACTACTAAATTATCCGTGGTCTTAACATCTTGTCTTACAGCTATAAAAGAACATGTAATTAGGTATTGTGATAAGGTTTTTGAAACTTCTGGCAAAAATTTATTTTGGTCGATTAAAAATTCAAATGACGTTTTGAAAAAGCTTAAATCAAATAATTTTGGGGCGTTCTGTTTGTCTACTTATGATTTCTCAACATTATACACTTCGCTCCCTCATAATTTAATAAGAGACAAACTAACCAGTCTCATTGAAAAAACTTTTGCTAGAGAAAATAAAACCTTCATCGCTTGTAATGAACATAGGGCATTTTGGTTCTTATGATAATTATACCTTATGGACTTGTCAAGACCTAATAGAGTCGCTAACTTTCTTACTGGATACTATTTATGTTAGATGCGGTACCTCTATTTATAAACAAGTAATAGGCATCCCAATGGGTACTAATTGTGCACCCCTTGTTGCTGATCTGTTTTTATACTGTTATGAAAGAGACTTTATGTTATCTCTTTCTTCTGAACATCAAGATGATATAATTACAGCTTTTAACAACACCTCGAGGTACCTTGATGATTTATTAAATATAGACAATAACCATTTTCCATTACTGGTTAATAAGATTTATCCTAAAGAACTACAACTTAATAAAGCGAACACTTCAGAAAAGCAAGCAAACTTTCTCGATCTAAATCTGTCCATTGAAAATGGTTATGTCACTACTAAAATTTATGATAAAAGAGATGATTTTAATTTTAATATAGTAAATTTTCCGTTTTTAGACGGCGATGTTCCTCGTGCAACATCTCATGGGGTTTATATCTCACAGCTTGTTCGCTTTTCAAGAGCTTGCAACGATGTTAATGATTTCAATGAACGTAATCTTTGCATTACAGAAAAACTTTTAAAACAGGGTTATCGGTATCACAAATTAAGGAAAACCTTTTGCAAGTTTTATCGCCGATACCCAGATTTAATTCATAAATTAATACAAATGCAGTTTAAAATCACTTTTGCAACAAGGTATTTCACAGCCAGTTTTTTTATGGAGATTTAATTTATAAACTTAAAAAGATAAAAGGCAGTGTTAATTTCTCCTGGTTATTCGTAAAAACCATCTGTAAATTTAAAAAGAAAGTTTACCAACATGATATTTTACAGCGCTCTTCAGGCCTGGTGATTAACCCTTCTACAGTTGATCATTATGCTTACCTCTTTGGTTGCACGACGGTGGCAAGGGTTTAAGAGTTTATGAAGGTTAATGGGGAAATCTTTTCTTAAAAGAACCTAGAAGCTCGATTTGTTTCTTTTATCCCTGTCATCGTGTTCTTGCTGATTTTACTCCAGGAGCTCTGGTCTCGGTAAGATCATTGAGTACCCGCCCCTTCGGCTTTGCAATGCTCTTAGCTTCTTATGTTTATATGTTTGTGTGCTTTTGCATGAAACATTGTTAAGCCAATAAGTGGGTTGGAGTCTTTTCACCAAGACAACTTGTACTTGTTTTGTGATATGAGAACCTGATGGGGCAAGTGTGAGGTTGGTGCACCCTAGAACCTGGTTTAAACCCCAGTGGCAATTTGATTTGCCACTGACCGTTCCAAGGCGGTAACCATTCGGGTTCTCATTTTTGTTTATTGTTAGTGGTGTCTTTTTTTGAAACTGATCATTTTATTAACCATGCTCTCTCCCCCTCTCTTCTTCTTGACTGTGTGGGGAGGCTGTTTTTTCTGAATGTGGCGATTCCTTATATGCATATTTCACCTTTTTATAACAAAACATTAATATATATTTATACAATAAATACATAGTATCATGTCAATTTTATATATATTTATACAATAAATACATAATATCATGTTATTATCATTTTTCAAAAATATTATTTTTCATTTGCCCCGATGTAGAAATGAGTGACGTCACGCTATGGAGTGGACGACAAAATAAGAATGAAACAAACGTTTGACAGCCGATTCCAGAATGACTTTTATTGAAGCGCTATGATTGCTAATAATGGATTTTTATTTTGTTCAAATGTTTGACCAGCGAAACTCCGTGTCAAGGCTGTAGCTGGAAAATTCTTATAACGGGTTAGTGGGTAGGGTACCTATCCGTTGCATTCCTTGTGTTTATCATATATGTATATAGGGTCAAACGTCATATATGTGGGATCGGGGTGATTATTGAAAGATTTTCAGGTTCCTGTGATTGAACAATATCAAAATATATAATACCTGGGATATTGTTTCTAGCTTTCTTAAAACACGCCAAAATATTAAAACAAAAGTAATTTTAGAAGTTCTATCATCACTGTACATAAGTATCGTGCTCAACGAATTCAAAGGAAGGATGTTTCTGGCAACAGCGCTGAGACATTATATTCTTATATGACAATATTTGAATAAAGAACTTATCATCTATTGACTAACCAGTTTCACAGTTCGTCCCCGAGTATCCAGCGCGGCAAGAACACGTATAGGAATTCACTCCATTTGTGCACACACCGCCGTTCTGACAGGGGTTACTGGCACATTCGTTGATGTCTGGAATGTTAAGTGATTTGTTTATTTGTAAAAGAAGTTAATATACATCATAGATTTATTAAATGTTTTAAAATATCTTCTCGGATGAAATTTCAGTTAATCCAATTTTTTAAACGGAAGAGTTTTAAAGCCCCAGCCCTAAACTTAAGTAAGAATATACTATTAAAAATCACATTTGTCCATATAGACTCCAATATATAAACTCTCTAACAGAACACAAAAGGTCCGATTGAATTCTTTCTTATAGACGGGATTTTCAATGATGATGTTCAATTATAGTTAACGAACTTTTAAGAAGCTAAATATAATGGAGCTATATTTAGCACCTATTTTTGACGAAGCGACCACTTCATGCGCGATCTCGATTTCTGTGAAGTTTCGGAAATCCTACTTTCGCTTTTAGTTGCGCGGACCAAATTTATTTTAGTAAATTAAAATTTTATTAGCCCGAACTAATGCTGCAAATTTGTGCCTATAGTTCCAAATACATGTAATATTTCATACAAGAGCGGGTTAAATTGAAGTAATGCCGCTTTAATAAATTAGACACATTTTGACAAATAAAAAAGTTTTGAATTGCCTTTTTAACAACGCCAAAATGCAAAATTAAAAAAAGCAGGAGGTATTTCATTGGCCAGGGGTGATTGAACAATATCGAAATCTATGACGCCTGGGATATTGTTTCCAGCTATCTTAAATCCCGCCGAAATATATAAACAAAAGTAATTTTAGAAGTTCTATTATCACAGTACATAAGTATCGTGCTCAACGAACTTCAAAGGAAAGACGTTACTTGCATCAGCACAGAGACCTTATATTCTTATATGACAAGATTATAAAGAACTTATTATCGTTTGACTAACCAGTTTCGCAGTTTATCCCCGTGTAACCAGCGCTACAAGAACATGTGTAGGAGTTCACTCCATTTGTGCAAACACCGCCGTTCTGACAGGGGTTACTGGAACATTCGTTGATGTCTGTAATATTTAGTGATTTTAGCTTTGTAATCAAATATAATATTTCTAATCAGCGGCGTATGGTTCCAAGATAAAATGATGAATTTGTCCTAAACGAGCAAACAATGGGCGGAACTGAGCAAAATTGAATTTTGACAGGGGTTCTGAGAATACAAATCCTGCATATCACGTACCCAAAGTAAAAAATAACAAACAGGAAGTACATGTATATTCTTGGTGTGCAAAATGCCCGGAACAGACGCATCTATTGTCATTATTATTTTGAACATTTAGAAATAAAATTATGAATAGGTGTTCATGACAGCAAACGTTACCATATCAAATACAATCAAAGTTTACTACGAAAGCAGACCTACTTTAGTTAATGATTTTGAAAAAAATACAAATGTGTTAATTTTACATCTATTCGGAGAGTGTTTGTTTTTCCAATTAAAAACGACAAATCATTACATTATATGCGCGGTACCATTCCATTATACTAAATTTCCTTTGATTTATTGGTCTAGAACTGAATGTTCATGCACGAGTTAGCTGCAACCTACCTGTTTGGCAGTTTGTACCGGAGTATCCGCTGCGACAAGTACATGTGTAGGAATTCACACCATCAGTGCATACACCACCGTTCTGACAGGGGCTACTAGCACATTCGTTGATACCTGAAATGTTTATTTCAGCTTAATATACGAGAGTTGTCCCAATAAAACGTAGTCAAACTGATTAAAATTAAAACTACTGAACACACGTATATGCAATTTCATAGTTTTAAGACATTATTTCAAAGTTCCCTTTAAATCTTTTTCAACATCACAGTAGCGTTGTTTGTGCCGTGTGGCGGCTGTAAAAAGTCTACCCGTACATTCAATCAGTGCTGTTATCAGTGACGTCCTTTGAATGTCTTTGAGCACGATACTTATGTACTATGATGATAGTACTCAAATTACTTGTGTTTAAATTTTCGGCCAGTTTATAGATGGGTGGTTTAAATATCCCAGCCAATATCGATTCGGATTTTTTTTTCAATCCTCCCAAGGATATACTTCCTGCTTTTTAAATTTTGCCTTTGGCGTTGTCTGCGATGAGAAGGATTTATTTTCTCAAAATCCCTGTCAAAATTCTATTTGTTTAGTTTCAACCATTGTTTTCTCGTTAAGGGCAAATCCAATCTTTTATCCGGCGACCATGCGCCGTTGAACATGGAAAGGGATAAGTCTGAAAATACCGCTTTGAAGGTTCCATGTTCATCGCCATATGCATACCATCGTTTAGGATGGATCAAAATTGTTATGTCTATTTTTTTAATACTGTATTGCGCTTAAACCGGGCGATGCGGCGTGAGCAGTTATATGCATTTCCATTACTGTCTATGAATAGGCTCAATCAAACCGAGCCTGGAATATTTTCATATTTGTCGTGTTCAATGGCTTTCAAAGTTTTCTTTTCATCTTTTTCTATTTATTTAGGCATTAATAATTCAGGTGATTTATTATTGCACAATGAAATAAAAAAAATAAATAAAACCTGTAAAACGCAACTGAATGCTAGTGATTTACTGTTTATTTCTGGTCGGACGGTGTCTATACATTGTATGCAAACAAATGCCTTAATGCTTAGCAGGTTAGTTATTTCGCCCTATAAAATAGTTGTTACGCCGTAATTAAGTAGTTCCTATCACGATGTTCACAGCGATATGAATACAGTTACGATTGACACTTTTGTAGCTGGTAAACATGTACAGAGCAAATATTACAATCAATGTAAACAGTTTTGAACATAATGGTCCATAATGCATGATTAGCATTCCACACGTCGTCTATAAATATTGAAATATTTCTTTAGCTTTTCGTAAACCAATGTTTAACCTGATGTTGAAGTGATGGATCTTGTGGTTGTTGGTCTAGATGTTGATGTTGTCCTAGACGTAGAAGGCGCTGCTGTTGTCGTGGCAGCAGTTGTAACTGAAACAATTTACAATGATCATGAACTATGTTAAGTTTCAAACCTGTAATGGAGTGAAAAGTATAAAAAGCGCTGTTTCGGGCCAGACCTTTAGCGTCGTGAAATCAACTTTCGCGAAGTCGCGTACGTTTACGCGCTTTTGTAATAGTAGTCACGAGACAAAATGACCATTCTTTAGTCCTGGTGACATCACACCAGCTGTCATCACATGACTTACTCGCGGGTGCATTAAATCAGTAAATTCGTCCGATAACGGTGAATTATCACATATCTTTCTTTCTTTAGTTACAGTCACGAAAATAAAATAAAACAATTGGCTTGTTTTGAATCTTGACTTGTACAGGAGTCTGTTTGTCTTAGTGAAGCGGTTGCTGATATGCTTATTTCACTTCTTTCTAGAACTTTTGACTTTCGTGTTGCCTGGACGTAAGGTACATATTGTTAAAGCAAATAAAAGCAATATAAACAAATCAAACGAATACAATGAAACTTACCGTCATTACAGATGACAAGGGATGCGTGATTGCAAACTGGAACATACAGCGACATGTCAAAGAGTGTTCCAGGTCCACAAGAATGCATCTGCCAGTAGTATGTTGACTTCGAGGCGTATGCACACTGGCAGAACTGTGAGCATCCAGAGCCATACACAACTGTATATCGGCCGTTACTGTAGTCTAACTGACTGCATGCACCTTGTAAACACACAAAAACAACGTCGTCAGAAAGTAAATAAGATTACGATTTTATAGCAGCAGATGTAATAATAAGTTAATATTAGGTACCATTAAATTAATAAATGTTCGACAAAACAGTTCAAACATGCAACTTTCCACAGATTTTTCCATTTATTTCCTTTTTTTAATTTCATAAATACATACTGGAAAGCTTCATAGAATTTTTTGTTTCATTTTTATAACGTATACCTTGGTATTTTATAACTCGGACAAGTTTGATTTTTTTAGAATGCATGACAGCGGTACCACTGATGGTCAGACGTATTAAATGTACCTCCTTGAAAGCAAACAAATCAGGCGCGTCATGCAAATATGAGTCTTGCAGAGGTTGACGTCTTTTTTTTAAATGGCGTTATGAATTCTAGCAGGCACGTTGATTATAATATATTTCGCAAGAATAAATGAGTCGCAGAACTATTAATCATATATAGAAATGAAACATTAAGTAGTGTTCTATAAAAAAACCCAACTAAAATGCTAAAATATCACAGAGGACACGTTTTCCAATAACGATGCTCAAATACATATCCGTCGTATATAGTCGTCCTGTACTTCGATTGATTGTTCTCAGTGATTATTTTAACTGATTCCCTCTAAGCATGTTTCTGAATAATTTTGACTCCCGGATCGAATTCTTCGAAATCACAATTGCAAATATGTAATTTCCACATAGCTGTGGTAAAATTCTATCTTATCAATTATAACTCTTACACATTAAAGCCGAGGCATTATAAATGTACTTACTGTTTGGAACACACCCGCCTGTACCTGCAAATGAATAAATATTATATTTAAATGTATTTTTTACGTTTTATATGAATGTACATATAAAACCATAAATTAAGTTAATTTATCTTATTACTTTTAAGTGTATTGTTCTTCGGAAAAGTTAAGTTAATTTATCTTATTACTTTTAAGTGCATTGTTCTCCGGAAAAAAACAACATTTGTTTTAAATACTTTAGAATGATTATGACTTTGAACGTAGAACGTAGAAAAAGTTGGGGGTGTGAAGTTGTGTGTATATGAGGCGGTAATGGTGAGCTGAGTTGATTTTCAAGATCATTCTAAAATAGCTAAAGAGATCAATAAAACTAGTTATAATAATTCCTATAATTTAACACGAAACGCCACAGTATTAACCTTACTCAGTACGTAGCCGGTATATATTTTCTGACCAGTATAGACGTGTTATCTTTTTAAAATCCTTTAAGAATGTAAAATATTCATATCAGAAATAACCCGATTCCGAAAACACAACGTTTACACAGTCGAAATGTTGAGAGAACTGGATATGACTGACAATGCTGTCAATGTCAGTTGAAAATTAAATTGGAAAAACACATTTATATTAAAGTTTATTTGTTAATTATTCAATTTAAGTAAAAAATACAAGATAAAGCACAGCAGTATGTACCTGATCCTCCTATGGTAGCAGCTGTTGCCGCCGTCGTCAGCACTGCAATTGATATAAGAATAAAGTACATCAAAAGTGATAATGACGAATTTGTTAAAGTGTTTAATGCACTAAGCAACGAACATTTAAACAAGACTTATAAAGTAAATTAAGTTTTTTAAACCCGGTAAATTGTTGACAGCCTGCGTAAGACATATTTTACTGAAGATATATGTGTTTATGTAGTATTGCTTTCATTTCTAATGTAATGACATCTTCATATCATTTTGAATGCGTTATAAATCATGCTTCCTGTGTTGACGATTTCTAAAAAGAGTAATCGGGGAAAACCGCTATAGCTTATGTACGGTGTCTGCGGGCCGACATCAGGTCTAACTTTTTGTTAGATCTGACTTAAATGAGATTGGTGTTTATATGGTACAGGATTTTTTGTTTTGTTGTGAGATGTTGTTCATGGGATGACATTACAAGAGTTATTGGTCGCAAATCTAATGGCAATATTCAGGAAATACTTCTGTTATCAATGTCACTCATGTTGTATGTGGAATTAAGAGGTAGAGAAAATACAGTTCAGTTGTATTAAATATAAATACATTTTAAAAATGTGTCAATTAATGGGAACGTAAGTTATGACAGTATTATACAAGAACATGAATTGAAAAAATTGCTGATTCAAAATGCAATTTCTATTGCTGGGTAAATAGATCATTTTTGACTGAGTCGAGCAGGCATACGTAAATACAGTCTGTAAAACACGGCCAGCAAAAGTCTTCACTATTATCATCAAGGATTTAAAGCATGCTTTCAAAAAATGCATAGTCTTGAATTCGAGTTATGTTTGCCCTTTATAATGCTTGCATACTTGGTTGAATTTATTACGACTAATTTCGAGCAAAAGCAGTCCTTAATATATTGGAGCAATCAGTATAAAAGAGTTTTAAAATTGAAAAACAAATTATACTCAAAGATCGCTATAAACACATTAAGAATGTGTTATACGTTCACTAACCAGTTTGGCAGTTTGTCCCCGAGTAACCCGCGCTACAAGCACATGTGTAGGAGTTCACTCCATCTCTGCAAACACCACCGTTCTGACAGGGGTTACTGGAACATTCGTTGATGTCTGGAATTGTAAATGACTTCTGACAAGATCTTTATTAACTTGTACAACATGTACATTATTAAGAAAAGAACGTGTCATACGCACACTGGTCACAAAAATATAGTTAACACATTCTAACACAAATTTAAACAAGAAATATCTTTAAAAAAGATAAACGGCGTTGATGGAAAAGATTAATATATATATATATGTATATAAGAAAGAAAGAAATACAGAGAGGCAAAGCAGACACAGTTTAGTTATTTTATTTTATTTGTTATAGCTGTCGACGAACCCTCCTTGCCTTCTTCGTATGACTTAGAGATTAAGCGAACGAATCATGACAACTCATAAATTTATTGAAAGTGTCTTGTTGCAACAATTTCATACAGTGATAACAAGTCGATTAAAGATACTGAAGCAAAATATTCAGTTTCAATACAATACCTCGTGTAGAGTGAGAATTCAAGATGAATAAATGTCCTTGAAATTTAATAAATATAAATAATAACAGCCTGTTACAAGAGCGAAATCTACCAACTTTTACGTATATTAACTTTAAAAAAAGTGTCCGTCCTGAGTATTGAACCCGGGGCCTCCGCTTGAGAGGCGAGAGTGTTTGCCACTACACTACAATAAACTTGTATTTCGTACTTGAAATTAACAATCAGTATCAAAGGAACTAGAAAGGAACCAGTAAGAACTAGGAATATCTACACTTCTCTTTCGTTTTACACTGTGTATTGTATGCAAGTGTTTACCTGACACCCAAGAATGTTCCATATAATATTGTATTTAAGACATCAATATTGACTTAACTGGTTACTTAAATCGTAAATATGTTTTTCCTCCAATATAACACCCACTAACAACCAATCGAATTAATCTATTTGATTTTTCCGCTGCATAATAATAAAAATCCCACTAGATACCTCTCCACCCTGCTAGATGCCTCTCTGGTGTAAATAGCTACCAATCGAAATAGTTTATTTCATTTTCCCTCTGCATAATAAGAGAATACGAGTATTATTTACAACATTTCATTGGTCGAAAAACTAGGTCAAAAGTGAGCTTAGACAGCTAAAGCCGAAAAGTTGAAAGATGTATTTTAAACGAGAGTAAAAACTGTATTTAATAAACAATTCACTTTGGTTGAAAAATAAATTTATTATACGATTATGAGTATGTAGAACGGCTGTAGGGGTACAATAGGATCACTAACTAGTTTGGCAGTTTGTCCCCGAGTAACCCGCGCTACAAGCACATGTGTAGGAGTTCACTCCATCTCTGCAAACACCGCCGTTCTGACAGGGGTTACTGGAACATTCGTTAATGTCTGGAATTGTAAATGACTTCTGACAAGATCTTTATTAACTTGTACAACATGTACATTATTAAAAAAAAGAACGTGTCATACGCACACTGGTCACAAAAATATAGTTAACACATTCTAACACAAATTTAAAAAAGTTGAAAGATGTATTTTAAACGAGAATAAAAACTGTATTTAATAAACAATTCACTTTGTTTGAAAAATAAATTTATTATACGATTATGAGTATGTAGATGGGCTGTAGGGGTACAATAGGATCACTAACTAGTTTGGCAGTTTGTCCCCGAGTAACCCGCGCTACAAGCACATGTGTAGGAGTTCACTCCATCTCTGCAAACACCGCCGTTCTGACAGGGGTTACTTGAACATTCGTTGATGTCTGGAATTGTAAATGACTTAATTACAGTATGACAAAATTCGATTTCTAGTCGCCGAGAACTTATTTAGCCTGGTACGCTGTATTATCGGCATACTTGTTAAAATTAACAGTGATTCTTAAGAAGTTCAATATCAGTTATTGACTTCTGTATTTTGGTTAAACTAACTAACATATCGACGTACAATTTACCACGAAATGACAGAGCTCGGCATATCCAAGTCAAAACTATCGAATATGCAAACGCACGACTACATAACTAATTTACGTCGAAAATAGAGATGCGTCGATAATACAGAGTTCCAGTATATGTCGACGTTGGCATAGTGATTTACGAAATTATAAACGTTCATTTAGACTTAAGTACCAGAGTTCTTTGAAGAATTTTTTTATGAAAGCATGTATATAAATAAAGATTGTTATTACCACAGTTATCAATCCTCCAAATACGCCTTTAACTCGACTTTTTTATAATTGTAACGAGGTCAGGTCGTTTATTTTGGATGTTTCGCTACTTTCTGATCGTCAGCGTGCAGTTCAGTAACTTTTACTGAGGTTACTGTACGCATATACTCAGTACAACCAGGCAAAACTAAACCGAATCTTTGAAGACATGATGTTTAAATTATTCATTGACATGTAAAAGGAACACTGAATCAGGCATTTATCTATAGCCATAACTATTTTTATGTCAAAATATCTTTCGAACAAGTTATATTACTGTGTTTCTTACTTGTCTGGCATGTGGTGCCTGAAAACCCAGCTGCGCATGCGCATACATAAGAATTTCCTGATCCTTTACATGTTCCTCCATTCTTGCAAGGCATACTTGCGCATATATCTGTGTAGAAGAATTGACATCAAGGATTAAAATTGTATCAACCTACAGCGACATCGTTTCAAACACAGTAAATATTACAGACAAACCATGTCAGGGTTTAATATTAATTAAAGCTATCGAAAATGTGAGTAGTTATGTTAAACATGTTTTCATAAGAGGAAGGTGTTCTATAGAGGACGATCAGCGATGTGGTTGCCCGTCTCAGGTGAAATGCACGATTTAAGAAAAGGTGAAAGATATGGTGTACAGTGACAGACGACATTCCCTGATTGGCAATAATTTTTTCTTGTTTTGCAGAGGCGTATAGACTTTAGTAATTATACGATTGTTAACTCCATATTAAGTTTCGCTTACATGACAGTAATAAGTCGTCTTTTTATTCCGTTGTACCGCTTCTTTATAAAGAATTTTCCTGTCGGAAGTGGATGGAGAAGTCATGACAAAGACAAACATGATGCGCGTATATAACCTTATATTAAATGATAGGTTTCAAAATCCATGTGACGGAAGAACTAGTTTTTAAAGCAATTCAAACAACAGACGAGCACGACAATGAACTTATTTTAAACAATAGCGTTGCAGTGCTGCGTTGTATGACACTATATCCTTATCTTATCGTTATTTTGCCGACGTAAGCATACCAACCTCACTATGTCTTTACAACGCTTTAAAACACACAAAACCTGTCGACAGTCTGAGATTGTGACACGAGGATTCTACATTATAAATTGTGTGGATGATCTTACCGGTGCAGTCGTATATGGAAAGTCTGTCCGCATCTCCGCAAACCTCACGCCAGTTCCCCGTGCAACGCATGTTACACTCGGCGTCTGGCACCTGAGGCCATGGTTTCATTTGATTGTCACAGAAACATTCGTTGGAATACTAAAGAATGATAAAGCAAACAAACAGCGTAGTTTTTACGCTGTGAAATGTACTCACACGAGCTATTACATCAGCGAAGTAAGAGTTAATCCACTAGTCGAACGTCGAATTAAAGCTTTTTATCCCAAACATATTAATGAAAATTGAGTATACTGCCAATATAAGTTGTTTTATTATAATATATGTATATATCACTTGGAAAGGGTAATGTCATTCGTAGCTGCCCGAAAATGCAAAAACATACCGTACATAGCCATGTAGCCTAAGTTAAGAAGAGTTAGCGTCTGTATGCCCTCCTCTTCGTATACAAAAAGTTCAGTAAGCAAAACTTTATATGGGGTTTACATCATGTTACATTGCATCAATATTGCAGTGGCTTTTAATGTAAGATATAAAAACAGGCAATATATGTTTGATATTTCAAACCAAACAGTTTACAAAACATTCCGAAATAGTCTAAACCCGGTTTACCAGAATCATTTATCGATGCGTTTACCTCCAAACCAGCATAGGTGTATCCCATGTTTCTACAGGCTTCAAAACATTCGAGAATAGTTCGAGCCTGGGAGTTTGTAGCTTGATATCGCAATTTTCTGTCCAAAACTCTATCCTCGAAGCAACCAATGGAATCGTAGCCTGAAAATAGATATAATGTTCAGTAAGTAAATGATAAAAAAAATTATGAACAGTTACATAAAACTAGAAATGATAAGTCACTTTGACATTCTTTTGCAAAAAATAAGAATATTTTGATTATTTTTAACTTGAAAAACTTGACCAAGGTATTCTCTATAAAAATGTATGTAGTCACTGAGAATATCGCTTAACAAGTAAGGAGATCGGCTCTATATTATACATTTATATTTTATACAAACTTGCGGACAACTGCCAGTGCGGTAAAATTTAGATAACTGCAATTGTGGACCTATCCTATATATGGACTTGCATTATCGGGTTAAAATAGAATAAAGTTCTATGATTTTTTTGCAGAATAACAACAAGAATTTATTTTGCGAGTATTAGTGTTAAAATCAAACTGCAAGTCTTGCGCATACTTATTTCACAGTTGTCGCCTCCACGTCCGGTAGTACAGTAACATACATACTGGTCTGGTACCACGGGGAAGCATGTAGCACCGTTCAGACACGGGTTACTGTCGCAGGCTGCAATCATAAACAATGTCCAGATAAAAATAGTATTAAAAGTGTATGTTGTCCCAAAAGTAGAAGTTTTCAATTTTAATAAAAAAATTAAACTTTATTGTAAAAATGTGTAAAAAACTTTCACCTATAAATTATGAGAGATAATTGTGATTTCTTTGCAGTGTAGACCCTTTTTCCTGTGACCTGGAGCGTGCCCCATATGAAGTAGCTAACAGTCTATGACTATTCCGTCATGTATAGAAACGCCTACTACCTATATCAAACTACATGTAATTTGCAGAGTGTGAAGGAGCGTATATTTACGGAATGCCACTGTTCAATTTTCATTGCCTTGTCACAGTTTCAAAATAATATTTTTTTCACTTGATCGCCAATGTTACATTTTATATGTAAAACGAGAAAATTAAATTGAAACTCACCTGTGTTAACCTGTGAAGTTGCTGAAAATAAAAAAAAATGGTCAGTATCAGTTGGACCTTGTTCGCTTTCAAAATATTTTCTCGACCTTGACCCGTACTCCTCTGTGACTATAATTAGTTACTGCAACGAAGCTCCATATTTCATTAAAATAGAGAGATTAATACCATACTTGCAAATTAAATTTATAAGCATCATTAAGTTTCAGGTTGAAGTCGTGACTTCCAGAAATAGCTATGTTCATGGTGTATAGAAGTTCAATGTATTTATTGTGTCAATAGAGCGAGAATCAGCAAAATTAAGATTCGGGTCAAGGTCATTTTCAATATGCGTTCATGTGTCTTAGAAAATCATCTAACCAGAGTTATCGTTCTTTTAGTCAGAAATAGCTGTGTTCATGCAGATGATTCTTTGCAAGTACCAGTTGCTACAAAGGGTTTAAGGTTCAAGTTGTGTGACTTCCGAACGACGCCGGCGAAAAATATAATAAACATATTAAGTCTACTTACTTGATTCACAAAGAGTTCCCGTGTACCCTTTAGCACATGAGCATTTGTATTCACCAGTATGAAGAGCTATATCAACGCATGTTCCGCCATTTCGACAAGGAAAGCTGGCACACGCTGAAATGAAGCAAGAATCACTCTACATTAATATTCAACAGAAAATCAGATAATTTTATTTCGATAATTATACCCCCGTATACGAAGTATAGGGGGTATATAGGAGTCATCATCCGGTCGGTTGGTTGGTTGGTTGGTTGGTTAGTTGGTTGGGCGGTCTGTCTGTGGCACTTACAGCGTCAACAGTTTTCAAGATATCGACTTGAAACTTTAACCATATGTTCGTGAGGACATTTGCGCGAACTATTTTTTTTCTCATGTGGATCAGTCCATTATTTTTCGGAGGGGAGCACGATTTAACAAAATCTTGTGACGCGAACTACTTCAACAGTTTTTAAGATATTGACTTGAAACTTGATACACATGTTCGGCATGAAGTGTAGATGTGCGTGACATATTTTTCGTGTGGATTAGTCCATTATTTTTTGCAGGGGACATGATTTAACAAAATTGTGTTATGCAAACTTCTAAATCTTGTGATGCGAACTACTTCTACAGTTTTTAAGATATTGACTTGAAACTTGATACATATGTTCGGCATGAAGTGTAGATGTGCGTGACATATTTTTCGTGTGGATCAGTCCATTATTTTTCGGAGGGGAGCATGATTCAACAAAATCTTGTGACGCGAACTACTTCTACAGTTTTTAAGATATTGACTTGAAACTTGATACACATGTTCGGCATGAAGTGTAGATGTGCGTGACATATTTTTCATCTGGATTAGTCCATTATTTTTTGCAGGGGAGCACGATTTAACAAAATCTTGTGACGCAAACTACTACTACAGTTTTTAAGATATTGACTTGAAACTTGATACACATGTTCGGCATGAAGTGTAGATGTGCGTGACATATTTTTCATCTGGATTAGTCCATTATTTTTTGCAGGGGAGCACGATTTAACAAAATCTTGTGACGCAAACTACTACTACAGTTTTTAAGATATTGACTTGAAACTTGATACACATGTTCGGCATGAAGTGTAGATGTGCGTGACATTTTTTCATCTGGATTAGTCTATTATTTTTTGCAGGGGGCATGATTTAACAAAATCCTGTTATGCAAACTTCTACACTTACTACGTCAACAGTTTTCAAGATATAGACTTGATACTTTAAACATATGTTCGTGAGTACATTTTTTATTCTCATGTGGATCAGTCCATTATTTTTCAGAGGGGAGCACGATTTAACAAAACCTTGTGACGTGAACTACTTCTACAGTTTTTAAGATATTGACTTGAAACTTGATACATATGTTCGGCATGAAGTGTACATGTGTGTGACATATTTTTCGTGTGGATCAGATCATTATTTTTTTGCAGGGGACATGATTAAACAAAATCGTGTTATTCAAAATTCTACAGTTTTTAAGATATAATACTTGAAACTAAAATTGTATGTTCTGCATGAAGTGCGCATGTAAGCGACATATTTTTTTGTGGATCAGTCCTTTTTTTTGGAGGGGAGCATTATTTAACAAAAACTTTTATTTTAAATCTTATGACGCAAACTACTTCTCCAGTTTTCAAACTTTAAACATACGTTTGTGAGTAGATTTCCATGACATACTTTGTTTCATGTGGATCAGTCCATTATTTTTTAGCAGGGGAGTATGATTCAACAAAACCTTATGACACGAACTACTTCTACAGTTTTTAAGATATTAACTTGAAACTTGATACACATGTTCGGCATGAAGTGTAGATGTGCGTGACATATTTTTCATGTGGATCAGTCCATTATTTCTTGCAGGGGACATGATTTAACGAAATCTTGTTATGCAAACTTCTACACTTACTACGTCAACAGTTTTCAAGATATCGACTTGAAACTTTCAACATATGTTCGTGAGTACATTTGCGCAAATTTTCTTTTCGTCTCATGTGGATCAGTCCATTATTTTTCGGATGGGAGCCCGATTTAACAAAATCTTGTGACGCGAACTACTTCTACAGTTTTTAAGACATTGACTTGAAACTTGATACATATGTTTGTTATGAAGTGTAGATGTGTGTGACATATTTTTCGTGTGGATCAGTCCATTATTTTTTGCAGGGGACATGATTTAACAAAATCGTGTTATGCAAACTTCTACACTTACTATGTCAACAGTTTTCAAGATATCGACTTGAAACTGTAAACATATGTTGGTGAGTACATTTGCGCAAATTTTTTTTTCTCATGTGGATCAGTCCATTATTTTTGGAAGGGAGCATGATTCAACAAAATCTTGTAACAAGAACTTCTTCTACAGTTTTTAAGATATTGACTTGAAACTTGATACATTCGTTCGGCATGAAGTGTAGATGTGCAGGACATATTTTTCGTGTGGATCAGTCCATTATTTTTAGCAGGGGACATGATTTAACAAAATCGTGTTATGCAAACTTCTACACTTACTACGTCAACAGTTTTCAAGATATCGACTTGAAACTTTAAACATATGTTCTTGGTACATTTGCGCAATTTTTTTTCTCTCATGTATATCAGTCCATTATTTTTCGGAGGGGAGCACGATTTAACAAAATCTTGTAACGCGAACTACTTCTACAGTTTTTATGATATTGACTTGAAACTTGATACATATGTTCGGCATGAAGTGTAGATGTGCGTGACATATATTTCGTGTGGATCAGTCCATTATTTTTTGCAGGGAACATGATTTAACAGAATCGTGTTATGCAAACTTCTACAGTTTTCAAAATATCGACTTGAAACTGAAATCATATGTTCTGCATGAAGTGCGCATGTTAGTGACATATTTCTTATGGATCAGTCCATTTTTGGTTTGAGGGGAGCATTATTTAACAAAATCTTATGACACAAACTACTTCTCCAGTTTTCAAACTTTTAACATACGTTCGTGATTAGATTTGCATGACATATTTTTTTTTCATTTGGATCAGTCCATTATTTTTTAGAAGGGGAGCACGATTCAACAAAACCTTCTGACGTCAACTACTTTTACAGTTTTGTTTACATCCGGTGAAAACCCAAGTTGCTATTTTTAAACACAACTTTTGCAGCAAATTTTCAGGATTTCAATTATTTTTCAACTTTCACCCATGAAAGATGCAAACATCATTTCTGTATACTCTGACAAAGCAGTATTACGGGGGTTTTAATCACCTTCAGTGATAGCTCTAGTTGAAATTAAATTAATTTCATACATATCACAAATCGATAAATTGTGTTCAATTTTAAGGTAAATATTTCAGTTTTAAACACACTTCCTTTAATCTTTATTTATCGGTCGTACAGGTAAATTCGGGGAGAATCTGATCAGGCTTTGATTAAAATACAATATACAAAATGTACTATTGGATCCAAGTATAGGTTAATGTTGACAAATTAGAATCAGTCATAGCCGGGCGACAGATTTAATTTGTAAGTGCACAATAATAAACACTAACCGATTGTGTGGTTGAAATTATATTTAGTAAATCAATTCATTTTCTTGGCAATACTGCGATAACATTGGACAAACTTTATTTCAACAATTAAGTTCGTGTATTTGTAGTTGACCAAATGTTGGCGTCTGATAAATTGAACAGCTATTTCAGAAAAGTAATTTTTTAAACAAAATAATAATAAGTATTGATGCAGAAAAGATAAGAATGTATGACTATAAACCGGTGATTGATTATAAATGTGTACATCATCCGATCGTATAAAGCAAGTTTTATGCCTTGCGATTCCCTCAATATGTCAACAATGCAACCATTCTGACCAAGTTATGTGGAAATACGATAAAGGCTTTCCAAGCTAGAGATTGGGAAGTGAGTGTAAATTTTGCCTAAAACGCTGTATATGTAAGTGCCATAACTCTTATGAGATCTAAGGAGAGCGCAGATGAAACCAGCAAATGATAACAAAACTACGCAATAGTATTAAGCAGTTCTTTTCAAGTTTAAGTTTGTTACATTTATAGGTGGACCAAGATAAATTGGCGATGTTTACAATTATTATTAGAATGTAAAGACTGGTTAAGGCAAATTTACGAGTTAAAAGTACTATAATTTCGCCTGATCATATCAGGCTGCGTCGTTCAGCTGCGTAGATATATATCCTTACGCATCTGAACTCCGCCCCGTGATTTATCCTGCGATAAATCACCGGAAGCTTTTGATTATGTCTTAAATAAGCCAATGTAAACACGCCAATATAAACATTGCCAAATTATTAAAATACCTTTGTCCAATAATATATGTCGAGTGTTAATTTTTATCGTCCGAAAGTTAGTGCCAGATATTCGGTTAATCGAATATTAATTGATCCAGGCTATTACACTTGTACATAGTTCAGACTTCAAAAATTGGTCATTTATGCAATACTTTAAGTGCAAGGTTAATTCAATAAAAGAGTTTAAGAAGAAGGATTTCAAAATAGTTTGTAAGTTCAAGGATTAATACATGGGATTTGATGCTTTGGCACAATAGACAGATTAAATAGACGATTAGTTTTTATGTGTTTGTGTCCAGGTGCGTGCAAAAGGACATAAGGACTCGCGATAAGGACACTTTCATTTTCATTTATTGCGCATTATATACTAAACTATACTGACTGCCAATGAAAATGCAACACTTTATTATTTTTTTTGATGCGTGTAAAGTTGGGAAAGATTTTTGTAAAGGAGTTTTAAGGTGTTTTAAAATTAATTAGTAACCAATCGATACATTAATTGTCCACTGATTTTTTTTAAATTTTCTCTCCTACATTAACCCCGTACAAACGTACGAAATTTACGTTTTGGCATTTAGACATATATAATGGCCTAAAAACAAGTCCATTGTTAACCTTCACTTCTAACCTTTCCTTCTTTACTACTGGGCTTCATAAATTCCATCTTCAAATTTCAATTTTTACTCTATTCAAATGTGATAATCCAAGATTTTCAGACAACCAGCGACATAAGTTTCTGGACATGATCCAAGATGTCTCGACGTGAAATCGATTGTCGGATGCTTTGTTCATCGTCAACAATTACTTGCTAGGCCAAACGACATCTTGTTGATTTAAATAAACGTTTTCCTTTGCAAATTTATTAAACTTTTATACAGATCAACATTATTCCAAAAATAAAGTGTTGGGTTTTCATTGGCAGGCAGTAAATTAATCTTTTTATCGTTAATTCTTTACTTTCATGCATTGCTTGTGAAACACAGAACACAGACTGCGCATTGCTGGTTGTCCGTGTCAAGTATATTTTACACACACTCTGTCATGCTCGTTTACTTACCGCGTCTGTTAATCACAGACTGTGCATTGCTGGTTGTCCGTGTCAAGTATATCTTACACACACTCTGTCATGCTCGTTTACCTACCGAGTCTGTCAAACACAGACTGCGCATTGCTGGTTGTCCGTGTCAAGTATATCTTACACACACTCTGTCATGCTCCTTTACCTACCGAGTCTGTCAAACACAGACTGGGCATTGCTGGTTGTCCGTGTCAAGTATATCTTACACACACTCTGTCATGCTTCTTTACCTACCGAGTCTGTCAAACACAGACTGCGCATTGCTAGTTGTCCGTGTCAAGTATATCTTACACACACTCTGTCATGCTCCTTTACCTACCGAGGCTGTCAAACATAAACTGTGCATTGCTGGTTGTCCATGCCGAGTTTATCTAACACACACTCTGTCATACTCGTTTACCTACCGAGTCTGTCAAACACAGACTGTGCATTGCTGGTTGTCCGTGTCAAGTATATCTTACACACACTCTGTCATGCTTGTTTACCTACCGAGTCTGGCAAACACAGACTGTGTATTGCTGGTTGTCCGTGTCAAGTATATCTTACACACACTCTGTCATGCTCGTTTACCTACCGAGTCTGTCAAACACAGACTGTGAATTGCTGGTTGTCCGTGCCGAGTTTATCTAACACACACTGTCGTGCTCGTTTACCTACCGAGTCTGTCAAAAACAGACTGTGCATTCCAAGCTCCACACATCCGGTTCCAATCGTTCCAGCAGTTACTGCTGCACCGGCTGTCATCCAACACGGGGTAAGGGCGCAACGTCATATCACAGTAACAGTGTCCGCCGTCCTGTAAGACATATGACATAAATATTTCTTTTTATTATATTTTCATCATTCCACTCAAATTTTTATAAATACCCGGTCTGATACGTTTTGAGATTTTTTGTTTAATGATTACCATAAGATTTCATTGCCATGCTGATTTTAATCACTATCATATAGGAAACGAATCATCACCCATCTCGTTAGTAATTAACTGTACACCCACAAGAATTTAATAAAGCTCAAATGTATTCTATTCTGTAAGGGCTTATATGGAGGATTGAAAATGTCCATTATCAAACAGTAAGTATTTATTTTTAATCTTTATCAAAACTGTAAGTTTTGAAATCCAGAGGCAATTATTTTCAAGATTACAAACTCTTATTTTCGGTGATAGTTGCGCTAAGAACTACATACTCCCTATGACAAGCAGTTTTTTTTAGGTTTTAGGGTCTTCGCTACGAGAATCAAGGGTTTTCACAAGGTTTTATTGTGAGTACAACTTAATCATAATAATGATAATAATAATAATAATAATAATAATTATAATATTAATAATAATAAAAATTATTATTTTTATTATTATTTTGTAAGTTCAGCCTACCTTGAGACCTGCGAATCTATAGCCAGCAGCTTTACATGAATCCTTACAGGAAGTAATGCTACCAGGTGAGCCTTGATTGAAGTACATCAGAGGGGTACCTCCAGGGTCCTCCACACACCCATGGTATCCCAGGGCTATGCAATTAACATTGTTAATTTAGGACTGGTCCACAAAGAATAATTTGTTGTTACTGTACTTTTATGGGTCACAGTTAATTATAAAAGAGCTTTACAAATATCTTTCCGATTACGGCTTGTGCATGTAACATCACCGAAATAATAAAACTTAACCCACGTTCACACATAGACGCCGCTTATTATTACACGTTTGATATACTTTTAAAGGAGCCATATAATGTAGATCGTTTAACAGACCAAGAAAACAACAGCCAAAACTCAGTTGAAGCTTCTAGTTTACCAAACTAGTTTCCTTGAATGCAAGAAAATACATTTTAAAAAAATTATCTGGAATGTCATTTGTGGTTTTTTAAAGAAGATTGCTGTAGTGTCCGATTTCACATATTACAAATTTTACAGGAGCACCGTTCGCACATTTAACGTCCTTTTTAGCACTCTCTCACACTATCGGCTCATTACATTCACCTCTGTTATAGGCTGGGACTACATTCAACTACATTTACTTTAACACAAAGAAATAGTTCACCAATTACAGTTACAATAGCTTGGGTTTCTTTGGTTTTAAGGAAAGATAGTTGATTTCTGTCATTTGTTTTACCTAAAGCTTTCAAATTCATAATTATGACTGTATAAACTAAGGCTGTCGAGTTTCGTAAAAAAATCTTGACATTGAACCTTTCGCAGAGGTGTTGTGAGTGTAAGGAACGACAACTCTGCGAAGGAGATTGCCTTTTAAGGGCAGTTTTGTTTCAAGAAAATGCAACTTGCGTAATCCGTTGGTAAGGAAGAGACGTGTTTTTGTTCTTTAAAAAATGTGAATCAACTCTGTTTAACGACTGAATTTGTCAATTCAGATTGTGTCATGCAAACGGCGAACATGTAAAAATCATAACCTCCGTAATAGTCTTTCAGTAAAAACCCATCCCCTTAAGCACTGAGGTACTATATACTTTCCTAAGGTCAAACAAACTTATCATTTCAGCAAAAAACATTAATATTTAAAGCAGTTCAACAATATTATTAAAGACACTAAGCGATTTAACATTGTTTAAATGCGTATATTGATATTGACAGATGTTTCCTACTCGCAGACGGGCGCTCATTCTATTATTTTATTGGAATTGTCTAACTAACATAAACATGGATATACGTGACAACAACAACCCTGTCATGTAACATAAAACTTTATTTTAACTCTTTGTAAAATTTCATTAGCCAGCAAATTATGTTAATTTCTTTATTGGTGAGGTCTGTTATTAACGTGGTAATCACTTGTTGCCCGAACCTATTTGCAATATTATGGCGAATAAAATATGTTTAAGCCAAACCACTTGTTGCCCGAACCTATTTGCAATGTTATGGCGAATAAAATATGTTTAAGCCAAACCAAACCATAATACTTACCCTTTAAATCGTTAATGTTGTTATTGCTAGTGCTCAAGGCTGCATTGACGATGTACCCGGAACACAGCAGTGAAAATATGAAGCTACCTCGTAGCAACATTGTCTGCATGTTAAGTCGACGATGATATGGGCACGTCACGGCTCGGGCAAAGATGTCATCTGTGATATTTTTGACATTTTATTTATAATTATGTTTGGTAAAATACTTACTAGCATTTATTATTTTCTCATAAGTAATAAGCTGTTTTGTTTATCACTTTGACCATAGGAGCACGGAGTCAAGAATTTCGTCCGTTCGTTATTCCGCCGGTTTAATTCATTGAAGTTATCACTACTCTTTTTAAGTCTGAGTGAATTTATAAAAAAAAATCTCGCTCTTTCTCAAAATCTTCTCCATGGATCATTATTGATCACTAAACTACCGGTAGTGTTATTTACTTAGAAATGATCAACACCTTGAATGTTTAATAGACTATTTAATACTGCATAGAATAACAATAACAAGGCGGCTTAAACAGAAGATAAAATGTCGATAGCCAGGTACAGAGGCGTGGCTTATAAGAAGTGTATATTACATTCACGTGCTGTATACTCTGTATGTTATCATAAACGTAACACTATTATCCTCTTTTAAATTTTAACTTGTATATTTAAAATTTATTATTCACTAAACACATTATTGGCCAAAAATGAATGTGCAGCTTTAAAATAAACCAAAGATCAACGTTAGATGTCTTTAACAATAACAGCTGATAAGTCAATTAAATTACTTATTGTCCTGGAAAACGTTACACCAACTAAAAACAAAACAAACATTAGAAAGTAATTCCAGGGTAATTATACGTTACATGTAAAAGGAGTTTCACTTGTTAATGCAATTGAGAACTGTCTCAGTTAAGACATTTATCTACAATGTCAAACGATCTGGAGGTTTCCTCGCCCTCTGTGGATATCTCCTTTCATTAGAACTCGACATTTCTGTCTGTTTATCATCTTTAACAATTGGTGTGCTTTGCTGTTTATCTTGCCTCAGATATTTCCAACGGAATCTTTTTTTATGATATTCGGGTCATTATTCGGCTGAATAATATCATGTGAAAATGATGTGGGAGTAATGTTATCATGATATTCCGGAGATTGTAAAATTTGCGATATGTCAAAAGACAATTTCATATTAAATTGATATCATCCGTTTCATCGCACATTGCACGCATGCTTCTCTTAAACATCGCGACAAATTGTTCTGCCTGACCATTTGTACAAGGCTTGTACGGAGCAGACCTAATGTAAAGTATGCCATTTTCACGCATGAATTTCTTAAAAACTTCGCTTACAAATTGACTACCATTGTCAGAAACTAACTGTCTAGGCAATCCATTTCTTGCGAATATTGTTCTTAACTCTTCAAATGTCTTTTCTGCAGTTGTAGATTTCATTAAGATACATTCTGGCCACTTTGAATGTGCATCGACAGCTATAAAGAACATTCTATTCAGAAAAGGTCCCGCAAAATCTACATGAATCCAATTAAGAACAAGGCCATTCCCAAGGGTGTAAATTTCTCTTTTGCGGCGAGTTTAGCTGCATTTGACAGCCATGGCACTGCTTTAACAAAATTTCTATGTCATTGTCGATTTCTGGCCACCAGACATAACTTCTGGCTAAAGCTTTCATTTTAACAACACCAGGATGACTTGCATGTAACAAATCTAAAAATTGTTTTCGCATCTTTATAGATATTATGACACTTATTCCCCACACTAAGCATCCTCTGTGAATTGACTATTCACCTCTATGGCTATAGCAGGCTTTTACAACGTGTCCTTCGAAGCGCGTCCACCCGTTTCATACATTTTTAACGCACGAGAAAGTGTACTTTCGCGCTGTGTTTCACGCTTGATTCTGCGCTAGATACCGGAAGTTGTTCCAACTGTGATATATAGAAAACATCATCTTCATCAACATCATCAGGTTGTTGTGACGTAACGGTAATCTCTACAAAGCATCAACTCTGTACGCGAGCTGCTGTAGTTGCCGGAATGCTTTTACTGGGACTTAATATAGATAACAACGGCGGACAGTCCGTTATCAGAGTAAATTTCCTACCGTACAGAAAATGATAAAATCTTTTAACTGCCCAGTATATTGCTAACGATTCTCTGTTAATTAGCGCATATCTTTGCTCTATCTTGATCAACGACCTCGACGCGTACGCAAAGCAGGATTAAAACGTGTCAGCGCCGGCTCTGATGAAATCAGACGCTTTGATTTTTCGAACGCGGCTTCACATTTAGCAGACCATTCGAATATTCTGTTTTTCTCTAACAATTCGTTTAGAGGCTTCTCTACGGTAGAAATACTTGGCAAGAATCGGTGGTAATAATTGAGTAGGCCAAGATCAGAACGCAAAGTTGTAACATTGTGTGGTCTCGGACTGTTTAGCACTGCATCAATTTTCTCTTTGCTTTTCCATAATCCTTTTTTGTCAATCTCATGTCCACAGTATGAAATTCGATCCTTGAAAAATACACATTTGTCCTTATTAACACGTAATCCAAAATCAGATAATCTTGATAAAACCATGTCTCATGTCTGTTAATGTTGTTCATCAGTTGCCCCGGTAATGATCATATCATCTAAACACTGTACTCCATCGATTCCTTGCAACACTTGTTCAATGGTGCGCTGCCGTATTGATGGAGCTGCTGACACACCATACACTAACCTACACATTGAGTATGATCCTCTGTGTGTGTTTATTGTAAGCAATTTCTTGCTTGCATCATCAATTTCCAAATGTAGATACGCCGACCGTAAATCCAATTTTATGAACTTTTGTCCCGGCGAAAGATTTGCAAATATATCCTCAACATAATATTAACATGCTGTATACTCTGTATTTTATCATGAACTTAAAAGGTAGGGAAGGTTTTTTTAAAAAGAAAAGGACAAATTTATACATTCGTCTAGATTTGAAAACCGTAGTGACAACTTCAATGAATTTAAAAGACGGAAGGCCGAACGGACGCGTTCTTGACTCCGTGCTCCTGTGATTTTGACAATATAATGTTAATTTTGACGCGAAATGAATTATTAGTAATGACGTCTTCTTATTCATTTCAAGAAATTATCGGGCTGTTCGGAGAAACCTATTCCTCTGATGCGTCTCCTATCTTATACTATATTAAATTAAATTTTAAATACATTTTGTTTACTAAATAAAACTTATTAGAAATTAATGAATCTACTAAATTATATAATGTTGAAAATTAACAACAAAAATAAAATAACAACAACAAAAAAACAATAATTGAATTTTTTTACCCTTACATGTACCAGGACAAGTTATCCGTCGAACTCTTATATCCAATGAAAAGTTCTCAAACAAAAAGTAAATTACTTAAAATATTTCTTGCATTAGGCGATTATGATTTGTCATTTGGTTTCGCTCGCTTGAAAGAAATTTAAACGATTTAAGAACGGACATTGAAATTTTAAATTACTTCAACGTGTTACCTATCGGGAGAAACATATTATGGGTTTAAAATATGAAAATTTATATTATAAACTGTAGAAGACCGGTAAACAAAGTAAGAACGGTGAAAAACATTCTTCAATGCACAAGTCAATTCATTTTAAGCCTTAGTTGTGATAACGTAAGTAACGCAGTTTAATTCACTTACAACACATCTTAAAATGCACTAATAAGTCCGAAATTTTGGCGAAATTCTTGTCAGTTATTAACAAGCAATATATGGTGGTACAGTGAATATAAACCACAACAGAGACGTTGAAGTTTTTCACCATGAACTGTGAATAGGCAGCTTTAAATTTCACCGATTTTTTAAAGTTAGATTTTTTGCAATCAACCGGTTTAAAGTAATTACCAGATCAATGTTCCAGACTCTGGTGCAACATCACATATTAAATAAAATTACTAAATGTATTCGCATGTTTTATATACGTTCTTTGCACTTAAACTATCAAAAGAAATGTTCTGAGTTTAAAAATCGTTTTTCTTAAATAGTTTTTTAACATATTAATGATACTTGCATATACGAATCACTAATATACGGAAAAAGGCTATCAGCCAAAAATAACATAATGTTGGTGTGTTAAATTAAGTAAGTTCTCTAAACTGAATCTTAGAAAAACAACTTTAAACCTGACAAGAAATGTAAACAAAACTCATATAATCCCTCAGTTAAATTGTTTTTTTAAATTTAAATCCAGAATTTCAGTTTTGCTTTTTACATTTGTTTTTTCCCATTTCAAGTCTGCTCAAGTGCACACATTATTCGTGGATAAAAATTGAAGCCTGCATCAGGTAATAGAGTCTAAAAATAAAAACTTTGAGCAACTTTGCAAAATATTTCTAGTTAATATAAGTTTAGTTCGATCTTTTCGTAGATAAGTAAAGGTTACTATGAAACATAAATCTGCTGCACAATTAAATACTAGCATGAACGTCGACAATTTTATTTGACATCGATAAATTTGACAGGAATTATTATACAAATAAATACTAATGTTGAGGTCGATAGTGTGATATCACACTACCCAGGTCCGCAAAACTACATATCGGCCTCAACATTAGTATTTACTTGTTATATCATATACCCTATGAATTTAAAGCATTCTGATGATGATGATGATGATGATGATGATGATGATGATGATGATGATGATGATGATGCTAGCAAAGGTAGTTATTAATTCCGGGGTAGTTATCACTTTTTTCGGACTCGCGAGTACGGAGCTCTCGACCAATCAGAATGCTTTAAATTCATAGGGTATATGATATATACAAATAACGCATGCGTTTATAACCTTTGTATCGTTTTTTTTCCTGTTTTTGTAGATTGCTATTGTTCATATTTTTTAAATACATTGTAAGTCTAGAAATCCTCAATGAAACAATTATTCCTTTACTCATTGGACATGGCTGATACCTGGGGCAAACCGTGTAGATCCAGATCAGCCAGCACATCATTGCCCTCTGATCACAGTGTAGACCCTGCATTTACGGCACAGGTGTGCAGGCTGATCTGGATCAACACTGTTTGCACAAGCGTTAATACCCGTATATATGGAATAAAGGGTTAAACATTTCGCTAAATAGTCTGGCCTTTTAAAAATGAAATGCGATTTAAAGATTATTGTGATCGATGCAATGGAATGAATTTTAAACGTTTTAGTCCACCGACCGAAAATTCAGTCATGACCTTAAAGATACATAAATAGTCTTAATTCTTCAATCGTAATGGGGTACATCACAGGAAAAGATGCCTTCAGTAAAAATATTTTTTTAACATTTAAGTTTTCTTTTCTTTATTTGAAAGGAATTTACAATTACATATTACTTTCCCATAACTAAATAGTGATTGTGCTAACCTTTTTTTACAATTTAATGGAAATTTTACCACGAAATGTGTTAAAATTAATAACGCATTACTTTACAACGTTCTCTTAAAATTGGCGTCAAATGTCCATTTCGCGTGACGCGCCCCCATTATCATTTTTTAAAAAATTAAACCGCAGTCTTACACTTAGTTACCACAGATACCTTCCTATCTCCACCCCTCAGCCTTTGAACCCGTCTCACTTCAACTTTCAAAATATACTACACACTCATTTACATGTTATAGGTTCAAATTTTAACCAGACACTACTTGCCAAACTTGATTTGATGGATAAAAGGCTTCAGAAACTCTGCAACATTGAACAACCTATCTCTACATTGTCACAGAAATTGACATCTATTGTTATTAGTGTTTCAAAACTCAAGAGAGAGTTAAGTATATTCAATCACAAGCTTGTCGACATTGAGAGCAGTAGGACACACGATTCTCAAACCTCTGACGAGATCAAGACGTCACAATTATCTTTTGAAAAGTATGTCTGTGATGTTCGTGCTAGTAAATAGGTGCTATCAGACAAAATTAATCGGCTGAAAACTGAGACAGACCACTCAGCGGAAGATCCCATAGACTTACAACCAAGGTTTATAAGGGACAACTTGCTGTTCTATGGTTTTGAGGAAGGTGCTACTCCCGAGCTGAGGAAATCAGAAGATTGTACAAAACTTATCCATTAATATTAAATGGAAACTCTTAAAATTTCTGATACAAAGTCTGGTCAGAAATTTGATACTAAAAGAGCGCATACTCTATAAACCTGGTAAAACGACCAACTGTAGTTAAATTCCACAATTCATCGGACAAATACCTTGTTAAGCAAATAAGTTTCGACAAAAACACAATGTTATGTTATCCCGGCATTAGTGATCACTATTCACAAATGTTTCGTGAGCGAAGAAAGTTGCTCTTTCCATCCCTGGTTCTTGCCAATTAGAACAATAAAAATGCAGTGCATGCCAATGAGAACAATAAAAATGCAGTGCATGGCTGACTTACCGAGTGTATTAGCCGGGTAACACCCTGCCTTTCAAAGAACCAATCAGCTAGGGCTAAAATAGGCAATAGAAAATGCCAAAAATACCCAGTTGACTTTTAATGTAGAATTTACCGGGTATCAATACCAAATTAAATGATCCTGACTTTCAGAACTTAATTTTAGTTAATGATTTTTATCTTTTAAACAGAAACGTGGAACTCTTTTACAACTAATATAAATATTGATAGTTATGATAAGTTTAATTCTCCCAGGCCGACTTTTAATATAAAGACTAGAGGGTCAAGTGGGGATGAAGTATATTATATGTAATATATTTAAAGTAGACCTAAAAATAAGGATATAATCAGGCTAAAATGTAAAGGAAGTACTTTTTATTTATAAACGATAAACATTATGTTTGACCTTGTTATATTTCACCAGAAGACTCTTCAGTTTATGAAACTGAAAAGAATATTTGTATGAATGTGACATTTTTGATCACTTGAACAATGATATTATTCGATACTCCAACTTAGGATAGGTCTACTTAACAAATGATATGATTTCTATGACAGGTGAAAGGTTCGATTTTAAAGAGGATATAAACCTAGGCCGTTATATCCACGAGTTGAAAACAAAAAACAACAACAACAACAACAAACACTTTCTCACACGCATCTAAATAGTTACGGTAAGCTTCCTCTTTCACTGACTAAGAAAATCGTCTTGTAATAGCTAACAATAAGAGTAAATGCACGGTTTATACGATTTTACAGAGGTTAAAGCGTTTGATAAAATCTGTTGTCGTCTATTTCTGAGATGATTGTCCACGATTTATTCGATTTTACTGATCATTCTCGTTTAATTTTTGTTATAAATTATGAAGGCTCACAAATATCGAATTTCACAAAATTAGACGAAAGTTAGACGTCGGAATAAACATAGTTTTGATAGTAATGTACAAAGAAAAAAACTAGCGCAATATGAGTAAAACATCTCCGAAGAAATTCTTTGAAACAAATAAAGAACTTTAACAAATATAGGTAAAAATTGAAGATAATTACGTGTATTATCATCCTTGGTGAATGGTATTGATATTTTGAAAATATCTTATACTCCTCATAAAGAATGAAACTCTGAAACATTTACCTATGAAAGACCTATGGTAGCTTCATGTACAACAACTAGAATCTCCATGATGAAATTCAAAACAAAAATTACGGAGTCTTATAAGGCAAAGTGGTGATATGAACGATATTGTTGCGGACTTTTTAACCAGCGAAGCTGGTTTTACTAATCACAATTCTGAAATCGGTATCAAACCAAAACGAGGCACTGGCAACCGGCGATTTACGCATTTCAGAGTAATCAGAGCAAACAAAGTAGTCCAAGTTTCCTGTTACGTGTTAACGTTGGCTCGTGCCACGTTAGTATCGCTAAAAGAATACTTGACTGCTTCACTGCGCTGTACCTAATTCAGAACACAATCGACGACAGAAAACCAATTTTATCTAGGCGTTGTATCCGCCAGGAATTCTTTAGCGAGCCACAGATGTGTTACCTTTAGGTAGAGATATAAACGATATTCCCGATGTTAGGATATTACAATAGCTTAAAATTAATTCTGAAATATTTAATATAACTTTTTCTGCTAATTCGAAGCTAAAACTAACAGTGAAAACATTTTCTTTATTTTGTCATTTTAAAACCATTTCAAAATTGGACGTTTGTTCTGCTGCTAAACTGTTTGTTTCACGTTTTTTATTTTTATCATTAACAATAACGATAATGATAAATTTCCATCTCAGCATATTTTTTCTTCAATTGTCCACTTTCTGAAATAAATGCGCGAATGCTTTCACTTGAAATTTTGAAGACATATTGCGAACATTTGTTTATTATTTGATGGCGTTCATGATTGTTGTAAATCATTGAACATGAAGCAATCATCATTGCTGAATATTTTTATATATTGGATTTCCACATATAAGCGTGAACAGTAAACAGTAAACTATTGAGATGTGTAAAATTTTACATATTAAAACTAGTATACCGGATATTTTTCGTACAGAAATAGGGACATGTAAGATTTACAGATCTATGTATTCGAAACATGATACGAGCAAGCGCGGTACGTGTCCGGCTATCACGTACGTGGCAGGAGACACGTCGACAATAATGCCGTCAGTGGTCCAAGGAACGGACTATGATTTGTTTCAGGAATAATGGATAATTTACATTTTTTCCAAAGGTGAAGATGTTTACTAGGTTTACGTTTTCGATTAAGCTGGAGATGACTATTATTTTTGTTCGGAGTATATCGAATCATAGGCGCATTAACACAATAAATATGCAAATGTTAGTGGAAGCCAAATTACAGTAAACGTACGTGTGAATATAGAGGACAAACCATGATGTAGCCTAAAATTAAAAACGACACATCTGTCTGCTGAAACTGATGTTATATGAACGGATTGTAAGCTAATGGACATTTATCCCATCTCCTTAACAACCAAAACTCGATGATATGTTTACGAATGTCTTAAATCTGGCACCTTTTTCTAATAATATGCTACATGAAAAAAAAACATCTAGTCCGTTATTATATACAACTTAATACGGTGGAAACTTATGGTATAAGCTATAGTAATTCATTTTCCTCTGAAATTGTCTTCAATTTTACATGTGTGTTATCTAGCATTAAATTCCAATGCTTTTGGCAATGTTATGACTCTTGGTTGTTTTATCTTAATATGTAGGATTCTCAATTCTATGATTTCCTTTACATGTTATTCACAATGAAGGAAACAGTTATATACTTCTTATTTCAAATAAATGCATTATCATTCCCATTGATCGGGTCTCACTTTTTATATCATTTTTCGTGTTCATTCTGTCTTTGGGATGTCAGTACACAGATTTCACTATTATAATTTCTTGCTTAAAACCCTTTACTCAAGATATACGCCTTTCATCACATAGGTGACCAGTTCAGATCTGATCTGATCTGGATCTAAAATTTGTGATTACTGGTCAGAAAAAAATTAATGATTCTAAAAGCGAACATTTTAAATCCAAATCAGATCGCAAAGATGTGCCAGCTGATATGGATCTAAACTGTTCGCCCAAGCTATGAAGGTATATCTATGGAGTATAGGGTTAACAGACGCCTTCATCCAGATAATACATGGAAACCCTTATTTCCACTATCATATAGACAAGATGAAGGTCTTTGCGAGTGAAACAAGTTTTTTTGCTTTTTCGTAAATGGATACATGTATGAGAATCATGGCACTGGTTATTCTCAAGAAGCAAAATCGCTTCGCTGGTTTTCTGTACTTTCAGGACTTTGATTTATTGATGCTTTTGTCTTCATCAGTCCTAATTTAAGTATTATATGTTCACACATATGATGTATCCTAAATTACGAAGCAATGAGTTTCTTGTCAGAATATTCAAAAAGTGGACCCGTCTGAACTATCTAATTAACAAGTCAAAACAATGGTCAGTATTATATGATTCAATCTTCTATCTCGATTTATCATAGATATTTAACTATTTCTACTTACTGTCATTCCCTATGTGGGATTTAATTAAAAATGTTACATATTTGGTGAAAGTTATTTTGTTCATATAAATACTATACATACTGGATATTAGATGTTTGACAGTATATTGTTACTGATATAACACCGTTTAGTAAGCATACGAAAGTCAAGTATTCTACTTACAATTTGTTTCCTGTTGGGTTGAGCATATTATTAGCATAGTCTGTAAATGATGGAGTACTTACCGAGTACTGTTTTGTGTATTTACTTGTGGATTTTATATCGAGCTCTAGCTCGGGTCGCGAAGCGACCCGAGCGTTAAGCTCGTCTTAAGGTCGCAGGAATGCCCATTCACTAACGAAAAAAAAACTTTGCCCTTCCGTTTGCGCTGGTTTCCGGTTGTGCACAGCATAAGGCAATGTAAACACGGGAAAAAAACTGACCGGTAAAAACTTACCGCAAAGTATTGTTTTTACAAATTTTGTTATTGGCTTTATTTTTGTAAATTGCTAATTGCAAAATATCTTTAAAAATTAAAACTTATTATTCGGTAGCATTGTTTTCGGACTAGCATTTTGGAAAGCTAAATAACTAAATCGTCAGTTTAGAGAGTAGGTTGTCGTTCGTTGTAACCAATAGCAATACTAGCAATCGGCCATTTTTAGAAACTAGAGTTTTCTAGACTGAAGAAATCAAGTTGAAAACTACTGAATGGTAGCTTGTCAGTGGATTATTTGGCCTTTAAATTCAAAGGAGCTTAAGGCCCAGCGACGGAACAATCAGATGCATGGAGTTTTTCTTGAAAACAAGATGTAAGGCTGGTGGGAACCAACTTTTATGTGAAGCTGAATTGTGAACTGGACCTCTCAATGTTCAGTCACATTGTGAGACACACTGAGCTTAGGCTTAGCGTAGACCAGCGCCACAATTCAGTTTTGTATAAGAGTTTTTTGTCACTGGTCATGTTCGTCATTCAGACATGTGAGCTCATGGCAGTCGAAGATATTGTTTGTGAGAGTACTGAACACGAGGTAGATCTATGAGATTTCTTTTATTTATTCTTAAAAAACACATGGAATAAGAGCAAATCTAATCCACAGGGGCGTTGAAGACTGACTCTGTTTTCTAAAAAAAAAGAATCTGGCCCCTTCCCCCTAAAAAATGAGGGTCTACACTGGGTCTACACTGCATAAACATAATGTTTATTGTTTTGGTTGATAGATTTGGATCGTTATCAGTCTTTTACCACCAAATTTATGATCAAATACCATGGAATTGGTATATGGATTACAGTCAATAGGCCACAAACAAGTCAAATGAACCACACTTTATTTTGAAAAAGCTCAAATAGGCCTCAAAAATAGGCCACATTTTTATTTTATTTATAAAGTTTTTAGTATCATTGTGTTAATATGTTCTATGTCAGTTTATGATGTTTTATAAAATATTTTTCATGAACAAGTTGCTTCATAGATTGGACATTTTGTACAAAGCAACATGTCCTTTTTCCTGATTTTTGTCCAAGACTATCATGACTAAACAGGTGGGAAAACAATTAACAAAATGTTGCAACAAAAGAAAAGACATCATTTATATGTCAATATGCTCTTTTGATCAATGACCTACAAAAGTCACTAGGTCTACACTAGCACAGAATCAAATATTGATGGTTGCAACATAAGCTGTGTATTTTGCATTGTCCAACATGGAAATTGGTTTAGAAATAAATTTATTTATTTATTAAATATAACACCTTTGATTGCATTAGCACCTCTCACTTTTACTGCAAGTGTTGTAAATTTTGTATAATAGACTTACAAGTACTGCCTGAATTGACTTGTGGCCTATTTGACATGGTACCTCCAGAAACAATTTTTTTTTAATTTTTGGCCAAATACATGACAGATTGTCCTAAATGTATGAAATTTCAGGTTTTATAAATTGTATAGACAATAATTTTCTCAAAGTAACTACTGAGTATTACCTTTTTAATGTTAATACACAGTAATATGAGATTTTAAATAAAAGAGAAATTTACCCTTTTACTCTACAGACATGCCTTTTTACCCGTGTGAGACCGGTGTAGATTCAGATTAGCTGGCACATCTAATCAGGATCTGCACTGTTCACTTTTTGGTCAGAAATAACCTAATGATTTAAACAAGTGAACATTGCAGATCCTGATCAGACATCATGGATGTGCTGGCTGATCTGAATCTACACAGTTTTTCCATGCCATAAAGGTGTTTACATGGAGGAAAGGGTTAATCTCCAATTTATTATCATCAGTTGGGACCAAAAAGTTTGACCAGAAAGCAGAATACATGTGTACCAAGAATAGCATCAAATATCAAGTTAATGCTCATTTTGGGAATTAAAAGTGTTCTATTATTACCATATTTTCTGTCATGTGCACATTTCAACATGATTTCATAATCAAAATATGTATGTGAGGAACATGTATAATCAAATACACTATTTACAAGGTGTCTGTTTTGTTTTGTTTTATTTTTGCAAATTTTGTTAAATATTCATGGTGTCACTAAATTTGCTCAGCATTAAAAATTTGTGGTTTAGAAAATAAAAAAATAAATCAAAGCTTTCATAATCATTTAAATTGTTGAAAAAAAAGTAGATTGTTGTGAAGAGAAAGAAAAACATTTCTTGCCATGTCAGTGGGTTTTTGGCCTCTTTAAATACATGTAAAAATCTGAATATACCGATACTTTGATCTGCTTAAGCTGGACTTTAACACAGAAAACTGGAAATTGCACTCATAATAAAAACAATGATTTTTTTCTTTTGTATGTTTATGTTTTAGCAATGTTACAGAAAAGAAGTTTACATTTTTTAATATATGGTACTTTTTAAAGAGAAATTTACCTATTTTAAAGTTGTTATGCCTAAATTTCTGCAATGAAAAATACAAAATCAAGAAAATATCAACTGGAATGAGCTTCAGAATTTGAAATTCACATTTTCCAGTATATATATTACATTTTATAAAATACTTACCAGACAGAGGTCCAAAAGTGGTTATGAATAATGGCATTTTATATTGCTAATTGATGTGTTCATGGGTTTACATTTTTTTGCAAACAATCTCTTAAAATTGTTATTATACATTTTAAAAAATGGACCAACAACATTTTTAATGCATGATTTGATTGGCAACTGCAATTCATTTATGTAATGAAAATAGATATAAAGAAGCATTTTGTTTCAAATCAGTTACTATAACCTGTAAAGGAGTTTTACATATGGATAATCAGACTACATGACATTGTACATGTTTATGTTTAATTGATTGAGATTATTTCATCTATTTTGGCCCAATAGCTGAACTATTTTTCAACTTAAATAAGTAATTCTATCATGCACATTTAAGTAACTTGGCTCAAATATGTACCTTATTGTCACCAAATATGTACCATATTGTCACAATATTTTTCACACGGCATCTATAGCTTCAAATTACTGTTGTTAATAACTGAAAATTCCTATGGCATTGTCATTCCTGGAGATATTTTCAAATGACTTTGCAAAAATATGCCCCAAAATCTAGGTGATGTATCACACTACATATTGAAGTCTCAATGTGGTGTTAATGTGATGTACATGTATATTAAAACAGTACTTTTTAGGTCTATATTATAACTTTATTCATATACATGCATATATATTTTTGTGAATAGCATGGAACAATTTTGTGCAATTGCAAGTTACAAAATGCAAGTGTAATCAAGGTAACATTTTAAAAAATAAAAAAAAATAAAATTTATTTTTCAGACAATAATATATTAATTTTCATGCACATGTGACAATGTAATATTTTCATGTATCATTGATGAAGAATTTATCAATATTCAATATTGCATTA
The DNA here is from genome assembly GCA_038501625.1 of Corbicula japonica. Classification (NCBI taxonomy): domain Eukaryota; kingdom Metazoa; phylum Mollusca; class Bivalvia; order Venerida; family Cyrenidae; genus Corbicula; species Corbicula japonica. The sequence continues at coordinate 2,049,972 of JAZAYU010000080.1, forward strand.
ATTGAGGTAATGGAACACATTTGGGTTGTAAATTTAAGCAAGTAGCCTTTGTGTTTACACACTAAAAACCCAAATGTTTAGTAAAAGTCAGATCGCCAGTTGTCCAGCTGAATTAAGTTGATGTAGACTTAAATTCTTTCCAAAAATCACATAATTTTATCGTGCATGAGTAGGCTAACAAATGTTAGAAACAAATTATTTTTTAATATAAATCATTATCTGAGATGAATAAAGCTAGAGCTCGATAAGAGGCAGTGCCTTAGTTCATATTACGTGTTGTCTGTTTCATGCGAAGAACCCCAGTGTTATTCAAAATTTGATTACGATTTTAAGGTAAGATCACCATGTTCTTGAATTATCATAAACTTCAAACGAATCAAAAATTAAATTATATTTGAATTAAAATCATTTACTCCGTAATCTTTAAGGATATGGTCGAACAGTAAAGATAAGTATATACACTGTCCGCTTTTAGATCCATCAGTGTCGATTTAGATCAGACGGCACTGATGTTCACCAATGGGATAACATCATACATTGTATCTCATAGAGTAGAGGGAACAAGTCCACCAAGAAAGTGATAAGCTTCTTGTATCTTTTGGTTATGAATTTCATGTATCCTTCAAAACATTTCGAAACTAAGGATTCTTTGTAAATTACAAAAGCGACACGTACGAAATAGGCATGGGTTACGAAATATATAAAGCCCAGACCAGGAATAATGTCTTGGACCGAAATCTATCTTTAAAACATTGTGGGTGACATTCTACTAAAATTTTTATCTTGATGGCATATGGTGTTGATGAACAGCGGCGTTTCTGTACCTTCCAGCCTATCTGTTTGTTGCAGGCTTCTCGTACATAGAAAGAATTTTCTTTGCATTTGCCAGATTCTTCAGAAACTTTCTGATCTGGAGACCAAACAGCGGGAGCAACAGCAAAATATCGACAGTCAAATGCTGAAAATAAGAGCTCTTGAAGATGAAATAAAAGGTTAAGTTAAACTTTTTAATTTTTTATTGCCATGAAAACACTTTATTTTTCCAACATAGTACAAGTACTACACAAATTCTTCTTGAATGAAATTTGTTTATTAAAGGATTTAGTAACGCAGAATTATCATCAAAGAAAAAGACCATACCAAACCATACCATACCATACCATACCGTACCGTGCCGTGTCGTGCCGTGCCGTGCCGTATCGTACCGTACCGTAGCGTACCATACCGTATCGTACCGCAATGTAAAAAACCCAGATCAAGAATGACTTGGTCCGTGAACTGTGTTTTATACATTGTATCGTACCGTATCGTACCGTACCGTACCGTACCGTACCGTACCATACCATACCATACCATACCATACCATACCATACCATACCATACCATACCATACCATACCATACCATACCATACCATACCATACCATACCATACCATACCATACCATACCATACCATACCATACCATACCATAGTTTATTGAGCGTAAAACATTATACAATGTTTATTGCCTACACATGCTTTGAAAGTTTGAATTAATAAACAGGAAGTAAGAAGTAATACATGTATAAATGAAGCAGTAAAAACAATCAACATGTAAATTCTCTTTAATTTGAAGAGTGTGTTGCCTCACAATGGTCAGACTGGACGAGTTGGAGTGACTGTGTCTTTGACTGCACTGGAAACGTCGGCAGAGTACAGCATCGCCGGAGAACATCAAAAGGCGATCCAACAGCTAGCGAAACCGAGAGCAGACCATGCAATGCTGTCCAGTTCTCAGGTTTATTATTCTGTAAAATGATAGAACAAAGATAAACTTGTTTATGATAAACAAATCATGCAGGGGCTTTTATCGAATCATATTCCGCCAGGTCTCGGAGGCAAAAGAACTTTTAGAAACTTAATGCATGGAATATAAGCACATTTGTTACACACTATAAAAATCTTTCTCAGCGGAACTCTATATAAAGGGAAAAGAACGAGATTTTACGCAAGCGTAATAGGGCTGTCATAACGTGCTTTTAATACTTACCGCATTTGATTTGTCATACACAACATGGTTCAAATTTCGTTTTAATAAAAAAGATGCAAACATGGACATTGCTTTCTTATAAAGCTTAAACGAGTTTAAACTGAATTGTAATGTCATTGTTTAATTAAAATAAATTTAAAAGGATTTTCAGTGCAGTTTTTGGGCATAATATATTATCATGTAGTTGTCTACAATTTTCTAAGAATTTCTGCTAAATCTCTCGAACAACAATTTATTGCTAACGTCTTTATGAGAGTCAAATTCGATGAGCTGTGTCAGAGTCTTAATGCTTTAGACTGGTTCATATTTTTGCTCATAAAAAGTTAGCATGTAAAAGAGAGAATAGCAGTCTACAAGTAATCATACTGCCATGCAAACATTAAAAAACCCATGTATGAATTGGCTGTCTGTCCAGTCGCCATTTCAGCCAATCAGATCCTTGAGATTTGAGACTGGTTTCCATTCTCTGTTTTGTAATCATGGGGCCAGATTTGACGTCTTTGTGACATTATGTACACTGCCTTACTCGTATACGGTTAAACATTTTCAGGATGTGTCAAAGATTATGGAGAAAAAGATAACTATGCAGTGACCTACGACTCGGCAGACCAGGTGGCCGTTTCCATTTGTACGTCAATCAACGACGGAGCAGGTTACGTGTACGCTGTTCGTAGAGAATGTTCCGCACTTGCTGTTTCCTGTGAAGACACCTGCAAAAATGCTGGGCATGTATCACGGGGTGGGGGAGTCGGACTATGAAGACAAGTGTCTATTTCATCCAATCAGATGTCTGAGATTAGAGACTGATCTTCAAGCTCAGTTTTATATTCTTTGGCCCAGTTCTTTGAATCAGACGTCGGATGTAGGGGGATAATAAACAAGAATTTAGATGTCCAACGCGTATTTTTAGCAGTTTGCAACATTGACAGAAACCCCATCATATAATCAACTTCCAATGTATTCTTACGCGCACTAGCACTATTTATTAAAGCTTAGATGCTAATCACAAATCCACGGATATAGCCGAAGTTTGCTGTCTGACATGCACGGTAGTGATAAGACAAATCATTTTCTCTCATCTGAATTAAAAATATGAATTTCTAAGTCAAAAAGTCTCTATAACAGGGGGTCCAACGTATTTGGTTTTTGCGGAAAAGTAAGTGAGGGACATGTTGTGTGCGGAACAAAATGGCGGAATATTTCGTTATTTTGTGCATTTCTGGAGATATTTTGACCTGGTTTAGTAGGTTTATATCACTGTTATCGTAATATAAATACGCCTACCCGGAGGCCAGACGTGTAAGCTCCACTCGGGTTTTTAACCTATGTTTCTAGAGGCCTTAACAAAAAATGCTTACCACTTCCACGGCAAACATTAAAGGTGTTTGAACATAAACAAATCGGCCATAAAGTACACATGTTAAATGCAAAAGCCGTCGTGAAGAAATATATGCAAAAACTCGATAATAATTTACCTAAAATAGGTCAAAGAACGGTATATTTTGACTAAAAACACAGTTTTAAGTCACGCAATTTTTTTATTTTCACTTTGTAAACAAACAATCTTTCAGCTTATACATTCAATAACTTTTTTGTTAAGGCCTCTAGAAACATAGGTTAAAAAAACCTAGTGGAGCTTACACGTCTGGCCTCCGGGTAGGCGTATTTATATTACGATAACAGTGATATAAACCTACTTACCAGGTCAAAATATCTCCAGAAATGCACAAAATAACGAAATATTCCGCGATTTTGTTCCGCACAGAACATGTCCCTCACTTACTTTTCCGCAAAAATCAAATACGTTGGACCCCCTGTATAAGGAAATTCGCTTCAATGCCAAAAATGGTGCATGCAGTTTTAATTTATTATGTTTATTGACATTTACTTTTCAAATAGAATAAAGCAGAAAATACTCAAAAACTGTTCAAGCTTGAGGATTAAGGTCTACATAATAATAAGTCACTTTGATAAAACTCAGTGAAATTCGTAAAATACTTAAAATAAATATAACATTATTGGTCTATAAAAGCATTTTATATAGTCATATTTAAATTTCAGACTAACATGCTTCAATTCATTGCATTTCCACCGGCACTCTACAGTCCAGAAGAGGAGCCAGGTTGGCGTTCAGGGTCTGTACATGTATCGATACAACAGCTGCGCCGGAAGTTACTGTGGACCAAACTTCTGCTGCTGCAAGAAATAAACCTGTTGTTCTGAGAAAAACGAACCTGTCCGTCTGATATATTTGCTTTAGTTACTCGACATGAACAATTAACGCGCTGAGGCGTGGACTGTTTATCCGAAATAACTTACAGTTACAATCTTTCTCAATTACGTATCGCCTCCCAACAGAATTTTATTTATATTTACTTTTCTAACAGTTCATGTCTCGAAGGCAAGTTTGTGAATGAGTATGAGTAAAAGAGTCATAATAAATGTCCTCACACGTTTTTATAAGTTCCAATATTTGATTGTTTTCAAACTTGAGATAAAATTCAAAATCAAAATTTTTCGTCATTTGACCTAGCAATAACAGTAATAAATTCCTAGAAAGTTCACAGTTTCTTGAATCGCCGATATTCTCATATTGACGAAAAAAACTCCGTATATTCATATACACTTAACAACTTTTCTAAGTATACACATTCGTTTTGGGGCATTGCTGGCTTGATAATTGAGTTTTTGCTCTGAAACTTGCAATAAACATGCAATAAATACTAACTGACTTATAAGTAAAACAAATATTCAAAAAGACAGACAACTGACTGCTCACAATCATTTAGAATACTGGCACCCACAGAACATCAGTCTAGAACGCGTAAGGCCACCATAATTTCATGAAGGTAATGCAATTCAAAGCCCATTTCGTACGCGGCTTCCAAGTTCAGACCACAACCAGATTTAAATTGCTTGAAAGTGTGGAAGGATAACCGGAAAAGGACTTGTCGAAGATATTCCTCAGAATTTAAGTTCCCTTGGTATAGAACTGCTGCAGTCTTCGAAATGCACGTGCATTATGGAAGTCGATAACTAAACAGTGTAAAAAAAAGAATTTACTGTCATATGATAGGTATAACAGTTGCAATTCCTTTCTCACAAATATGAAAAATATCGGGAGGAAAATACTTAGCAACGTTGTTAAGTATAACCGATAAAATTCACAGGCACATAGGAAATCGTTGTACGAGGGATGATCCAGATGTAAAATCTGTATTTTTGAGATAAATAAATAAAAATTCGTCAACAATGAAATGCAGCAATTGCCCGAGAGGTTTAAATATCTACCAGTAATGTCTCTGTCGTCATTTAGTAAACTTTAATGTCATTACCGGCGCTTTGCGTTCGTTAAACCTTATTTTCTTCGGGTACCTAAGAATGCCGTCGATAGCGTCATTTGTGTAATCCAAACCACGTGCATTCGTAAACTTGAATTTTTCTGACCTATTAAATGATAAAAATATCATCGACAGGCAAAAAGTAGACCATGATGGAGATCGGGCTACTCGGGTTTGAGTTAGTTGACCACTCTGCGTATTCACCCGACTTGGCCCTCATCGATTTTCAAGTCTTCCCCGTGGTAAAGTCAGCTTTGAAGGGCCACACGACTCACAGGTCCGATAATTTTCATGAGTTGCCCTTTGCGATTTGTTATGTTGTGTCCGAATTTAAAGCAAGAATAGTATGTTTAACCAATGGTAAAGATTGCATGGGAAGTGTTAAGATGTTAATGGTGATTAAATAGAAAATTTATATATTTCCCATATTTTTTCTGTTAATGGACATAATTTAGAATTAGCTTTAACAGCAAGTTAAGTTAATCCCTGATCACATATTACTAGCTATGATTGCCTGGTTTAAAACATTGCATGTTTACAATAGATTATTTACTAGCAGCCCCTTATACCGGATTTCCGGGTTTTTACACTTTGTACAACATTTTACATTTGAAAAGTTGCGTCCCTTTAACAAAATACACCATTTGTTTCGTTTCAAATCGATGCGTTTTCAGATACATATTTGACAAGGAAAACAAGAGGTAAGAAAGAAACAGCTGAGGAATAGATCTATGGTTGGTTCATTGGGGTTGTTCGAAGCAGCAAAATACAATTTTTATGGGATAATTTTTGGCGAAGCAACTGAAGTACGTAAAGTTAGCGATAACAGAGTATTTTTAAAAATTAAAGAAATACCATCGAGTTATACATCATTTTAAAGCTTAGGTTTTGAAATGTCTTCGTTATTTTGAGGGGTTGAAATGATTTATATATTTTGGGGGTTGAAATGCCAGAGGGATTGAAGTCTTTGATTTTACAAATTGCAAAGGGGTTGAAATGTCGAGGGGGTGAAATGTCTTGCTCTCTACTTTGATACATGTATGGGTTACTTTTTAAACGGCCTTTTGACACTGCAGACAAATCTTTTATAAAAATTTAAATTAAACCTAAAAATAAATATGAAGCAATATACGTTTTTTTTTACCAAATATTGATGTTCTCTGTTGTTGAAAATAAAATTCCAAATCTCTACTGGGGCTAAAACCTGAATATAATGTATTCAGATAGAACAGTGAATAATGCCTATCAATGCAAGTTGTTGATGCAACACAATATTTTATACTTCCCCAGAAAGATACTGCAGTAGATACAATATTAATTAAATCATAAATGTGAACCAGCGATCAGCGATCGAACTTCGAACTTCGAATCCGTCACTCGCCTACATTGGCTACAATTTGACGAAGAAAAGATCCGTACGCATGCTGTCATGCAATAATTATGCCGTATTTTAATTTAACAAGTAACATATCATACTGTGCTTACGCTTATTCACGGAAATTACCTGAAACAATGCATATATAAACGACAGGAAAAGCAAAAGTTGAAGAAACAAGATTTACTGCAACTCGCGAAAACTGTTTTACTGTCAGAGGAGAGCAGTCCGATAATCTAAGTGGAGGTTGGCGGAAAATATCGAACGGGAATACGAGCAAAACGGACACGAGACGGAGGCGATATCCGGGAATCGACGGAATAAAACGAACCTTAGATTTTCAGTATATGATTTCATCCAGCTTGCGCTAAAATGCGCTAACACTTATCTTTATCAGTACTATGTTGAATGATGAACAAAAGACAATACTTTTTAACAGTACCTGTGCTTCCCTTTGACCTTTTGAAATTTTTCGTCAATCTGCCAATGAAAAACGGCATTCTTTGACGCTAAATTTCTCTGACCCACATAATTTTGCATAAATTAATTTATAATAATTTACTAATAGAAAGCTCACAATCTCCCCTTTAAAATGACGTATAACACTTGGTTTTACCTATAGCCAATATGTAGTAAACAGTGGCGGATCCAGGGGGGTTCGGGGGGTTCGGACGAACCCCCCTAATTTCCGTAAATTTTTGGGTCCAGGGTGGTTCGAGGTTCGAAGTTTGTAGGTATGAATCAAAATGACTGATTTCCAGAAAGAAATCGATGACCAGTTGGTGCTAAATTGTTTCATTTGGTGACAAAAATGCGACCTCCGTGGTAGTCTTGGGTATCAAAACTTAGACTTCACGCATAGTGCGTACTCTCAATTTAAACCTATGTATTTCCGATAAACAACTTCGCACCGTTGCACACTTGCCACTGTAGGTGGCCAATCTGCTTCTAATCAAAACAAGACAGTAGGAAATTGTTAATCTATGGAAAACTTGGTATTGTATGTTATTGCAAAGTCTCTGGTCATGGCCATTAAAATTGGATAAATCACAGAAAAGGCGACCTTTTGCAACTTAATAACATTCGAAGTTAGAGTCTGGGCTATAAAATGTATCATTAATTTCAAGTGCTAATATTCGCAAAATAAGAAAAAAAATAAGTAAAGTTTAAATAAAAAAGTTATCCCCCAAAATATGCCAGGCGCGCCATGGAGCACGTGCCTGTATTAAACATGGTTGTTACAGGATTTTAGCGCCAAAAATCATTACATTATGTCCAAAATACCCCCTTATTTAAGGAAAAAATGACCCTTCGGCTAAAATCATGGAGGTCAAAATGGGGGATTTAGAAAATTTTAAGAGTCAAATAGTCATCTCCCGGGTCAAATGCAACCCCTGACTTTATATCCTACGAAGATTTATCGGTGCCACTCCGTTTTTCCAAATTACTTCTATCTTAAAACGATATGATTTGATTTCGAGACATGTTATTCTTAATTCAACATTTTTTGCATATTTAACGTTTACTAAAACAAGATATTTTGTTAATTCTGACAAATTTTGACATGCCTATGATGGAAGCTGAGCGGATTATTCGCCGAGTTTTCTGATGCCTTGAGGGGATGATTCTTAATATTCTATGGTAGTTAAGATGTTTTAATACATTAAAAACTCAAATGACTGTCTAATTTCTTTACTTCAATAAAGATTTTCAACGTTCAACATCAAAAACAATGAATAAAACCGACGTAAAAAGTGTTTATAATTTCGGACGGAATAGGAAATCGGATTTTTTTTCTCCATACTAACTTTATTTATAGAGTATTATTATGCCATCACTAAAGTTGACTCGGCATATTAACGTTCATAAATTTATTTTATGCAAGTTGAAACATTGTGTTTCGCAAATCTAGATTCAAATAATGAGATGGAGTAATTGGATCTGAGTGCTTTTAATTTCATCACTACTGTTCACAGGGAAATAGTTAAAATAAAGTATGAAAGAGAAGTCCAAATCATGCTATAAAATACCCCAGAATGAAGGATTTAGTATATAGATTTTCAAAATTTCCGAGGGAGCAGGCCCCCGGACCTCTTGATTAGTTAAGCATCTTACAAATTCATTTGGGCTTCTTACAAATTTTATTTATCGAGAATCCTGGACGTGTCCGAGGGGCTGATGTTCAAACTCCGTACCAATTACCAATTAACGCCGTTAAAAATATGATTCGCTGAGTTGAACCCCCCTCGCTGAAATCCTGGATCCGCCCCTGGTAAATAAATATTTCAGCACATGACCTCGCAGATTCAAACAAAAATGGCGACGTAGTAGTAGGTCGGCGCATTAAAATTGTTACAAATAAACGATAAAATAAATATAAAAGACGGTTATAAATGTCAGTATCATTACTTTTTCTTGAATATTTAATGTTTATTCTATTGAATTAGGTTATCAATTTTATTAGCTCACCTGGGCCATAGGCTCATGGTGAGCTATTGTGACCCGTCTTTGTCCGGCGTCCGTCGTCCGTCGTCCGTCGTCCGTCGTCCGTCAACAATTTCCTTTAAACAACATCTCCTCTGAAACCACTTGATGGATTTTAAGCAAATTTGTCCTGAAGCATCCTGGCACTGATGTCTACAAAAGTTGTTCAAATCATGACCACAGGGTCAAGGTCACTGCTGCTAAAAATAGAAATTCAGTCTTTGCTCAATTACTTGAGTTCGCTTAGGGTTATTGACTCCAAACTTGGTGTATGGGTAGCTTATATCAAACGGCAGCTTGGGGTTGCTACCCAGGTGTCTGTGATCAAGGTCAAGGTCACTGTTGCTAAAAATAGAAATTCAGTCTTTGCTCAATTACTTGAGTTTGCTTAGGCCTATTGACTCCAAACTTGGTGTATTTGTAGCTTATATCAAAAGGCAGCTTGGGGTTGCTACCCAGGTGTCTGTGATCAAGGTCAAGGTCACTATTGCTAAAAATAGAAATTCAGTCTTTGCTCAATTACTTGAGTTTGCTTAGGCCTATTGACTCCAAACTTGATGTATGGGTAGCTTATATCAAAAGGCAGCTTGGGGTTGCTACCCAGGTGTCTGTGATCAAGGTCAAGGTCACTGTTGCTAAAAATAGAAATTCGGTCTTTGCTCAATTACTTGAGTTTGCTTAGGCCTATTGACTCCAAACTTGGTGTATGGGTAGCTTATATCAAAAGGCAGCTTGGGGTTGCTACCTACGTGTCTGTGATCAAGGTCAAGGTCACTGTTGCTAAAAATAGAAATTCAGTTTCTGCTTAATAACTTGAGTTTGGTCTGGCATATTGACTCCAAACTTGATGTATGTGTAGCTTATATCAAAAGGCAGCTTGGGGTTGCTACCCAGGTGTCTGTGATTAAGGTCAAGGTCACTGTTACTTAAAATAGAAATGCAGTTTCTACTTAATTACTTGAGATTACTTTGGCCTATTGACTCCAAACTTGGTATATGGATAGCTTATATCTAGAGGCAGCTTGGGGTTGCTACCCAGGTGTCTGTGATTAAGGTCAAGGTCACTGTTACTAAAAATAGAAATTCAGTTTCTACTTAATTACTTGAGATTGCTTTGGCCTATTGACTCCAAACTTGGTATATGGATAGCTTAAATTAAGAGGCAACTTGGGGTTGCTACCTATGTGTCTGTGATCAAGGTCAAGGTCACTGTTGCTAAAAATAGAAATTCAGTTTCCACTTAATAACTTGAGTTTGCTTTGGTTTTTTTTGACTCCACACTTGGTGTATAAGTAGCTTATATCAAACGGCAGCTTGGGATTGCTACCCAGGTGTCTCTGATCAAGGTTACGGTCACTGTTGCTAAAAGTAAAAATTCAGTTTCTGGTTAATAACTTGAGTTTCATACTCAGGTGAGCGATTCAGGGCCATCATGGCCCTCTTGTTTTTTTAGTGATAATAAATGTGGAATTATTTGATAAACATTGTACGGTTATAATGGTGACAGATACGGATCGGCGAAGTCGGTATTTCTTTGTTATCGCTAGTAACACTGTCGTGATCGAGCACCGGCACGGACTTTTCGGGCACCGGTATTGTCATACAATATGGCGGACTGTTTACATCTGAAAGGTATGTGTATAGATTTTACTTCACTGAATAGATCACATACCATTTCCTAAGTTGTCAATTCATTGCATCATTTATGAAATCATATATGTAACAAATGCACATGCTTTTGATATTAGAAAAGCTTTGATTGTTTCAAAATTCGAGTCTAATTTGGCGGTTTGACAGAATGCAAATTTGAACCGAGAGACGTGATTTGTTTTGGGCAATACTTTTTATAGAACAACCGATCCGCAAAAACTTCAACTGTGATCACTTCTTAATGTATTTTTCTTCAAAATCCATCGGTCCCAATCCCTTTAAATTGTTAGGATACTGTAAACTGGCTTACTTTCTGTTTTGACCACACACCGGTATGGTCAGCACGCACCGGTTCAAGAATTCCGTCAAATTGTACAGATTGTTGATAAAAAGGCACCGGTTCGGTCACATTTTACATTTTGTATACGGTGGTGATATCTGTTGCAGACAGGTTGGCAATATGTTTTTTTATAAAAAAAAATTACCTTTCCACAATAGCAGTTGATTGGTGGAAAACAGGTAACCGATTGGTGATATTCATGTTTAATACTTTGTCATCGGTCCACTCCATAGTTTGTCTAAAAACTATCGACGATGGCTCTGTGTAACTGGGATGTCATCTAGACCGGTAATTAGTTGAACACTTATCTTTCTTAGATACACCGCAAGCATTATTTGAAAAGGTAAAAGAGCCGGTCGGAGTAACGATTCTTTGACGGAGGAACGGACAGACGGACTAGGCGATCCCTCCATAATCTCCAGTTCTTGCAACGGCCGATATAAAAAAGAAACATACTTGAATTCTTAAGTTTTATTAATTTAATAGTTTGCTAGTATTTTGAGAGCATTTTCGAGGTATAAAAGTACTACTAAATACAGTTTAGCTATATATTCATCTTCCTGTTTGGTGATGTTTCTCATAATACTTTTCATCTTGATCAGTTTTCTGTATGGAAGTTGTGATCTCTGGAAAATAAAGAAACACGACTTTTCAAAAGTCATTTTTCAAATGACGTTTTGAAAAAGCTTAAATCAAATAATTTTCGGGCGTTCTGTTTGTCTACTTATGATTTCTCAACATTATACACTTCGCTCCCTCATAATTTAATAAGAGACAAACTAACCAGTCTCATTGAAAAAACGTTTGCTAGAGAAAATAAAACCTTCATCGCTTGTAATGAACATAGGGCATTTTTTACAGATGGTTCTTATGATAATTATACATTATGGACTTGTCAAGACCTTATAGAGTCGCTAACTTTCTTACTGGATAATATTTATGTTAGATTCGGTACCTCTATTTATAAACAAGTAATAGGCATCCCAATGGGTACTAATTGTGCACCCCTTGTTGCTGATCTGTTTTTATACTATTATGAAAGAGACTTTATGTTATCTCTTTCTACTGAAAATCAAGATGATATAATTACAGCTTTTAACAACACCTCGAGGTACCTTGATGATTTATTAAATATAGACAATAACCATTTTCCATTACTGGTTAATAAGATTTATCCCAAAGAACTACAACTTAACAAAGCGAACACTTCAGAAAAGCAAGCAAACTTTCTCGATCTAAATCTGTCCATTGAAAATGGTTATGTCACTACTAAAATTTATGATAAAAGAGATGATTTTAATTTTAATATAGTAAATTTTCCGTTTTTAGACGGCGATGTTCCCCGTGCAACATCTTATGGGGTTTATATCTCACAGCTGGTTCGCTTTTCAAGAGCTTGCAACAATGTTAATGATTTCAATGAACGTAATCTTTGCATTACAGAAAAACTCTTAAAACAAGGTTATCGGTATCACAAATTAAGGAAAACCTTTTGCAAGTTTTATCGCCGATACCCAGATTTAATTCATAAATACAAAATTTTAATGCAGTTTAAAATCACTTTTGCAACAAGGTATTTCACAACCAGTTTTTTATGGAGATTTAATTTATAAACTTAAAAAGATAAAAGGCAGTGTTAACTTCTCCCGGTTATTCGTAAAAACCATCTGTAAATTTAAAAAGAAAGGTTACCAACATGATATTTTACAGCGCTCTGCAGGCCTGGTGATTAACCCTTCTACAGTTGATCATTATGCTTACCTCTTTGGTTGCACGACGGTGGCAGGGGTTTAAGAGTTTATGAAGGTTATTGGGGAAATCTTTTCTTAAAAGAACCTAGAAACTCGATTTGTTTCTTTTATCCCTGTCATCGTGTTCTTGCTGATTTTACTCCAGGAGCTCTGGTCTCGGTAAGATCATTGAGTACCCCTTTCGGCTTTGCAATGCTCTTAGCTTCTTATGTTTTATATGTTTGTGTGCTTTTGCATGCAACATTGTTAAGCAGATAAGTGGGTTGGAGTCTTTTCACCAAGACAACTTGTACTTGTTTTGTGATATGAGAACCTGTTGGGGCAAGTGTGAGGTTGGTGCACCCTAGAACCTGGTTTAAACCCCCAGTGGCAATTTGATTTGCCACTGACCGTTCCAAGGCGGTAACCCCTCGGTGGTGTCTTTTTTGGAACTGCTCTCTCCCCCTCTCTTCTTCTTGACTGTGTGGGGAGGCTGTTTTTTCTGAATGTGGCGATTCCTGATATGCATATTTCACCTTTTTTTAAGTAAATATAAGTTATATTTTTATGAACTGAATTTTTAAAATGTTAACTGGGACAAATGCAAACACATCGTTGAAATTAAAATACTATTTCCGTCATTTTAATATCTAAGCAATATTAAATAAGAATACGAACTTTGTGTATATATAATGGGGTGATCTCTGAAATCGTCGTCGTGCGTCTCAATTGTGCAAGTCATGACGTTGAGAACGGTGTCGTAGGAATGACACTGATGAACTTTGCATAAGACGTCATCATATGAAATCCTCTGAAATTATATGTATAATTCGTGTAGAGTGATAACCTACCATATCCGAGATAAATCAAAATGTTCGATAATAGTCAACCCTTAAAATACCTCTTTCTTAAATTTTGCTGTTGTGTTTCAGAAAATAAACATTTATATATAAAAATGTAGTACCACAGAGGTATCTTTTAGGTAGAAATAATGGAGACTGAACCGTATACAAAATGTAAAATGTGACCGAACCGGTGCCTTTTTATCAACAATCTGTACAATTTGACGGAATTCTTGAACCGGTGCGTGCTGACCATACCGGTGTGTGGTCAAAACAGAAAGTAAGCCAGTTTACAGTATCCTAACAATTTAAAGGGATTTGGACCGATGGATTTTGAAGAAAAATACAATAAGAAGTGATCACAGTTGAAGTTTTTGCGGATCGGTTGTTCTATAAAAAGTATTGCCCAAAACAAATCACGTCCCTCGGTTCAAATTTGCATTCTGTCAAACCGCCAAATTAGACTCGCATTTTGAAACAATCAAAGCTTTTCTAATATCAAAAGCATGTGCTTTTGTTACATATATGATTTCATAAATGATCCAATGAATAGACAACTTAGGAAATGGTATGTGATCTATTCAGTGAAGTAAAATCTATACACATACCTTTCAGATGTAAACAGTCCGCCATATTGTATGACAATACCGGTGCCCGAAAAGTCCGTGCCCGGTGCTCGATCACGACAGTGAGTAAAGTATCGATATACTTTTCGCCTTAAAGGAAAAGGGCGTTGATAGCCTTAAAGTATTATGAAGCCGACGTAAAGTATTATAATTCGGCGTTAGGTATTCTTAAATCGGCGTAAATTATAATTTTTGGAGTTATAATTCGTGACAAAATCAATCACAAAGGAGTCAGGTTGATAAAATCCTGTAAGTCTTTTGTGTTACAATTCATCTTGTGCTTCAATGAAACTCATTAAAAGACAGACAAATATACAATTGTAGTCTACACAAGGTGACAATAATTTCAACTTGAAAAGGGCAACATTCGCTGCCAAGGCAGCGAGTATTTTGGGGCGTGGCTTTACATACAAGCTATCTGCCAGTTATAATTAACTGTAGTAAAAATAGCCTGTAGAGAGTGAGTTACAGCAGACGATAGAATGAAGACTCCCTTTGCGCTGATTATGAACTTCTGTTTTTCCTTTCAGGGTTCCTTTGAATTTCTTTATATATTAGACTAATTCCTCTCTTTTTTGTTTTTGTGTTCTTTAATTTAAACTCATATTTCACTATTTGTCGTACAAAATACAAGCAGTCCAACACTAAATATTTAATTCATAACTTTAGCCAGGAATGTTACTTTTATCACAACATAAAAAGATAATGTCACAAAATTAATTTGCGATCCTGTTGTAACCTTTGAAGTAGAAGAAATCTGGTTTGCTTACTGATACCAGGCTATTGTTCTATCTTTGAAAAACGGAGGGAAACTTTTAAACTTTTGCAGATTCTTTATAGAAAACTATATGTGTTGATTTATTTATGATATTGAAAGGAAACATTATTATGAAAGACAGATTCTGTTGCAAAGGAAATAATTTAGGCAACATAGAGCACAGAGAATAAAAAGCTAAACATTTCATAACTGTGAGATTAAGCTTCATTCTTATTGTACATGCTTTCTTGCTGCTGAATGTCAGATAGACACACCTCCCAGGATATTCAATTTCAAAATTTTCTGTCTGACAGGTTTAAACTTTTTCTGAGAGTCACCTTTATAATTAATATTTCACTTAAATTTTTAGATGAAATGTTTAAAAAGCTTACAATGTACATTTGTGAAAATTTTCAAATTAATTTGTTCAGTAGCTTTTTCAAATTTTGAAAAAGGGCTCCTTGATGCGTAACATGCCAAAAATTATAGAAAAGGCTGCCCAGCGCCATCTTGAGGTTTATATAGTCCTGTTGCCCCTTTAAAGGGATAATTATCACATAACACGTGTCGCTTCAATGCCCGACATTATAGTTTTTTTTCTCATTATCGGTGATGTTCTGAAAAGATGCTAAAAATTTATTTTCCAATTTCAGAGGTGTAGAATTCCACTTGACCGCTCGCCATTGTGAGTAAATGATCCGTTTTTTTTGGGGTGGAGTGAAGCGGCCGAAACACTCCACCGACCGGGCGAGTAAATTTTTCAGCAATGCACATGTGTTTTCTTCGGAAAATGATATATTTTCACTTTGTTTACAAAATACAATGTGATTTCCGGTATACGGTCGTTTCGCGCACAAGTCGGTTCCTCCCCAGTCGTTTCCTCCCAAGTCGTTTCGCCCACCTTTAAAATTCTAAGTAAAACTGATATACGAGTTCATGAGAGTAATACCAAACAACCAGATTGTATATAAGATGATAAATTAAACATAAAAGTGAAAGTATAAAACAGTGATGATAAAGTACGTGTTTTCCAAAGACCTATATTATACATAATGTTTTAAACAGTAAAAGAACCTACATATTCTGTTTAATAGTTCTATATATTATTAACATGCATACATTTTACCCGACCGGATTATGTAAGATGATAAAATAAACTAAAATAATAGCATAAAAAATGACGATAAAGTACGTTTTTCCTCACGTTTAAACAGTTAGCGAACTTACAAATTTAGTTTTAATAGTTCTAAATATCATTAATATGCAAACATTTAACGCTACCAGACTATGACAGATGAAATAATAAATTAAAATAATAGAGTGAAAAGTGATAAAGTACGTTATTTCACACGTTGTAAACAGTCAACCTACAAATTCAGTTTCGATACATGTGTAGTTCTAAATATTATTAATATGCATACATTTCGCGAACGCAATAGTCAGTTCCAAAAATATTATGGTTATAATAATGTAAAATTCTTTAATTTAAGAGGTGCATTCTCAGTTTTTTGACTGGCCTATGCATACATTTTAAGCACACAATATTCCGTAAATGTTGCAAAAAAAAAAAAAGAATAATCTTTTTATTTTCAGAAATCGTAGAAAATATTAAGAACAACACATCTTTATTAATTGATGTTTAATTAATTATCCAATCAGATAATAAACAAACAGACGTTCGACAAGTCATTTCAATTATCAGCACATGGCTTGTAACAGCGGGGAGTATTCCCGTTGAAGGCATCTGAAAAGGACTACCGCAGTGAAACTTCCGAAATTTTAATGACAGTTTTATCACCAGCTGATCACTGATATTGTTCACAATTGTATAAAAGATATGAAAAAAAAGATTCTTTCATTACAAAAATTAAACAACTAACGATTAAATCAACCGCTGAAAATGGCATTTTACCGTGTGTAAAATGTCACAAGCACGTCAGACCAAGACAGCACGCTATTTCGTGCGATAATTGCGGCCGCTGGCAACACCGTACTTGCCAAACAGGTAGGCACGTTTTATAGGTATTTGAGTAATTAATTCTAAAGCATTTTTGCTAATGTAATGTAATATTAATTACTGTAGGAAAATAGATCATTTATGATATAATGGTTTTATTATCTAATGGTTATTAACATATAAAATCAATTGGAAAACATGTTTAACTTATTTTCTGAATGTGGCGATTCCTGAATGTGGCGATTCCTGATATGCATATTTCACCTTTTTATTGAGTCTAGCGCCAGCATCTCACTTTAAGTTATTGGTTTAAATCTTAAAATATTTTTCCCAGAGGTTAGTTTAGCAGCGTACCAAAGTGCGGTAAAGAATGGAGACAGCCTCGCATTTATATGCAGGCCATGCACTGACAGGATACCGGCAATAGATGACGACGAGGTGTTTATAGGTGTTTCGTTAACTGAAAGAACTACTGGTGTCCCCGGAAGTAGAAGGATTCGTGATGGATTTCGAGGCTGGTAAGTATTGCATTACCACGTACATGTACATTAACACTATTGTTAAACATAATGAACGCGCAAATTGTAATGATACTTTTAATCATATTTGCGCCAAAATATTTGAAATACCAGCATCAGTTTTGAAAATAACCTTACCAGGAGACTTAATTAGCCTTGCTCTTTTAAATTTCAGCTTCATGGTTAGCAGTCGGGGAAATTTTTCCAGAAGCAAATATAAGTTTCACTGGTCAAAGGCCGTGTGGGCCAAGGTGCAAGCGGTCGGGCTCCAGCCAGCTTACAGTCAGCGAGACTCAATTCACAAGTACATCCGATGCTTGATTTCACTCCCCTTCTTGCCAGCAGCTCACATTCCAGGGACTTTCCGAGAGCTGCAGCGACGGGCGAATAGTGAAAAGCTGGATGAGCTCACTGCATACATTGACAGACAGTGGATGAGAAACCCACTATTTCCGGTCGAGTCATGGTCCGTATTCGGCCTAACAGTCCGTACCAACAATGACACGGAAGGCGAGTATTAGAATCTTGTAGTAAATTGAAATGAAATAACTTCAAAAACAATACCACTCAATATCTAATTTATGTCTAAATAAGGAAATAATAATTTATTTATTATTATTTATTATTTGCAGGTTGGCACAACCGTCTAAACACTAGGGCAGGTCAGGCGGCGCTGTCGTTTTACAGACTGGTTCCTGTACTGAGACACGAAGCAGAGCAGGTGAAGCGCGATATGCGCTTAGTTAGGGACGAGGCGGGGACACGAAGGCGGAGGCCAACCTATCTCAGAATGGAGGAAAGAATCCAGGAAATATGGGATTCATACTCGTCGGGTTCCATCACAACTACGCAGCTTCTGAAAAAATGCGGAGCAGTGTATGCTCCCAATCTTGTTTGATATTTTTCAAGATGGAGCATTAACCCATTCCTGTACAGACACACCTTTATTGCTAGGGCGAACAGTTTAGATCCAGATCAGCCGGCACATCCGTGCCATCTGATCAGGATCTAAACTGTTCGCTTTTTGATTAATTAGGTTATTTTTGACCAAAATGCGACCAGTGCAGATCCTGATCAGACGGCACGGATGTGCCGGCTGATCTGGATCTACACTGGTCGCACACGCGTAAAAATGCGTATATATCCAGGAAAGGGATAAGAATGATTATAGCTGAACTGTTGTACAGCGTGATACATAACATACCATACTTGGAAAAGGAATGCTGTCCATATATCCAAAATAATATTTATAACAAATGTTCTATGTCCATTTTGGGTGATTGTCATCTTGAAATTGTCCATGGCCGATAATACTTATTCTTCGTTCATGTGTACAATACTGTTGTTATGTTTGTTATGTTTTTATTAATGCCATCACATCAAATGCATGAAATAATAGGTTATCGTTGTCATAAAGATAATATACAAATATATTATTGTTTGCTTATTGCTGATCTACAGCAGAGAAGATACGAATTGTCAGAAGTTCCGTGACTGGCTACACTTTCTATGCTATATTGTATCATGATCTTGTTTACAATTAATAAAAGACACATTTTAAACTAGTTGTTATCTTACTGTAAGTATTTTATTTTTATAGCAATTTACCATAAACTGCTGAGTTTCTTTATATGGATATTCCATTTATTCAATTTATTCTCCTGAAGTTCAAGTCCCCAAAGACGCTAAACACTGATTTGATGGTGAAAATGTATAATTATGCTGATTTTGGTGAAAAAAATAAAGTAGGTTTCCTTACGTGAAACACTAATTTCGCAGATTCCATAAAATGTGATTGTATACAGCGAAACACGCTATATAATCGAGTCCATTTAAATTAAGTTCGAATAAATTTCCCCTGTAGTTAAAATTATAGCACAAAATATTTTAAAGAATGTTTTCTGTTAAGTATTGAGAAAGAAATAAATAAGATTACAATTTAAGAAGTGGGCGAAACGACTTGGGTTTGGTGGGCGAAACGACTTGGGACATACGACTTGTGCGCGAAACAACTAGGGAGGAAACGACTTGTGCGCGAAACGACTGGCATTCTCTCGGTCGATATCTGGTGTATTCGGAACATTTCCGATGTAAAGGTAACAGCTGGGATTTATTTTTATCCTCACTGGGTTTCCCAATTCAGAACGAGGCTGCAAGTGCACGTATTTTCCCGCTATATGTCAAAATGCCGAAACAAATGAAGATAATGTTTTTTACACAAGGTAGGGGTGATGATGAAAAGCGAGAGAGCGAGCAAGACAGTAAGAAAGAGATAGAACGAATAGAAAAACGAAAATTGCTACAGAAAGAGTATTTTATTTAAAATGTAAGGGTGAGTGTACTTTCTGAAAGGGCGAGTGCACTTACTCATTCACTCGACGTGCAGGGCGAGTGGGGCCAAAAAGATTTCTACACCTCTGAATTTAAATGAAAAAAAAACAACAAAAGATAGATACCGATAACTGTATGTTTTGAAGTAAAAACTTTATTGTAAATAATACTTGACGTTGAGTTCATAAAAGTTTTATGCAGAGCTCATAATACTTTACACCAAGTTTATAATACTTTATGAGGAGTTAATTATATTTTCACTGGTATCCAGGTAATTTACATAGAAATTCATAATACGTAATTTACACCCAATTCAAAATAGGTTATGCTGATGTCACAATAAATACTTTACGCCGAGTTCATAATACTTTGGGCCATTTTTATAACACTTTAAGCCGAGTTCATAATACTTTATGACAAGTTTATTATATTTTCTGCGAGGTTATAATAATTTGCTCAGAGTTCATAATAATTTACACTGAATTCATAATATTTATGCCAATTTCACAATACTTTATGCCCAGTTTATAATACTTTACACTGAGTTTATAATACATTACGCCGCGTTTATAATACTTTATGCCTCTTTATGGCGAAAAGTATACTTGACATATTTTAGGCACACCCGATTTTGGGAAGAAAAATAAAAAAATTATCATTTAGACCCCCAAACTCAGGAAATCTTACCTCCAAACCTAGCCCAACCAGGCGCAACTAGGGCTTTTTCTATATATAAGATATCCAGCCATCCATTGTCCACAACACAGCATTAAAAGCAATTTCAAAAATTTTTCTTCATGTCTATATGCAAGCAATAATAGTCCCTGTCAACAACCTGATGAATTCACAGTTACTTAAAACTGGTATATGTTTAAAAAATTACAAACCTGAAACCTTAAACACTTGTTGCAAACACATGGGGCTTTGGAGAGACCCTGTTATCTCCAAAATTTATATAAACTGGCCAACCCCGATCCCCCATAAAAATATCATTATTTTAGCATCAAAACTGGATAAACACATTGTTTTCATTTTGTTAAGATAGTTTTGATAGATTTGAACCATAATAAATCAGTCAACACTAAATTTACTATCAAATACAAGTTTTCTAAAACTTCTTTTTCTGACTATTGTTGCCAGAGATGGGAATCAACAAAACTTCCATTTTTTAAAGCTTAGATGCATAAATGTAAACACAGTTTTAAAAAGTCAGCAACTCAACAAATATTTCAATGATTTTACTAAATCGGCTACAAACAACAATTTGGCATCTGTTGAATTCCACCGATCATTTGCCAGGAAATGAAGAAATTAAGGGGTCTGTCTTCAAAGCACCACTGGTTCCAAAACAAATCAATAGATGTGATACTTAAGAAGAATCTTACATGTTTTGTTTTCAAAACACTTATAATTTCTACATGTATCACTTTTTTGTTAACACTGCTAAAATTCTGCCCAGCTGTAGTGTATCAATTGATGAAAAGAAACATTTTCATTGGTTATCAAATTTGAATCGGCATGCAAATGGTAGGTACTGCAGTAAGTTTATCAAGTTTTTTTGTGGAATATTTGCCATTTTATTGATACTTTTATGTTTTAAAACAACCAATGAACATACCAGTGTACCAATGTTATAACTGCTTAATAACAGGATTTAATATCGAAGACTTTTTAACATAAATGTATGGTAAATTAAGTGATTGACTTTACAAGAAGTAAAGTTAGTGACTTGATCATGTTGGTTCATAGTTTTTTTTTAATTGTTATAATAACACACACTTTAGTTATCCCCTCTTTTCAGTTAAGAATATATGGTATATAAAAAGTCTTTCATTAAAATCAATTACATAAATTTATAATTGACTTGTTAATAATATTCCGGTTTCCTATGAATTTTTGATTGTAAATGTTGTTCTATTGTTCTTCAAATTGAATCAACTACAAAATGTACGATTTTACAATAAACAGTATCCAACTATGTGTATTTCACAATAATTATTGGATTTATTTCCAACAAGATTATTCTAATATTCGAGCTCACTGTCTTCGACATGTCCTATGACAGCGCTTGTTTTCTGTTTTACAATTATTGTGCACAATAAAAGCAAATAAAGAAATGTTAAGCTGTATTAATTTCTACCTGCCCTAATGAGTTTGAACTAAGTAGATCTCCTACTAATTATTGTTGATTGATAACATTAAATTTAAAAGACCCTGAAATAAAATTAATGTTCAATCTGATGACCTCAGTTTAATTGTATCTTTGAGAAAGATTGCATTCTTCTGACTTCTGGAAGCCTTTGTTTTCTGAAATAGGAGTGCAAAGAGTCTGCAATGTTTATTGGTAACATGATCCACTTCTCTGAGTGCAAAACTGTCATAACCCATATAAAAATACGAAGAAGATAAAAATAATACGGGTCTCAGCCCTTGACCTGAATATGAGGAATATTTTATTGGTGTTTTATTTGACTCCATGGGCTATGGTGTTTTATTTGACTCCATGGGCTATGGTGTTTTATTTGACTCCATGGGCTATGGTGTTTTGTTTTATTTGACTCCATGGGCTACGGTGTTTTATTTGACTCAAAGGGCTATGGTGTTTTATTTGACTCCATGGGCTATGGTGTTTTATTTGACTCCATGGGCTATGGTGTTTTATTTGACTCCATGAGCTATGGGCTTTTATTTGACTCCATGGGGTATGGTGTTTTATTTGATATTTGACTCCATGGGCTAAGTTGTTTTATTTGGCTCCATGGGCTATGATCTCGGTTAGGCCCTTAAGTAGCCACCTTTTTGCATGACAATGCTATTGGCTTCATATGTTTTATAATGATGTTTGTGTGCTTTTGCATGCATTTTCGAGTGAATGGGTGTGTTGGAGCTTACTCACTAGGTGCACCTTGTGTTAGCACCCAGTAGCATGTTGTTTTGCCACTGACAGTTCCAAGGCGGTACGCCCTCAGGTTCTCAGCTTCCTCAATTGTTTGTGGTGTCTTTAGGCCGGTGGCCAGGAACATGTTTTCTCCCCCCCCCCTTAGGGAATTTTGTAGACATGATTTTTCTGAAAGCCTGTTATGTCCCGGATATTTTGCAGTTTGTTTGCACTCTGGCGAGTGGGGCATAAGGGTGTTACGGAGGTTTAAATATGTTACCCCTAAAATTTGTAGAAAAAATATATGGATTTTGAATCTTTAATTCTGCTCTATTCCAGATACGATTTAATAAAACTTGTATTTTTATATAAGGATGAAGTATTATCTGTTGATTGATGTAGTTTTCATTTCAAAATATTTGCACTTAAGTAACATATTTAGTGTATAACATACATAACCCTAAAAAGATGAAATTTAAGTCAGAAACTTACCTGTAGGATTTTTATTTGTAATCAAACTTAGGCAATAATACATGTTTTTGAAAGCTGCATGATCAAACAATATAAAACAGTGTGATTTTCATAAAAATCACACTGGCAATTGTAATATTTTTTCCATAATCTTATATGTTACCATATCGCTAATTCAAACATTATATTCATGTTTTGGGATAAACAAGCATATAATATAGAGTTTAATTAAATTATTGAGCTTTATAAATGTAAGTGTTCTTGAAACTTGCATGACTTCAAATTTTCAACATACATAACATATGTTACTTATTAAAATAAGGCTTATTTCCTTGTTTTTATTTATTTTTAATAGTGTTAGCTGATATCTATTTGAAGAAATTAACTATGTGTGCTCTGTGCAATGTCCTGATGTTTGTTAGCCCTGTGTAGATTTCTTATTACATTCACAGACGTTTTTTGTGACTAATATTACTGATTGAATGAGGTTTTTTCTCTAAAACTGATATAGTTGTACAAAGAACTGATTACATTTACAAAACTGTATCACGACTATGCAATCATTTTAGATTAAACTGTAAAATAATAATAGTAAGAAGTTTCTTGTGTATACTATGTTATGTTATGTTATGTGGTTAAAATGTTAAAGTGTTTAAGCTTGTCCATTTTAAACCTTCAAATCTCCGTAACATATAATTCCGAAGTTACAATATTGACAAATTACAATGCATTTATTAATTAAATTCTAAAAAAAAATTAGAATTGGTTGCAAAAAAGTAAAAATACAAGAGATAAAAATATTGCTTTGAAAAGTGTTACAAACAAAAAATTTTAAAACTAATTATATGTTACCTAATTATTTAAATAATGTTTTTCAGAAAGATCACTTAGAATAAAGAAAATAAATTTCAAAAACCGTGTTTTACCCGGTAGTTTGTATCTAGATTACCGTAGAGTCATTCGTAATGTGAATATGAACTTTCTATAAACTATATTTACTAAAAAGAAGATTGAAAGCACCAGTTCTGGTCTTTTAGAGCAATAATAACTGAGATTGCTGTTAAATAAAACATTTAAAATAAGAAAAATAAATTGTCCTAAATGAAACATTATTTTTTCCATTGTTCAAAAAATGCTTAAGAATTTGTTAAGAATTCCGTAAGATCTTTGTAGAATGTTATTTTTCTTAAAGACAAACAAGTGTTAAAGAGAAACATCCTTATCTTAAAGACAATCTGTGTAATGCAGGTGATGATAAGCTAATAGACAAGTTAACGTTGACTTATGTATAATAATTTTTTTAGGTAAAAATTCTTTTACTCGAGTCAAAAAAATTGCTATATAATGCTCATGCTGTTTCAATGTTTTACAAATTCTACACCGAACCTTAGTACCGGTATTTTAGATAAAAAAACTACTTTTAAAAACATTTCGAACATCAGATAATTTAATCAGCTTATTTGTGTAGTTTAAATTAAGTAGCTTTGAAATTTGTTATAGATCATCTTTAACATAATATAGTATTATATAAAAATATTTATCAAAATGTTAATTAACTAATCATTTGCAGTTTCTTGCTTTTCTTTTCTTATTAATTTTGCTGATTATTAAAGTAAAAATTGGTAACATATTATAGGATGACTAAAAACATAAATAGAACAATAACATGATAAAAAAATGTTAATTTTGTTTATTCTTTCTTTTCTACATTTTGTAAGAACCAATCGAGAGTATCTGGACTTATCTTTAGACTGGATGCAACAGCCCATGATTAATGCAAACGTAAGCTGTATTACAATGTTGTCACTGAGCCATATTGATAGGTTTATTGTTAATTTGAAAAGATTTAAAATAGGACGAACTTGAACCATCTACATCATACAAATTTATTTCAAGACATATTGAGCAGTACACAGATCATTAACCTCTAAAGTCTAACTAAATTTAAATTAAAAATTCATAACTGTTTAATGTCACCAGCATCAATACCTTAATTTCCTTTTGTAACATAATTCTTAATATATATTACCTATTATAATACAAGATACATAAAGTGCAGGAAGGTTGGTAACTAAAATACGTTCTTTTGGGTAACATATTTAAAAATGGTGATTTATGATATGGTATTTATTTTTAGTATGATATAAAGCTAACTAATCTTTAAAACTCACGAAGAGGTGTATTTAAAACAAAAACAATTACACCAAAACTTCAAATTTATTAACCATAGGCATAAGTATATGATATAGAATAATACTAAAGTCACATATAACTAAAGTTAAAGATAATATTAACAAAGTGTTTAACACAGTTTACCTTTAAATCACACAATATGTCTTTCAGAGTTTATTTCTTTATAATTTAGTTTACATGTATTTATAAATATTTTATTTGCTATCTTTGAGATGTTTTTTCCATTATTTGTTTTCAGATATTTTGGTTGGTTGCAATTTACAAATATATGTATTTATTTACATACATTAAACAAGAAGTGTGTCTCAATGTGACTTATTACATTAAAATACTGCATTCTTATTTATATTAATGAATTAAGCAAATAAAACAGAAATTACTTGCTAATGTAAGTAAGAAATGTTTCATACAACTTTTTAAACTAGGTTTTGATGTTAAGTAACATACACATGTATCTTAATGACTATTTATAGACCTATACCTTAGGTTGCAGATGTTTTATTGCATTTAAAATTTAAAAAAAACACCACCTTCCTGGGAAAAAATAGGTTTATTTCAGAACTTTTATAATTGCCAATTATTTCTTCAACGCATACAATTTTCTCAAAGGTCACATATTCAAACAGGCGTTACGGTAAAACGCCCCACTCGCCAGAAAGCAAACACATTGCAAAATGCGAAGAATGGGATAGGCTTTCAGAAAAACATACCCTTCAAAATTCCCCCAGGGGAGAGGGTCTATTGGCAGCTCAAGTTCTAATACATTTATGGCATGTTTTCCCATTTTCTTTTCTTTCGGTAACATATTTCAATATAGCGTAACGGGCTTATGTCCCAATGTATATCACTGTATTACATTTGTCCTGAATTCTCATTTAACTTACTATATTTTACTTATAAGCACAAATTACTTGCTACTGCACGTAAGAAATTTTTCATACATCTTATTTTACTAGGTTTTTATGTTAAGTAACATAACTTAATTACTATTTTAGAGCAATACCTTAGGTTACAGATGTTTTATTGCATATGAATGTAGTTTAGAGCTTCCTGGTGTAGAATAAATAGGTTTATTTTAGAACTTTTACAATTGTCAAATATTTCATTAGGGAATTATTTCATGAAGTTGCTTAAAACAGTATCAGAATAGCATGCTTATGCATAATCGAGCACATTTTTGTGATTTTAATATTTAAAGTCTTAAATCATGACAACTTTATAAACCTGTATTTTAAAAAGATTAAACTTTTTGCTAATATGATTTTATCATAAAATTAGAAAAAAATTATACTTAATGTTTAGTCTGGAAAGTAGCCCATAACTAGCTGTAGAGTCGTAACAAAAACACTTTGTTGCCCAAAATTATTGATTAAATGATCTATTTCTGTTTTAATTAGCAAAACCAATTAATTTTTTTTTCAGATTCAACATTGCTGTCGGTTAAGAAGATTCTTTGTGAAATAGGAGCAACAATGACATATTTTCCAGAGAAAGTTTTGGAATATGAGAAGTTTCTGAATGAGAAATTAAGAGAGGATTTGAGGTTGATCTTGGAACAAAGAGACACAATATATGGTCAGATTGCTGAATACTTGCAGCTTAAAACAACCATCGAAAAGATTAAAAGTAGTGGAATTGAGGAAAATCTAAAGACAAAAGTCGATATTGGATGTAACTTTTATGTACAGGCAAATATTCCTGATGCCTCAAAAATATTTGTGTTTATTGGATTTGGGTTTTTCTTGGAAATGACATTCTCTGAGGCATTAAAATTTATTGATAAAAGGGTAAAGTTTTTGACAGATCACTCTAATAGGTTGACAGCTGATTCAGCCAAAGTAAAAGCCAATATTAGACTTGTACTGGAAGGATTAAGGGAGCTGCAGAACATTGACAGTCATCCTGAGCAAGAAAAAAGAGATATGTAAGTTTTATACGTTGGTATCATGAAATTTCGCAGTAATTGAATTTCGCACAAAAACATAAATGACATTTTCGAGTGGGAATGAATTCACACACTTATGACAGAGGCATTAACTGCTAAGCTATATATATGTTTTCACTTAGGTGGGGTTTATAAGCTGATCATAAAATTACAATTTTTGTTAAGCAATTTAAACGATTTGGAAACTGAATAACTCTTTATCTTTGCCGACGCACACTTGAGCTATTGAAAATGCTAGTGAAGTGAAAAAAAAAGAAAAATTAAAGTTAATGAAAAGTCCAAACTGGTTGGTGCATATTTTCACATATTGGAATGGGGTACAGAACTGAAATGGTTTTTGAAATCGACCAGGTAAATGTTGAGACACGTCTGCACAACAATAAATGATAGAAACAAACTGTTGTATTTTTGTGTCGCCTGCGGTAGCAGGTAGACACATAGGATCCTATTGTCCGGCGCGATGTCGGCATCGTCGTCGTCGGCTTCGTCCGGTAGTCCCCAAGCTTTAACATCAAACATAATGTGGCCTATAACTTTGAAAGTAATTGTCCTGTTCACTTCATACTTGGAATATATGATCAGCATGAACAAAGCAATCCGTTACAACAAGAACGATAACACCTCTTTCACTATTTTATGAGTTATGCCCCTTTCAAATGCTACTTTAACATGAAACTTAATGTGGTCTATAACTTTGAAAGTACTTGTCCTATTCACTTCATACTTGGAATATATCATCAGCATGAACAACCTCATCTGTGACAACAAGAATGATAACTCCAGTTCATATATTTTATGAGTTATGCCCCTTTCAAATACAACTTTAACATGAAACTTAATGTTGCCTATAACTTTGGAAGTACTAGTCTTGTTCCTTTTCACTTAAAACTTGGAATATATTATCTTCATGAACTACATCGGTTACAACAAGGATCATAACTTCTGTTTGACTTTTTTTATGACATATGTCCCTTTCACATGCAACATGAAACTTTATGTTGCCTATTACTTTGAAAGTGCTTGTCCTATTCACTTAATACTTGAAATATATCAGCATGAACAATGGCATCTGTGACAACAAGAACGGTAACTCAACTTTCAATATGTTTTGAGTTATGCCCCTTTCAAATACAGCTTTAACATGAAACTTAATGTTGCCTATAACTTTTCAGTTAAAGCTTGGAATATATCATCTTCAGGAACAACAACATCGGTTACAACAAGATTGGTAACTCCTGTTTGAATATTTTATAAGTTATGCCCCATTTAAATGCAACTTTAACATGAAATTTAATGTTGCATGTAACTTTTAAAGTACATGTCCTACTCACTTAATACTTGGAATATATCATCTGCATGACCAACACCATGGGTGTCAAAAAGAATGAAAACTCCTGTTTGAATATTTTATGAGGTATGTCTCTTTCAAATGCAACTTTAACATGGAACTTAAGTTGCCTGTAAAATAGAAAGTATTGTACAATTCACAATCTACTTTGAATATCTCATCTGTATGCACCAATTTTTGATGAATGATAAGTCAGGTTTCACCATTTTTTAGTTATTCCCCTTTCAAATGCAATTTAGCTGACACATGTGTTCTGTGGTGTTGTATTAAAATCATCTTGAATTAAATATTTTTATTATACATGATTAAACAAAGGCCAATACTTCAACTTTTTGCATGCAGGCGACACATGTTATCCGCGGAACACAACATTCTAGTTATATAAGAAAACCCAAACTAGCCATTATACATGGCGCATTTGTAAAAAACTTATTCGGTCTTTCAAAGGCCTTTTAAGATGGGAAGGAAATGATGTGTTGCATGTTTCTAAAAGGATTTTAAAACAACATTGCAATTACTACATCAATTACCTATTAATTAGTTTTGTTTGCCTTTTGATCATTAATTAGCACAAATTACAAAGTTGCTGTTAATCTTTTGATGATTGAAAAAGATAATATTCTACAATTATTATGATTTTTTCTTTGTTAAGGAAGAAGTATTTGGCTTTCACATTTCTGTAAATTAAATGCTACCATGCAGAATTATATGTGAAACTTCGAGGGACAGAGAGTGAAATTGGTCATACTTTGAAACAAATTGCCTCGAATTTAATTTATTTACAGATTCTGATGTGCACACATTTTGAGCCTCAAACACCTCACAGAGAAAACGTTCCCCACTTGCTAGATATGACCTGGAGAGTCGGAACGTGTAACGTTTGGGTATTAGTTGCACTTGGCATGATCAGCTCTTGCTGACTGCGAACAAATGAACTCAGTGACACAGATTTGAATGTGATGGAAAGGAATACATTTTTAGCTCGAGTATTCGAAGAATAGGGGAGCTATCCTACTCGCCCCGGTGTCGGCGTCGGTGTCGGCGTCGGCGTCTCCGTCCGTTAAACAAAATATGCACTTTGGTCCATAACTTGAAAACTACTTATGATATCAACTTGAAACTTGGAATATATATTCACCATCAAATTCTACATCATTACCAACAAGACCCATAACTCGGCTTCCAATATTTTTCAAGTTATGCCCCTTTTTCACTTAAATTTTGTGTTAAGGAAAATATGCACTTTGGTCCATAACTTAAAAACTACTTGAGATATTAACTTGAAACTTGGAATATATATTCACCATCAAATTCTACATCATTACCAACAAGACCCATAACTCTGCTGTCAATATATTTCAAGTTATGCCCCTTTTTTCTTATATTTTGTGTTAAGCAAAATATGCATTTTGCCCATAACTTTAAAACTACTTGAGATATTGCCTTGAAACTTGATATATATTTTCACCATCAAAATCTACATCATAACCATCCCTGCTTCCAATATATTTCAAATTATGCCCCCTTTTCACTTAAATTTTGCGTTTAGGAAAATATGCACTTTGGTCCATAACTTATAAACTTCTTGAGATATCAACTTGAAACTTGGAATATATATTCACCATCAATTTCTACATCATTACCAACAAGACCCATACCTCTATAACTCTGCTATTATTATTTTTAAAGGTTATCCCCCTTTTTCACTTATATTTTGCTTGGCTCATAACTTTGGAACTACTTGAGATATTGCCTTGAAACTTGAAATATATTTTCAACATCACAATCTACATCATAACCAACAAGACCCATAACTCTACTTCCAATATTTTTCAAGTTATGCCCCTTTTCACTTAAATTTTGTTTTAAGCAAAATATGCACTTGGCCAATAACTTTGAAACTACTTGAGATATTACCTTGAAACTTAGAATTTATATTGACCATCATAATCTATGTCATTATCATAAAGACCCATTACTCTGCTACCAATATTTCTCAAGTTATGCCCCTTTTCACTTATGCAATTCTCTCATAACTTTTAAGCAACTAGACATATTACTTTGAAACTTGAAATATATGTTTGACATCAGTTTCTCAATCATTATCAACAACACCCATAACTCTACTGGAAATATTTCTGTAAGTTATGCCCCTTTTGAAGTTTTTACATTAGCCGAAATATGCGCTTGATCCATAAATTTGAAACAACATGAGATATTAACTTCAAACTTAGAATATACATGTATAGTCACTATGATAATCTTTACAATAACCAACAAGACCGAAAACTCTGCTACAATTTTTTAAAATTTATGTCCTTTTTAAAATAGATTTTGTTTTCAAGTTTTTATGCACTTGGCCCATAACTTTGAAACTAATACAGACATCAACTTCAAACTTGAAAAACATTTTCACCATCATACTCTAGATCACTTTCACTTGACCTATTGTATGCTTTTTAAAGTAGTGCTTTTTTCATTTCAGTTCTTTTTCTGTAACATTACTGAAGTAATTGATATTGAACTTAAAGTAAATTTCTCCAATCATAAATTACTAACAAGTTTTTTTTTAACTCTTCCAAAAATATTTCATAGTTATTCCCTTTTTTAGTTCAATATTTATGGAACATTATGGAATTATTTCTGTTATTTAAAATTACTTCTCCCATTCACTTGTTAATACTTTTCCTGATTGCACATGAATGTTTGGCCATAGTTGTTATTGTTTTAATCTTCAAATTGCATTTGTTTCAAATGATTCGAATAGTCGAGCGCGCTGTCTCCTGGGACAGCTCTTGTATGAAATTGTTGTTCAACTTGACTTTTCTAAAGTTAATTGTGCGCCGTTTGTATCTTAGAAATCGTATTTTATATCTATGAGATACATTTCCTACTTTTTAAAAAAGACAAGCTTACAAGTTAAAATTTGCGTGCAAGCAGATACAACCTGATCATACTGTTTATACTACAGTTTTGAAACTTTGTACACTTCTAC
The DNA here is from genome assembly GCA_038501625.1 of Corbicula japonica. Classification (NCBI taxonomy): domain Eukaryota; kingdom Metazoa; phylum Mollusca; class Bivalvia; order Venerida; family Cyrenidae; genus Corbicula; species Corbicula japonica. Next base: position 2,081,783 of record JAZAYU010000080.1, read on the forward strand.
AGTATCATATCTCGGGGGGATGACCAAGTACGATAAATCTACCTTGCTTTTTGATTTAATTGATGTTCTTTTTCACTTTTGTACTTAGAAGTTATGTTTAAAACTTACATGCAGACTCATAAATGTAATATTAAATATGATGACAGCTTTGAAACTTTGTATACTTGTTAACTATAAACCTTATTGGTTTTTCAAGTACTATACTTATAATTTGCATTTTGAACGAATAACATCCCATTTTGAACTGAGACATTTTTGGTTTAAATGTGCACGCAGACTTTCGTACCATGATCATGATGAGGGCAGCTTTGAAACTTTGTTTACTTGTTAAATATCATATACCTTTTTGGTTCGTCAAGTATCCACTTATAATGTGCTTTTTGTTTGAATTACATCCTCTTTGAACATAATTAATGGTTAAGGTTTGAATGCAAGTTTCTTTCTTATGTAATGATACAGAAAAGTTATAATGCATATGACACTACACATGAGTGGTTCAGTGGGCGTTTGGATGGGGGGTGGGGTGGGTGGGGCGCGAAGATGGTTTGAGGTGTCGGTTGTGTCTGGTTAGGTACCCCCGCCAAAAACTAAAAACAACAGTGAAATATGCATATCAGGAAGTCGACGCCATATTTCATTTTGTTTTCTTAACTCGTACCAACAAGCATTTTTCGTGTAACTATGTTTGGGTTCGGAAAGGATCAGGTGTACCCCCTTCCACCTTTTTATTATCCCCGAAGAAATTCGGGGGAGCATATTGTCGCCGGGTTGTCCATCCTTCCGTCAGTCCCTCCGTCCCGCATTCTTGTCCTGCCTATAACATTTTTATTTGAAATCGGATTTTAAATTTATTTCACAGAAATGTTCACCATAATGAGACGACGTGTCGCGAAACATTTGGTTCGCAACCTTGAAGGTCAAGGTCACAGCATGACCTTGGAGCAAAATTGTGTCTTGCCCATAATTTTTTATTTGAAGTCGGATTTTAAAATTATTTAACAGAAATGATCACCATAATGAGACGACATGTCACGCGCAGGTTTGATTATATCTGATTTTATAGCATTTCACCATTCATTTTCAAAATTTAACACAATAGTTATAAAACTAACCGTTTTTGTGACAAAGTAACCCATTCGGGGAGCATCACACGTCTTCGGTGGTGTCTTGTTTTGTTTTAGTTTTGGTCCGGGGTCTTGGGTGTCTGGGCGTACGACTAATCATCGCAATAAATAATATTATGGGCAAATATGCGATAAAAACTAAGTGGTGACGGAATTAATACTAATTATATCAACAATAAATTTCCCTGTGAAAACATCTAGAGCTTCATGAGGCTACGCTGCCGTGACCCCACAACGGTCAAACACTCTTGAGCCCAACACTGCCCTAGCTAGGACTCCCCGAGGTCAAAGACGTAGAGATAATTGTAATTGCGGATCGTTTATAAAAGGTTATAACATCCCTTTTATACCTCAATATAAAGATTGTTTGATTGAACGGAATTAATTGGAAATGATAAATACCAATTTATTAACCTTTATTTAGTATGTTTATCTTGATCAGAATAATTGACAATTTGGAATTAAACGATTTATGGGAAAGTAAAGATAACATGCACACGTAAGCAGATTTAATATGTTGATAGCCTGAAAACTGTGTGCACTGGCAACACAAACAACAAAGAAGTGACAAAAACCTGCCAGACTTTTCTTAAAAATGCTTATTAACTCGTAATAAACGCGTAAATATCTCCTGGTAAAATCTATGTCATATAATTTGATCTGCTTACTGTCAACACCAGATGAACGTGAATCGACATGGTGGTCCATTGAGTTAAGGATTGAATCAATATTTGATGGTTTTCATTTGGGTATGGAAAACATTTGGGTTGTTTAAAGTGTGTGGAGCCCGATCACGCGTATTTTAAACAACCCAACTGTTTTCCATACCCAAATGAAAACCATTAAATATTGATTCAATCCTTATATTTACACTCATAAATATTCTCATAAATACAGATATTATAAGAAGAATTCGTGATATTTCGGTTTTTTTTAAAGGCTGTTGGAACAGCAACGTTTACAACACAGTGAATGACGGCACGCTTTTTCGTAGCTTCTCGTGGCAAAACGTGCGTGCTCGGCGACATCATACGTCAAAATATTGTGCAACGTCCAGGCGACGTCATACGCCAAAGTATTGTGCAACGTCCAATAAATTATGAACCAGTCTACTGTAGCCACGCCTTTTAAAATAATACGTCACACTGTTAACCTTACACTTGAACTGAAATTATGGTTCTTTTGATGATTAAGACTTGATCGTATAAGACGTTGTTGAAGTGTAAATATATTTTTTATGAATAAATGTCTCGACGATTTTTGTTCTTTACAACTGTCTACCATATAGTACGTTTATGCATATTATCACGCTTACATCAAATATGCCGAAACGGCGCATTGGAGTAAATTACAGTTAATCGGGTAGCTGTGTCATGTGGATACCTTAAATCGTTTTAGGAATGGATTGCCTTTTAATAAACTTAGTTTTCTCTGTCTCTTTTCTTGTTATGCTCCTCGAAGAAATTCGGGGGAGCATATAGTCGCCGGGTTGTCTGTCAGTCCGTCAATACGTCCCGCATTCGTGTCCGGCCCATAACTTTGTTATTTGAAGTTAGATTTTAAAACTATTTCACAGAAATGATCACCATATTGAGACGACGTGTCGCGCGCAACATTTGGGTCGCTACCTTGAATGTCAAGGTCACAGCATGACCTTGCAGCAAAATCGTGTCCGCCCATAACTTTAAATTGAAGTCGGATTTTTAAATTATTTTACAGAAATGATCATCGTACTGAGACGACGTGTCGCGCGCAACATTTGGTTGGCTACCTTGAAGGTCAAGGTCACAGCATGACCTTGCAGCAAAATCGTGTCCGGCCCATAACTTCTTTATTTGAAGTCGGATTTTAAAACTATTTCACAGAAATGATCACCATATTGAGACGACGTGTCGCGCGCAACATTTGGGTCGCTACCTTGAAGGTCAAGGTCACTGCATGACCTTGCAGCAAAATCGTGTCCGGCCCATAACTTTTTTTTTTGAAGTCATATTTTAAAACTATTTTACAGAAATGATCACCATATTGAGACGACGTGTCGCGCGCAACATTTGGGTCGCTACCTTGAAGGTCAAGGTCACAGCATGACCATGCAGCAAAATCGTGTCCGGCCCAAAACTTCTTAATTTGAAGTCGGATATTAAAACTATTTCACAGAAATGATCATCATATTGAGACGACGTGTCGCGCGCAACATTTGGGTCGCTACCTTGAAGGTCAAGGTCACAGCATGACCTTGCATCAAAATCGTGTCCGGCCCATAACTTCTTTAATTGAAGTCAGATTTTAAAACAAATTCACAGTAATGATCACCATATTGAGACGATGTGTCGCGCCCAACATTTGGGTCGCTACCTTGAAGGTCAAGGTCACAGTATGACCTTGAAGCAAAATCGTGTCCGGCCCTTAACTTCTTTTTTTGAAGTCAGATTGTAAAACTATTTTACAGAAATGATCACCATATTGAGACGACGTGTCGCGCGCAACATTTGGGTCGCTACCTTGAACGTCAAGGTCACAGCATGACCTTGCATCAAAATCTAGTCCGGCCCATAACTTCTTTAATTGAAGTCGGATTTTAAAATTATTTCACTGAAATGATCATCATATTGAGACGACGTGTCGCGCGCACATTTGGGTGGCTACCTTGAAGGTCAAGGTCACAGCATGACCTTGAAGCAAAATCGTGTCCGGCCCATAACTTCTTTATTTGAAGTCGGATTTTAAAACTATTTCACAGAAATGATCATCATATTGAGACGACGTGTCGCGCGCAAAATTTGGGTCGCTACCTTGAAGGTCAAAGCATGGCCTTGCAGCAAAATCGTGTCCTGTCTTATATCATGTTATTCATAGTTGGATTTAAAAATTATTTCACAGAAATGATCACCATTTCGAGGCGACATGTCACATAACATTTGGGTCGCTTCCTTGAAGTTCATGGTCACAGCATGACCTTGAAGCTAAATCATATTCGGTTGGTAACTTTGTTATATATAGTTGGATTTAAAAATTGTCTGATTTTATAGCACTACACTGTTTTTAAAATTCACCTGAATAGTTATACAACTAACAGTGTTTGTGACAAAACACCCATTCGGGGAGCATCACCCGTCTTCGACGGTCTCTTGTTGGATTAGTGAAAAGGCACGGCGGATATTTATCCCTTTAGGCATTGACCGTTTTCATAGAGCTAAAAAATCATTTTCAGTTTTGAGCAGCTAAGTGTTTCTAATTAAAAGCTACTTGTTATATTTTATCGTGATAAAGATAGAGAATATTATGTCTCTGTGATGAAATAAAATTATTAGATCTTTTTTTTAAAGTTAACTCAACCTTGATAGGCCTACTCAGTTCCTGAGTTTGCATGCTTAGTTAAGATGAAAGAATAATGTAATATCATTGCACAGAAACAAACAGAAAGAAACAAACACGAAAATGCTACCGTTTGCATCAATGTTCTGAAATTGAAGAATAGGAAATATCATTAGCTCTGCAGTGATTTATAGAAAATTCTGTCGGTAATTTGTTGATGACAAGAATACGAAAAGTGTAAGTTTTCACAGCATGTGATTTGAAAAATGGGATCGAATATAACAGAGTCCAATGAGCAGGAGTTTTAAAATCAAACATATCTTGTTTCAATGACTTATAGAGGTCTAGAGGTCTGCACTTCTCATTGGTAATTATCATTAATTAATTCCTTAATCTCACAAATCAATTCATAATTAAGGGAATTTTGCAAAACAGGTGGCACATATAAAAGGAGCAGTTCAAGCTTTACGATACCTAATTAGAGATGTTGTGTCGATCAAAATAGTGGGTTTAAAAGCACGCGCATATATAAAACATAGAAGCTAATGACATTGTAAAACGAAAAGGTTAGATATGAATGCCTTACATAGACCAGGGCAACTATAGTTGAAATGCTATTGACTACCTTGGAGCGAACCCGCACGGTCGCGGCGACAGCGACAACGCAACGAATTGAGAAAATCAGCAAAAGCACTACATTCATATGCAAATAAATGCTCAGTGAGAAACAATAAAACTCAAACAGCTTGAACATCTATTTGAAAGGGAATGCATGCCAGTTTTACAAATGCAATACTGTCTTTGAAGTGCTTTCATGCTGGTTATTGACTGCATGTTCACATACACTTTCGCCGTCAGTCTTCCTCAAAAGGTTTCTCTTTTGTAACAGCCTCCTTCTCCCCTATCTTCATATTAGACCTGCAGTCCGGATCTCTGAATCACTCCCTTTGGCACAAAAAAAGAGCTGACATTTTATCTCTACCTTGCATAATATGTGTCTTTATCTATTTTGCGACCCTGTTTGTCAGCTAGAACTTTGTCACTTCAATTTCTCACCAATAAGCTTGTCCATTTCATAGACTCCTCTTCATTAAAATTTCACCCAAAACTGATTCATAATTATGAAATAAGTGTATGTGCAGTAACATGAAGAAGTAGATGCATGTCAGTTGTGCTTTTAAGACGATTGCTTCTGTAACAGTGTTAAAATCAAAATAGTTTACTTTGTGATTTTAATGAGAGTTTGTGGGCTGTAAGATAAATAACCAAGATAGGAGTATGAAATTAAAAAGAAATGTTTTGATGCTTTATTACTTGGAGCCTTTTGTGGGGAAGCTCTCCCCCCCCCCAAAAAAAAACAACAACAACAAACAAACAAAAAACAACAACAACAAAAATAACAAAAAACAAACAAACAACACAACAACATCACTATGATAATCTTCATAATCTACAATCAATTTCATATTACAAAAGCTTTACAAAAACGGTAATTAATACTCCAATTTCAAACAGGCATGGGGATAAAACATTTTATTAACTTTTTAAATGAGCAAATAACCAACTTTACTGATTTTCAAAATCTTACGGAAGGAAGAAAAATGACGAATCTGTAGTAATCTTCTATAAGCTTATTATATATAAATTTTTAAACCGTGTAACTTTCAAACTTAAATTTTATTACTATTTGAATCCTTGTCAGTACTCACCGATGAAAATGTGTTATGGAAGTCTAGAACTCCTTTTACTAAAAATGAGATTCGAATGCCAGTTATGTAGAGGATTTGTTTTTCAAAAGCATAAAGCTTTGCGTTAGGCTTAAGAGGGGTGTGCAAACAGTTCGCGGAAAAGTGCTACAATTCGTTTTAAAATGTACAAACGCAATAAAATTTTCAATTAGGCAGCTTTGGATATAAACCTCAACGTATTATAACAGTACATTTCATAAAAGTGTGATTTAAAATAAAGAAAAGAGAGCACTTTTCCGCGAACTTTCTGAACTCTCCTCGTATATAGCTCGTTGGAAAAAAATCTAGATTACTTGGCAATTAACTACGGACTTGAGTCTGTGATAAGTTGATAACATGATAATAATCGTAACGCTACGTGGACTGTAAGTTATAACTCTGATATTAGAAACCTGTCTCAAATCTCAAGCATTTGATTGGCTGAAATGGTTCAAGATTTGAGAATGTTTTTTTGAATAATTTGTCAGTTTCTTGTGGCTTTATTGTAATTAGGAAGTGTTCTCAAACTTTCCTATGTAAACAAATTTGTATATCGATCCTTACAAAAACACGAAAGTTTATGCTATGATGTTGTTTAAGCTCTTTGTATGCAGCGAGTTCCAAATGCTAATACAAATCAAAGCTACTGTTGTTCTGCAGCTTTTTCCCGACCGGAAAATATTCTTGTTTTTCAATCCTTTTTTAAGATAAATAATATCAAATTCACAACCTGTCTAAATAATGTTTATTGCATTTATGGCGCTTTTTGACCAGATGTGGTAACTCTTGAGAGGTCTTTTCTGTGACGGATAGTGATGAGAATCGTACGGCTACATGTAAGTGGACTCGATAAGTCGGTCCGATTATTATCTTTCTCCGATTCGATTAATCGAACAATCGGAATCAGATGTCTTCAATCGACTTTTGTAGCGTAACACTGTGGTAGAAATAGCAAACCTTTCTCAATACATTCATATTATAATGATAATTAAGTTGTAATGTGACCTTTTAGACTTTCCTTCAAAACTCGATGTGGCCCATATGATCAACTTGTGGCCTATATAACTTGTGACCTAATTGTCTATAATTCAGACTAATAATTAGTCAAGATTTCACAAAACATGCAGTGGGCAGGGTATACACTACTGTACCTTAGTTGGAGTAGGTTTCCGGAAAACCTTGCAGATGACTTTTGACATATCAAGAGATTCCTTGATAGGTGGACCCTTTTTTATTTTAAGGAACCCAGAAAAAATCCCCACACCTTGGAAACTGTCTTTCCACGGTATAAAACAATTTTATTTTTCCTCGTCACTTGCGTTTGACGTTAAATTGAGTTACGCGTGAAATGTTCCTTAAGACAAATCGATAAATACCGAAACGGAATGGAAAATGATCGACCGGATAGTCTAGTAGACTTCCACCATCAATCGAGTCGGACCGAGGCAATCGAAGTCGGCGACAAATCTGTTAAAAGTCGTCGACAATCGGATGTCGGCGATAATCGTAACATCACTAGTGCTGGGTCACACATTTGAGATATTCCAAAACACAATGTCAAGAACAAAACAAATACAAAGAGCATGTATAAAATTATGCAAAATAAAATGACGCTCTATTCGTAAAACCTTTTGCTGGAAGACAACATTGAAAATATTGTTTTGTCATCATGGTCAAGGGAGTGCTAAATTATCGATAACGCACTCATAATCGTATTATTGAAGTATGTTAATACGTTTGGACTACGTGTGTACGGATCTGGATGGCAGTATTTCTCGTCGATGAGTAGATTTGTTTACCCAGTGGTAGTATCGTTTATTTGTCGCATTTGCATGTGGAGAGATTTAAACTTTGTCTCGATATATTTAAATTTGTTTGACTAACATGACAGTAAAAATTGATTGTAGCGAAGACCAATTTTCCGTCAACCGCGAACGAATGGAAGCAAATGAAGATATCTTAAGATCATTTTTTCTAAATGCTCAATTATTCTCCACGATGAGCTGAGATTGGCTAATTGGACTTTGAAAAGAAAGATCTATCATATAAATGGATTTTAGGAGAGTAGGAACTCTCCATTGAGTATAGGAGCTTCTTGAATGTTTGAACTATGTTGATTTTAATACGTAAGGTCGATTTTCATCGCAGTGTTCGTGAATAAAAGTTTTCGTTTTGAAAATAAAAAAGAAACAACAAAAATTAAAAACACAATTAAGAGAGAACTATCGCTGAGAGGTCATTTAAGTATCATCTTTTCTTCGGAGTGGTTTAGCTTTTCTGTTCCTTTAAATTTAACGAAAAGAATGTTGACATAAAAAGTAAAATGAATGCGCCGACACTAGTCTTCTTTGTGCTAGGTGTCTCGGTACGGTCGTCAACATTACCAGAGTTGAGACTTCTTGGACTCCTTCCGATGAACGAAGACGGTGGATCGTGCTTGCCGGCGGTTCAGCTGGCCTTGGACCATATAAACGCAGACGACAGGATTTTGAACGGATTCAATCTAACCTATAACTGGATAGATAGTCAGGTATGATGTTTATTACAGTTGTATCATTTCGTGGGGATCAAATTTCGCGCAAATGACATAAGTGACATTTTCGCGAAGGCTTAAATTCGCGCGTTTGTATTATTCTAATAGTACTAGATATTTAATGGTTTGATTTAGCTAGTGTCTGATTTCGCGCATTTACCCTAGCGCTAAATACGCGAAAATTAAACGACCGCGAAATATAATGATACCACAGTATTAATCGCTTAAAGTTAATTTTTTAACAATTACTAAATTATTATCATATCTGAAACAAATTAGGATACCTGAAGCAAATAAGTGATCTTTTCTAAAAAAAAACAAACCGATCCCTGGGTTGCAAACTAGCACTCGCGCCGAAAGTGGATTCGGGAAACTGCAGAAGAATCTAATCCCTGGTGGGATCGGATCCCGCAGTCTCCGGATCTGGAGTCTGACGCTCTACCCAAAGACCACTGTTCTTCCACATATGCATATTGTATGTTTATTGAGTTGCGCTCAACCCTGTGATAGGCGGCATGGGCAGTAATATACAATTTCCATCACTGCCTAAGAACAGGCTCAATCTCGTATGTGTCATGTTCTGGGCTGAAGGTTATAAAACTGAGCATGGAAACCAGTCTCAGATCTCAAGCATCTGATTGGCTGAAATGGCGACTGGTCGCCATTGCAGCCAATCAGATGCTTGAGATTTGAGACTGGTTTCCAAACTCAGTTTTATAACCTTCAACCCAGTTGCTTTAAAAGTTTATTTTCGTCTATTGTATGATGATGAAATACCAAAAATGAAGTGCAATACAACCAACCCCTTCATGTAGCAAACTTAATATTTAACGCTTCAGAAACGTTATTCTATTTAATCTTTCAAGGAGTCTTAACTGAAATATAGACAGCAACAATTCATATAGTTAGCATATTTCAAATGGCAACGATTTGGTACTCGGTAAAGATCATCTACCTTCAAACCATTCAAACCCTTTTTTTGGTTGAAATGTCTGTTTTTGAGAATAATTGCATATACTCATTAGCACAGGAATGACACAGATTATTTTTAATGTTATCCTCCTTTTATGTTTGGTTGTTAATGACTGCGTGTCTTGCGCTGTCGCCGTGACTGTGCGGGTTCGCTCCCCGGTAGAGGCAATGCCATTTTAAATGGAGACTTCTCCAGCAATGTTTGTCTCTTTAAATCAGGTTTTTATTCAATTCATTTTAACACAAAGTAATTGGTCATCAAAGTATTCCCCTTTCCTCAAAGAGTACACATTACAACGGAATTGACAGGTCATTATAAGCGTCAAACACAAACGTATACTTATAAACGCCGCCTAATGCTTATAATAACTAGATCTGTCTCATTAGAAACTAGGGCGCTTGGTATAATGATGACAATTTCAAGAGTATTTATGCCAGATTATCATTAGCCTGTATGTTCCAGTCAACTCATCAAACTTCGGCTAGGCGGCGTGTACGGTTATATGCAATTACTGTCCATGAACAGGCTCCATCAAACCGAGACTTCATTTCTTATTATTATTATTACGACTACTACTACTACTACTACTACTACTACTACTACTACTACTACTACTACTACTACTACTACTACTACTACTACTACTACTACTACTACTATTAATATAAATCGCAAATAATTATCCAACCTGTTGTCAGAGAGAACATATAAATTCTATGCATTTCATTACTAGATTGGTCAATTGTCCATTATGATCTTTTACTCTTTGAGGGACGGAATGAATAACAAATTTGCAATTTCTAATTTTGAAATGCATTAACATATTTGAAATACATTAACATAATTGAGTTCCAAGATCTGTTTGTGGTAAAGCAATTCTGGTAATCCGAACTAAATGTGATGTAAAAATTAAACAGTGAAACTAATGTTTTCCTTTTGGTGTACCACAAGTTTTTTTTCACCACAACACTTACGTAAGGCGCTTAGTACAAGTTAGTCCTTCCTACTGTCAGTTGAGATTTTGGTAGATATGTGCGCGCAGAAAAAAATGATTTTCGTGACTCGAAGACCGGATAGGTCCACACAAACGTTTTAACCGACGAACGGTTTAACTTTTTTTGTGTTTGTATTGCCAATAAGCGAGATTAAAGTAATTATTTCTATAAATAGGAATGATGACTAAATTCGTTCCACTAGCTAGGTTTTGTGTGAGCTAAATAGTTTTGCTTGTCTTTCTTTAACAATGCCCGTTACTACTCTTATTTGTTTAATAAACATTTAACTCTGTAGTGATCCAGAGTTAACAGCACTGAGATGTAAAATTTATGGTAAATTCATTAATTTAAATGCGACAGCAAATAATATATGAAATAGGTTTTGCCACACAACTAATGATATTTTCCCTAGGAACTTCCGGGCTAAATGGCTCTTAATGAAACGAGGAGGTTTTCACAGATAAGCAGGTACAGAGTTCACGGTCGTATGTTCACGCGAGTAAATTAAATTAGAAACTTCTCTCATTAAGTTGTTAGTCTCACGGTCTCTAGGGTGCACCAACCTCGCACTTGCCTCAACAGGTTCTCATATCATAAAAAACAAGCACAAGTTGTCTTAGTGAAATACCCCCAATCCACCCATCAGCTCAACAATGTTGCATGCAAAAGCACACCATTATATACAACATATAAAGCTTATAGCATTGAAAAGCCAAAGGGGCGGGTAAGCAATTACCTAACCGAGATCAGAGCACAGAGTCAAATCAGCAAGAACACGATGAAAGAGTTCTTATGCGGATAAACACATATTATTTCGCTTATAACCAGGAAAATACTCAGGCTGAATGCTGACGTCTCATCGCTTGCTATTTATTCTGGTGATTGCCCTCACACGGAAGTCATGCACAACACGTTTTGCTTGTAGTCTAAATTAGGTATATTAATTCATGACTTGTAGAATTAATGCTATTAGTTTTATACCAAGCTGTCACGTGTGTTGATCAAAGGTACCTAATAATGCATTCAGCAACGAGCCTGTTCCTGGTTTTATTCGAGGTAACATCGGATGGTATTATAAAAATAAGCGTTGAAGGCTCCATGTTCGCCGCCATATGCACTCCGTCATTTGGGATGGACCAGAATGTGTTTAGTAGTGTATATATTAAGTTGCGCTAAACTCAGTCCTGGGCGGTGTTGGCAGTTGTATGAATCTCAATTACTGCCCAAAGACAGGCTTAATAAAACTTAGCCTGTAATATTTTCATATTTGTCAGGTTAGGTGGGTTTCAAAGTACCCTTTTCATCTGATACAAACGGCTGAGCATTTTTGTAGGCAAAGCTCAATCTTAATCTTAATACTTATTTAAATCGTCATCTGGCCTGTTATTTAACGTTAATAGATTGTTGGCGGTTATTTGCTAAACACACATCAAAATTTATTCATTTTGTACATTCAGTTTATTCATTTGGCTTTCAATTGAATAACACAGTGTTTAGTTAAACCGCTGAAAAATATTTTATCTCGTACATTGTAAAGATTTCGAACTCGCTCATAATAACTTCTTATGCCATCCTCCTTAAAGCCAAATGACATCAAAATAAAAACAAATCCTGTTATTCCGAATTACGCAATTATATCATTTGTTCATTCTTTTTGTTTCGCGTTCATTTTCTTCATTTTGTGTGACATGTTCTAGGAGTGTCCTTTTTACATTAAAATTTAACGCTAATAAGCAGTTGGAAACACATGGTTTGTGTAATTAACGGCACCACTTCAGGTTTTGTTCTACTGATAATTGCAAAATAAGTGCGTGAAAACTAATACAGTTTGAAATATGAAGCTGATTACAGGTACTTTAATTATTTTCAAGGTTTCAACTTTATTTAAATTATCCTCGCTTCCATATTCTATGACGTGATTTCGTTTGATTTAATTTTTAAATCGCATCGTGTTACTAAACTATCGTAATTATGCTTTACTTGAGAACATGTTTTACCGTAATTGGTTTTACGCGGATTTTACTAAACATATCCAGTGTACATAGAAGCAATATTGATACATTCGGTGTAGACTACTTAGCGGTTTCCGGGTTTGAAGAAATCATTTAAAGGACAAATACAATTTTATTGAGATCACATGTATAGAAAAAGAAAGGTCGCCACCAAGAAAAGAGCATTCTCTCACCAGAGGGCGTGCTACACAAGTTTCGCTTACACCTCTGTCAACGCCCGATGTACAAGATTCTTGTACAAAATATAAATAATGAATAAAATGCTCGTGAGATTATTTTGATCTCTGTATATTTTACTTAAAATGAAAATGGGTATTTTTATTTTTTTTAGAACAATGTTTAAGATATATTTTAACCCTAATTTTCGGGGAACTATTTTGCGGTGTGACGATAGAATATCACGTGTATGAGAACTACTTTTCCCGGCGTTGACAGAGGTGTAAGCGAAACTTGTGTAGCACGCCCTCTGGTGAGAGAATGAGAAAAGAGAGCAAGAAGAAAATACCACGATGCTTTTTAGATTTATCTTATTTTTGTATTTCGCCTGTGTTATACAGGTGTTGATCGGTATTTCATTTAGAAAAAAATAACTAAGCATACATTGATCAGTGTATTAAACGTTTAGTCATATCATTTACATCAATTTATACTTGAATAAACCCGCTTTGCATGTGCTTGTTTGAACAATTTCTTGTAGGATTTCTAGGCAATAATTCTTAACAGGGGAAAACAAAATATAATTTTTAAATGTGTTGTCTTGAAAAATAGAAGTTATGTAAATGTACGGAAAGATTTAATTTTAAATCAGATCATAATCACCATTTAATTATTAGGATATATTTTTTGGAGTTCTGATAATTATTATGCTTCTCACGGATGAGTTGTTTGATTTGATAATCAAAGTATCTTAAAATTGATCAAGATAGACTGTTCTCGAAATAAAACTTGCAAACCATAACCTTCGATGTCTTTTGCAAAAAAGCTTCGACAATTTCATCAAGTATGAGATTAATAAAGGAAATCGGCTATACTGTATATTAAGTACTTTTGAAGTTTAAAAATACATATACAGTATAGCCGATTTGCTATAAATTTACTACAAATTTCGATTTCAATTAGATTTTGAGCCAGCGAACGATCTCCGAACATCTATTGCACTACAACACTTCAAAAGACGCCGATCACGTTAAAGGTCATTAGACTTCTGTAAGACGCTGCGTTCGACTTAAAAATAAGGTTTAGCTGTCAAACATTTTTTTGTCGCTGCGGGTTCATTCTTATTGAACTGAAAACTTCGTTTTCTGAAGATTTGAATGGTAAATATAGCATTGAAGCAATAACAAACGTTTTGGCTTAAAGTAAAGCAACCTGAAGGCGTGGTTAACTATGAACAGCCTTCTGTCAATTAAATTTTTTGCTACTTTTCAAAGGAAATATCAGTCGCCGTGTTTTTGGTTGCAAGCGAAAATCTTACTGAAATAGAAATGTAAACCTTACAAGTTTTTATGATTAATTCATTTGAAACCTAACGTTATCAAAATTAAAGAAAGACAAGCCTACCAGTCACGTTTTAAAAACGTTTTCAATAAAAACACTTTTAGGTTATGGTTTTCTATCATGATATTTTTACTTTGCTGAATTGTCAGAGCTTTTGCAAATCAGCATTATACAATTATTTACTTATTAGCTGGGAAATATGCTGTGATATTGGCCTAAAAAATCGTTATTGACCGAGGCGATAGCCGAGGTCAATAACGATTTTTGCGGTCAATATCAACAGCATATTTCCCAGCTAATCAGTAAATAACTGTTTTATTACATGAACTATAAATAGTTATGTTTTAGAAATCTTCAATTAAGACTAATTTCAAGTGGACTCCGTGCGGCTTATCAAGCTAATTCGAACGATAAATGGCGCGAAATATAACGTCAACGGTAACGCAACGTATATGACGTCATTAAAATAACTACTATTACATGAACTATAAATAATATAAAAGATGGAAACTTTCGCATTCTATTTATAGACAGGTCAATATCAGCAAAAGCGGGTCAATATCTAGATTTATTGACTCGGTTATTTTGGGGGTGTGACCAATCGCGTTGCGTCTATTTATAGTTCATGTAATAATACTTAATAGTTAATATTTGTGTAAGAAGTAGCATATTAGCTTATATCACAAAACATAAATGACTGTATGTCCTCATCTTTCCTCTCTTACAACTGATCAATTGTTAGTGCCAAGAAATATATCACCTCACGTTATCTTGATGACTTGTTAAATACAGATATTGAACATTATCCATCTTAATTACTAAATAATACAATGTACTTATATAAAAGAGATGTAAACAAATTTTTCTGAAATTATTCTTTTGACGATTGATAAGTATACTATTAATGTTTTACAAAATCATTAATTGAATCAGATTTTAATATTGTAAGTTTCAATCTTTGAAATGGTGTTAAGATAGCCCACGTATAACACAGTAAGGATCGGCATTTCATTATATCGCACGTTGTTACCTTTTATAAAGCTTGTACTTTTATTGATGTTTAAGGTATCGCAAACATTGCAAATGGCGAAAACAGGCTAAAATTTCAAGAAATGAATTTTGGGGAAAATACTTATTGCCACCTAGATTTTAGTAAATAAATGTATTTAGCTATGGATGTAGTAAATGTTTGCAAGCTCAGTTTAGTCTAATTCATGTTCTAATTACCAAGCACATACTAAAACAAAAGAAAAACCATTTGCATGAGAACTCTGAAATTCATGAACAATATACCAAAGCAGCTCATACCTGAAATAAGTATATGCTGGTCTACAATGTTTAGTGCCAATTCGTTAAAATAATGTTAGGGTTTTCAAGAAATTCAAGGAAATCTTACTTCCTGGTTCAAAATGAAAGTAGAAATCTATAGAAATCTACTTTCACTCTTTAAATTCAAAATGCTCAACCAAGTGTAGAAATTCCAGAAAATGTCAAGGTAAAAAGGGTCCTTTAAGATAACAAATTAAAAAATAACCTCTTAAATGTTATTTTTAGACATAGGAAAGTTGGGAATAATTTCTGCCACATGTGTTCAGTTGTCTTTTTATATGCTTTAAACAAGATTTAAACTGATACAACAAAACAGTAACATTTCTGTATTATTTCTATTTAAGCTTGTAGCAAATCACTGCAATTTTCATCTTTATTTTCATAACGTTGATGCTAACGATGCTAAGTAGGTAAATTAAGTTTTGCGTTAACTTTTCGTTAAATAAACGGAAAGTTAACGAAAATATTTTACAAGCAACTGAAATTTTTAACGACAATAAATTAACGGAGCTTTAAACGCTTAACGTTAATTTAACGTTAAAGAATCCGTTAAATTAACGTTAAATATTTAACGATATAACGAGCAACTGGGCCATTATGTCACTTACATTCAACAAATACGTTAAATTTTTAAACGTTTACAAAGATAAATAAAAGAAATTGCTTTTTAAAGGAAATGAAATCGAAACATGTTATTAAAAACTTGACATAAGGAACATAACATTATTATGAACCTATTTCATCTAAAACAACTACAGTAACTGCAGTTTAATAAAATGGACCTTCTTGAATCCGTCGCACTTAGGATGGTCTAAATGACAGATTAGGATGGTCTAAATGACAGATTTGACCTGTAAAACAAGTAGTATTGCATGCATTGATCAGCAGGCACTGATCAAAGCAAGTGTTTTATAACACTGTAGTTGTTTTGTGTCGTTCGGTTATATACTTAAGGACTTTGAAAACGCACCCTTGGGATAAGTGTATATAAACATAGAAGACGCCTTTTATATCAAACATATTATATAGCTGTGTAAAGTACAACTCATTGCCGTCATTTTGATACCAAAATATTTAAAATTGGTTCATTGATAATAAAAATATCGCGTGTTCAAGACAGTAACCCTGAAATCAAAAGTAACACTTTATCCAATACAAGCGTTCGTTTTCAATGATATGCCTTTAATTGTAATGCAAGCTCTATAGGCGTGAAGTGTTACTTTTGATTTTAGGGTTACTGTCTTTAACTCGCAATATCTTTTGTATAAATAGACCAATCTTAAATATTTTACTATCAAACTGACGGCAATGAATTGTACTTTACAAAGGTATGTGAAACAACATTGTTTTGTTTTTAAAATTGTTTTTATACAAAATAGTTTTTGTTACAATTTTGCGTTTTATCACTCTAATAAAAAAATTATGACGAGTTGAAAATAAAAAAATAATGTTGGTCACGATATCTGCTGTTCTTTTAGAAAATTATAAATAATAATAATAATCATAATAATAATAATCATAATAATAATAATAATAATAATAATAATAATAATAATAATAATAATAATAATAATTAAGTCTAACAAAATAGTTAATTGTTAATTAATATTGACACGTTATGTAAATTTTGATATTAAAAACTGTACAAAAACTAACTTTGTTGGAACGCAACATCACTAGTTCGATCTAAGTAGCTATAGATTAAACTTATTTCTGCCACTTATTACAAAACCAAACGAAATTTAATAAATTATGCTCTTATCTGTACGACATCTCCATCAAAACGTACGTACAAGATATTAAAAAAAAAACATCAACAAATAATTGTCATCATGAGCATTGTTAAACGTATGTGGAAAACATATTCAATATCACATTTGTTATCAATGTCAATGAGATTTTGCGCCTTAAATAACCGGGTAACTATTAAAATTAATGCATTTCAATTTTTCAAAAGTTTATATTTTGGAGTTGAGCGTAGGAGAGTGGAGCGGAGCGGACGCATGGGGCGTTATTATCGAAGTGAAGTCGGAATCGCAATTCAAACACAAGCATTCCATGTAATTTAATCGTACCAGTATTATTAGTGGAATGAACATAATAACTTATTTTATTTTAATTGTATTTTGTATAAAAGGGAAATATGCACATCAGTTTTTGCCACTTCCAAAAATACAACTTCTCCATGCAGCCAAAATATAGAGAGTAAATTTAAAACAACCGAGTTGAATCAATCATCCGCAATACTACCGACATGTTCTTTGGTGCGCCAACTGATATCTCGTGAGAAATACCTACTGTACCCAAGGTTATGAAACTGAGCATGGAAACCAGTCTCAAATCTCAAGTACTGATTGGCTGAAATGGCGACCAGTCGCCATTTCAGCCAATCAGATGCTTGAGATTTGAGACTGTTTTTCAAGCCCTGATATCACGTGGGAATCGTCTCAAGCTCATCTCCATTATTTAGTGAATCACTAACTCTGTGGTACACTATATTAGTTAACTAATGCAAGCCTTAATGCGAGCTCTTAATTACATCTATTACTATAATTATTATACAATGTCTATTAACCTTATAAAGGTATGATTGCTCATCCGTTGCTGTACTAGAATGAAGTGTCCCGATGATAGGAAACCATGATTGATAGTAGATTTTTTGGTAAATCAATGTGTGAAGCATGTCTATCGGAAAGAAGATTATGGGTCACTTCCGGTAGTTTTTTCCGATAGTTGAATGTCCAATTACCATCTTGTACGCATGTTACCGTAAACGCTCGCTATGGCACGAGCCTTTTTCCGGTTAACTCGCTTGAGCTTTCATACTTACTAAATTGCTGAATTGTTTTAATCATTTCAAACGATATGAATCTTTTAAAAATTTAATGAACTTAATCTTTGCAGAAAAATGTTTCCACCCGGCTGTTGGTACCACAAATTAAGGAGAACCTTTAGCAAGTTTTATAGCCGATACCCAGATTTAATTCAAAATTACAGAAGCAGTTTAAAATCACTATTTCAACAAATTTAATGGCGTTTTTCAGCCTGTCTTTTATGGAGATTTTATTTATAAACAAAGAAAATACAAGACAAAGCTAATTTCTCCACGTTATCCGTTAAACCCATACGTACATTAAAAAGGAAAGGCTATCGCCATGATATCTTGGGCGCTCTGCATGTCTGGTGATTAACCCCTACAGTGGATCGGTATGCTTACCTCTTTGTTTGCACGACGGTGGCGATGGTTTAAGAGTTTATGATGGTTTATAGGAAACTCTTGTGAAAGTACCTAGGTGTTTCTTTTATCTCCTTTATCGTAATGTTGCTGATTTGATTACAGGAACACTGATCTCTGTAAGGTATTTTAGTACCCGTCTCTTTGCTTTACGATGCTATTAGCTTTTGTGTTTTATTGTTGTGTAATTTTGCATACAGCATTGTCTCGTTGTTGGGCGGGTTGGAGTTATTTCACCAAGACAGCTTGTTTGTCGATATGAGAACCTGTAAGGCCATGTGTGCGGTATGAAAAACCATTTTATAAAGGTATTCATTTTAATTGTTTCTTATTTGTTTGTGGTGTCTTATTTGAAATTCATCTTCTTATAAACCCATGCTCTACTTTCTATCGTTTTATGGCGATAACCACAAGGGTTCTCATTTTAGTCAATTGTTTATGATATCTTATTTGAAACTGATATTCTTATAAACCAATGCTGTCTTTTCCTTTCTACACTTTGGCCACCTTGTGAGGTTATGTTTTATAGTTGTGGCGATTCTTGATATGCATATTCCTGTTTTATGTAATTATATTAGATGCACAATAAAAAAGGAGCTCATTTGCTTAAACAAGCTGAATCATAACTTAACTGACCGACAATGGTCGTAATTTCACGTTTTATTTCAATAAACACCAAACAATTTTATATTGCACAGCTTGAGTCTAATTCTAGGGAATGTCAATAATCGTCATCAGCGCCTGGGTTAATACAATTCCTAGATAATACCGGAAAAAACCAGTTTGTAACACATTTAAATTGACAAATTTATGGAGTGTTCTTGGCTTTTATCTAGATTGCTAGATTACTTGTTAATGTGATATTCAATAGAAACAATACGCTCGTAAAGACAAAGATTTTCAATGCAAATGAGAGTTAGCAGGAATCCTATTATAAGACCGTGACAGTCAACTCAATTAGTTAGGTAAAAATAGATAAATACGTTAAGGATTGTGCATATCATTTGGGGCGCGTCGCGGGAAAAGGTACCTTGGGGCAGTTGACGTCATTCCTATAAACTCACGTCATAAAGTTGAACAGATGGAATTAATTATTAAGCATTTCAGGGTAAAATTACCATTTTATTGTCAAAATGTATAACAAAATCACTTTTGAGTAATGAAAAAATAAAAGATAGTTGTAAGTTTATTCTAAATATAGTAACAACTAAAATGTCACAAAATATGACCGAAGTTACCTTTTCCCGTGGCGTGCCCCATTTAATGGTTTATGCAGTTAATACAATATATTGAAGTTGGGAAGATTAATTCCGTCTAGTCTCCCACTCCATGGTAACATAATAGGCTTAAATACTTCCGCGATATAAAACTGCACAGTATACAAGTGCATTCATATTGGCCTTGTTATTGGGCTAAGGATGGTCATATTAACCCCGAGGCCAATGGCAGAGGGCTAATATGACTGCCCGTGGCCCAATAACATGGCCAATGTAATGACAGTTTTATTAATTTACAAAAAAACCCCATCAAATTCTTATAAAAACTAAACTGGGTCAATATGAGAATTGCTGGGCCAATACGAGAATTGCTGGGCAAATATAAGATAGCTAATTAATAAATATGTTTATATTATACGTGTCGGAACATCTGACCACAGGTTTTTACGATTGCTCTGGCTAGTCTACTTGTTTTGTGATACGAGAACCTGTTGGGGCAAGTGTGAGGTTGGTGCACCCTAGAACCTGGTTTAAATTCCCAGTGACAATTTGTTTTGCCACTGACCGTTCCAAGGCGATATCCCCAAAGGTTCTCTTTTTCGTTAATTCTTTTGGCGTCCTTTTTGAATTGAAATACTTATAACAAGCATGCTCTCTCTCTCTCTCTCTCTCTCTCTCTTTCTTCCTCTCTTCTTTTTCGCTGCGTGGGGAGGCAGTGTTTTGTGAGTGTGGCGATTCCTGATATGCATATATTTCTTTTTTAAAATGATTTATCCATGAATTCCTTGTTATTTTTGCATGAAATGATTGGCATATCATATTAAGCAGACATTATTAATCAAGTCAGTATAAAATACTAATTTACTTTAAAGGTAGCAGACGTTTTTTGGCCGAATGTTTCAAAGCGATAACCCCTAAGGTTGTCATTTTTTGTTTGTTTGTGGTGCCTTTATAAAATTGATATTCTTATAAAAACATACATTCCTATCTACTTTTAGCCTGTATTGGTATGCTGTTCTTTCTAAATGTGGCATTTCCTGATACAGCTTTCACGTTTTTTTCAGATTTAAATACATGTAGATCAACATGATATATACGTTATTACACACATACATGTTTTCATACATGAACTAAAATACATATTGCATTTGACAATTTTAAACCGTTACTGACTTGACACGTGCCAAATGCCTTAGCTTAAAATGTTAAATTGTGATTACGAGTATAACCCCTAAGTGGGAATCGAACACTTACGGCGACAGTGCCTAAACACAAAACACCGAGCACTCGATAGAGCTTGGTTACACGGATAACCCTGATATTGAAATCGTCATTATGTGCCGCGATAAAATACTGATAGCAGTTCTGACATTTTCGCGGGGGAGACTTTTTACGACCGCCACACTGCACATACAGTGCAACATTCTCACCTGATAACAGAACATTGCTCTTAATGTATGTGCTTAAGCAATGTATTTATAATCCATAAAGCCATACAACTTTTAAGAAAAAAACGTTAATGAGTAATCTTAAAGAGACTTAAACGCATAAAAATGACAGCGATTTATCTCCTCTTTTAAATTGCACATTTCAAATCTGGCTTAGTTAGGGAAAACGTTAGATTAAGTTAGATTCGTTCTCCTGTTTCCCCTGTTCTCCGATGCGTTTTTTTCTTTTTCAGTTTTGTACTCGTGATTTTAGTTAAGGCTCGCCACACTCCTCCCAACTTTGTTCATCGGTAAAAAGAAAAATATCGAAATCTCAATAATGGCAAAATGCCGTTCAGTGAAACTTTGCACAAATGTATGTTATTTATGTATCTTTATTTTGCCTATGGTAAGACACGTTAGAACAATAAAGAAAAATAGCGAGATCTAAAAATTCCCTCAATTTCTATTAACGTAAATTCACAAAAACTAAACAACACAAAACATCATTGTAAATGCCCACATAAGTAATATGATACTGACAACAGTTTATTGTGTCCTCATGATTAACATATGTAGACTTTTCGAGGTATTAGTAAAAGTGTGTTTGACCTTCAATTTCCTTGTCGCTTCCTGGCCGCATACACGGATGACAATCACTGATTACTCTTTTAGTACTTGAAAGTGTTTTACAAAGTACACAACATTACAACATTTTCTTGTCATTATCATTGCACTCACGTGGGAATTTAAAATTATGTTTTGTATCGCTTTGTTTTTGTGAATTTATGTATACTAAATAGAACTTTAAGGAATTTTTAGGTCTAGCTTTTTTTCTTTACTTTTCTAACGTGTCTTACTGTATGCAAAATAAAGATACATTAGTAACATTCATTTGTGCAAAATTTCATTGAACGGCATTTTGCCAGTATTGAGATTTTGATAATTTTCTTTCGTTTTATCGATAAACAAGGTTGGGAGGAGTGTGGCGAGCCCTTAATAATAGTCCTTAAATTAATTTCCTCACACCATGCTATCGCTTAATAGCCGTCATCGACAGTTTTTTTATTACCACAATTAGCTCCGTTAA
The DNA here is from genome assembly GCA_038501625.1 of Corbicula japonica. Lineage (NCBI taxonomy): Eukaryota > Metazoa > Mollusca > Bivalvia > Venerida > Cyrenidae > Corbicula > Corbicula japonica. The sequence continues at coordinate 2,104,257 of JAZAYU010000080.1, forward strand.
TGATAAATTAAAATCGCGTTTAACCAGACTGTAAAACAATAATCCAGACTGAATTACAGCTTATTATTAATATTTTGGTTTTTGTTAATTAAGAATCGAATGAATAGAATAAAAAGAACAAGTAATATAATAAGCTTAATTTGAAGCACATGTTGAAAAGTTGAAAATGGATTATTTAAACACCCGGTATCAGATTTATTTCACGTCATATTTCAAACTTAAACAGTCCAAGTATTACTTGTGGAATTATTAGTGGAACCAATCCTAAAACGGCGTCGTTAATTACAAAATACAAATGTAACACCATCTTCAAACTGCTAACTGGAGTTAACATTTTATCTAAATACGACACACCTCTTACATGTAAAACAAAAAAAATGCCGATCGTAATATTAACTGGACGACATTGGCCGTTAATACACTGTAAATATTATGAAACACCTTACAGTAAATTAATATAATTGCACAAAATGTCAAACGAGGAAGCACAATATGAATTTTCACCTTTTCATTATCACCTGGAAAAAAATGTCAATGCTAGATAGAACCGGGAAAATCTAGTTTGCAAGACATTTCATTAACGAATTTATCAGAGTATGCATTGCTTTTCTTCTAGATTACAAGATCGTTAGTTAATGTGATACTCAGTAAAAAAAATAATGACCCCGACAAGACAGCAAGTTCAGAGATTTTAATTTCAAATGAGAGTTAGCAGGAATCGTTTTATGACACCGTGGTTATCAACTCATTAAGTTAGGTTAATGATCGGTTAGGAGATGTGTATATAATCGAAAGGTTAACATTCTTTTTTTTTGCAAAATCTAAGTCGGCAGAAATTGTTTCAATATGTCTACATTTTGAGTTTAAGCTCAGCACAAAAGCGGGTCTTTCTAAAGAGTCGGTACATTGCTGTTGAGATATTTTGAATTCCCTATTGACCCCACTGTAAGACGGTGAGTTTATTTAACAATTTATGTGTGCAAATCAATTTCTCATTAGGATTTCTCATTAGCGAGTTAATAGTTCATAAAACGCAACAGAAAATACGTTTAATCACATACAATTGCGCCGTAAAGACGTTTAATATACATCGGATTAATGTTGGATTTCGGTCGGACATGAATTTTCTTTAAACATCGTTTCTAGACTTCGGTCCAACGTCGGATACCGAACAAATCCAGCCATTTTTCAGACCAAAATTAAAAATTTAAACCTGAACTAAGTTCCATCAAAAATCTAGTCTATCAATCTCTTGCCGACCATTATCCAACCACTTTCTTCCTTGATGCAGCAGACTTGATTGAAATTTGCGTTTCAAATCTTTAAAAAAATGCAGTGATAATTAAGATAACAGTTTTAATTGTCTGTGATAAAGTAATATGTCTCTATATTTCAAAATAAACAAAGTATAAACTTTGTTGATATGAACTGCTATTTTCTGTGCCCAAGGCTATAAAACTGAGCATGGAAACCAGTCTCAAATTTCAAGCATCTGATTGGCTGAAATGGCGACCAGTCGCCATTTCAGCCAATCAGATACACGAGATTTGAGACTGGTTTCTAAACTCAGTTTTATTTCCTTCAGCCTTGTTGTCACTAAGCCGCTTGTCCAGGCTCTCTTTCCCTCTCTCTTTTTCGCTGCGTGGGGAGGCTGCGTTTTCTGAGTGTGGCTATTCCTGATATGCATATTTCACTTTTTTATCTTTATGATAGTGCCTCTAGCTGGGAGCGAACCCGCACCGTCATGGCGACAGCGCCTAGCTCTGCAAGCCCTCGGCGCAACCAACTGAGCTTGCCGGGACAACCCCCAAAAGGTTGTTCAGATAACCCAGATATACGTAACCATTACTGCAAGACATCGGTAACGGGTTATTTTACTGAAAACAGTACTGACTATATGTACGGGGAGACTTTTTACGGCTGCCACACTGCACAAATAGCGCTACTGTGAATTTCAAATGAGATGTTTTTGAAACAGGTTGAGTTGCTCAGACGAATAAGTCTTTAATTTGCTTTCTATGAAATTTAAATAGAAACTTTTTTAATATGCATCACGTGTTTATTGTTTCAAAGACATACAACTGGAAGTGAGATAAGGGATTAAGAGTTTTTCAGAATCATATCAACTTCTTATGCACCAGCTTTCTATTGAGAGTTCTGTCGAAGGAAAAAGAGAAAAAATGATGAAGCAAACTACTTACTTACAGTTGCATATTTCGTTAGCGGCAAAACAGAGAATGAAATAGATGAAAGACTTTTTTTAAATTATTATTTTCCGATTAAAAAGTCTGCTTTAAATAATTCCGTCTACTTTCTAAATAGTTTTAAGTTCTATATTGAAAAACGTCTACGATTATAATCAACCTACCAGCATCTTTTGAATAGTTAAATATGTCAAATGTTAAGTGAAAAAATTTACCCAGAGCAACTACAAACAAACCTGTCAAATTGAAAGATAGCCTAAAGTTTTCTTTTCAAATTATACTTCTTGAATTTATGTCTTAATTGTCTGAACAATTTGATTTGAATCATTTTTTTTAAAAATAAGATTTACACACTTGTCTTACGACATGTGTCCTTCAATGAACTGACTAATTCAAATCGAGTAGGGATTTTCGATTCGAGACTGTTAACATAATGACAATTTTCATCAAGTGTTTTTGTTTATAATACTGATCTAACCGATGTAGACTTTTTATGTCTTTGTGTAGCTTTCAGAGTTCTCTTTTCATCTCTGTTTATCACAGTAGCCTTCTTTGTGCCGCGTGGTGGCTGTAAGTATCCCCGTACATTCAATCGGTGCTGTTATCAGTTAAGTCCTTTGAAGGTCGTTGAGAACGATACTTAGTTACTACTTTAATAGTACTACTTAAAATTAATTTTGTGTTAATATTTCGGCCAGTTTAAAGATGGGTGGTTCAATATCCCAGCTAATAAAGATTTGGATATTGTTCAATCACCCCTAGAATATACTTTCTGCTTTTTTAAAGTTTGCCTTTGGCATTGTCTCTGATATGCAGGATTTATATTCTATTATCCCCACTCAAATTCTATTCTGTTTAGTTCCGCCCTTTGTGTTCTAGTTTCGGGCAAACCCATTTTTTATGTAAGGACCAACCGCCGCTGAACACGGAATAGTATTTATTTGAAAATACCGCATTGAAGGTTCAATGTTCACCGCCATATGCATACCATTATATGGGATTGATCATAATTGTACCGATTATTGTTGTCAATATTGAGTTGCGCTTAACCCGGGGCTAGGCGGCATGGACAGTAATATGCATGCATTTCCATTAAGGCCCATGAACAGGCTAAACCATACTGAGCCAGCAATGTTTTCATATTTGTCGTGTTCGGTGGCTTTCAAAGTTTCCTTTTCATCTGTTTTACTTTGCAATGTTCCTCATTCAAGATTGGTAACCACAATTTACTCAGTGTGTTAGCTCAGTGACTTACAACTATCGTCGGCGTATAAAAATCTTCAAAGATCATCACGTTGCATTTTCGTAGAATGGAATTTTTTATATTAATGGGCACATAACTATTAAACACAAAATGAGGAACATAAACGCTCATAGCCTATGACCTTACTGTGGATTTGGCTCACATAGTGGATCAAGAAATATTGAGAAATTGCTGATGACTCGTTAAAAACACGTCAACGTTTATTAACGCGTGCACGCACACAAATACATATACATACTTCTTTTAAATACACATTGTAACACAGGTTAACAGAGCAACCGCTTGCTTTACTAGTGTAATAATTAACTGAAAATGAGGGTACAGTCGAAATAGTTATTCTATAACTTTTGAGAAATGATATAAAACAAAGTTAGGCCAAGTTATGTGCTTGCCTATTCATAAAATATTTTCTATTTCAGTTTAACGAGCAATACTTAAAATACTTAAACTACAATTTGTAACACAACACATGTCATTTAGGACGACAAAAGTAGAATTTTGTTTTAAAACATTTACAGCTTTATAAATAATAATCATTATGGCTTGAAAGTTTACAAGGTTACAATGAAAATAATGAAATAATGGTTAATGGCTGAAAGGTTGTTCCAAAAAATATCACCGTGATAAATAATATCGTGGTGTTTTGACATAAATTAAATTCTTTTGCGTACATTAATAGCTACACCATTATAGATACTTTCAGACTGTTAGTAAATTATCTTACGGTGCAAAACCATCGACATTCAATTCTTACAGTTTATCGGTCCACTTTTCAGTAAAAAGGACAAAATCGTTTAGAGAAAAAATATTGATCCAATAATCAGATTACGACTTGAAGACACGATTGATCTTTTTGAGAATAACGTCTGAGTATTTAATAAGGCTCAACTTTCTCAATTGAGTCCTAATTTTTCTTTGTGTCTGTGTCTTTTCAAAGAAATTCTATCACGGCTTCTCGACATGCTTTTCGCTATCGGGTTGGTAAAGGATGCTTTACGTGCGCTAGGGAATCATGCGATGCAGCATTTGTTTTATTATGTACGTGTATTTCTGTTTGTTTGCAATTCACGGAATTCTCGTGCTGTAACAGCAGTAACTGATGTATAGTTCCCCTTGAAGGGAGACGGAAAATACAGCTTCAACAGTATTACCTAATGCCTTCAATAAATACTAATTCGTTATTTTCAACTGTTTAATCAGGCAGCAAAAATTACCACACATGCGCAGCGACGCAGTGAACTGTTGACCGGTCAACATTTTTAACTGTTGCCCTCCCCGTCTTCGGGTATTTCCGTAAACGCATCGTCCGCCACTATTCGGTAAATTTTGGTAGTTCAATCCAAGGTACGGTAGCGGTTTTTAGCTAATCAAGCGTCTACAGGACACCATTGTAAACAACTGAAATCTCGTCTGGTTTTTCGAAATAAAAGATGTCAACCCGTTTCCAAGATATATCTGAGGACGAATTAAACATTTTACTAGAAAATAGAGATTCGCTTAGCACAAAAAACGTGATTAAAGGCTCAGTGGCGATTCTGCGGACATTTTGTGGCGAAAAGAACTTCGATTTCCCTACGGAGGAATGCAGTAACGAGGAATTAAACTCCTTGTTGTCAAAATTTTATCCATCAGCGAGGAGGAGTGATGGAGAGCTTCACAGCAAAAAATCTATGCTTTCCATTCGATATGGTTTACAGAAACATTTTGAAAAATCCAACGGTGTGGACATTGTGAATTTGCAAGACTTTGCAGGTGCCAACAGAATTTTTACAGCAGTTCTTGTCAAGCTGAAAAAGGAGGGGAAAGCTAAAGTGATTCACAAAGATGCCTTGACTCGAAATGATTTACAGAAACTGTACAATTCTTTGGATACTGGCACTCCTCAGGGGCTACAGGATAAAGTGTTTGTGGACTTTATGATTTTTTTCTGCAATCGAGGAAGGGAAAATCTTAGAGAAATAAAAAAGTCTGACTTTATTTTTGATGAAAATGGTCAGTTCATTGAAATGAGAGACATGATTACGAAAAATCACAAGGGAGATATGCAGGATGGAACGAGTCAAGGCGGCAGAATTTATAAAACAGGAACTGATCTCTGTCCATACACATCATTTATGAAATACTTATCGCTACTTAATCCCGAGAATGAGGTTCTTTTTCAACGACCCAAGTCAGATCCGAAACATGGGGAACCATGGTACGACAACTGTCCGCTGGGAAAGAACACGCTAGGTAACAAAATGAAAAAACTGTCCGAGCAAGCTCATTTGTCTAAAACCTACACAAATCACTGCCTGAGGGCGACATCCATCACACTCCTAGATGGGTTTGAAGCTCGACACGTGATGACAATTTCGGGACACAAATCGGAAAGCAGTATTCGCAGCTATGCTCGGACCGGTGAAGACCAGAAGAAAAAGATGGCTATCACACTTGCTGAAGCAGTGTCGGGTAACTCAATTTTCTATTGACACTCCATTTCATTGTATTAAAATTTTCAACTTGCCCCATGCAGTATAACTTCAATTTAAGAACCCTGATAAAATATAATTGCTATTTATCATATTAGTGTAAATTAATGTCGTAGTGGAGCAGGACAATTCTATCCATTAAGTAAATCAATAAAAGTAAAAAATAAGCAAGCAAGCAAACAAACTAACACAAAAAACAAACAAACCATAATTATGCAAGTCAGTAGAAAAAATTACACATTTAAAACATTTTGCATAAATTTGCTTAAAATAATGAATATTTAAAAAAACTTTGGCAAACAACACAAAATTTACATAATTTAAGTCACAAATGCTCTTTTTTTCAGGCTCATCATCTACTTCTGACTGCAGAGTCAACCGGGTACATGCCAAAAACCACCCATGGTCCAGTGAGTCTACAAGACAGGCCAACCTCCTCAGCCGAAAATCTCGACATGTCTAGTGCAGACTTTTTAGAACTGACTGCATCTCAAGAAATCTGCCTAAATTCAGCACTTGAACATGTTATGGCGGTTGATCAAGTGGGAGAACCCAGTGAACAGGTTCTACCAGGTGTAGAAATTCATGGGCAAAATTCGTTCGTGTTAAACCAGTCTCAGAGAAACTTTGCCCCGGTAGGAGCTTTTAACAGAAATGAATTTGTGCAAAATTCCAGCCGCTACATGGGTGCACCGTCTTATTATTTCTCAAACTCGACCGTGAACATTCATCACCACTATAGTTGACAGTCAAATTTGAATGATAAAGTGATAAAACTGTTTTAGGTTACCATAGTTTCAAACAAACTTTGTTGCACATGTTTATGTAACATTGTTACTAGTATATTGTTGTGTTAAATGAAATACACTTAATACAGTTGAAATATTTATGGATTATATTGTTTTATCTATTTATTGAAGGCATTAGGTAATAAAACAGTTATTTCATGGATGTGTGGGGAACAGTCAAAATTGTTGTCCCTCGGTATCAGGGATGACATTTTGAACTGTTGCCCTCGGCCTTCGGCCTCGGGCAACAGTTCAAAAGTCATCCCTGATACCTTGGGACAACAATTTTGACTGTTCCCCACACATCCATGAAATAACTGTATACTATTGACTGGTCAACAGTTCGCAAACATGAACTTTTTTAGAATTTCAGAAAACAGTCAAAACTATCAAATTACATTTATATAAGGTATCAGGTAATACAGAGATCTAGTTTCGTTTCTTCCGGATGTCGAGAGATGTTTTGAAAAAGCTGTTTTGTCCTGGAATCAATTATTTAATGTCTTTTTGATCTTTATTGATTGTTTTCTCAAATAAATCTAATATCATTTACATACCCCACACGGTAAACATTAGACGAGTCTTTGAATCAGGAATGTAATTAAAAAAGGGGTACTTTGAAGGAGATTTTTTTCAAATATGCTTCTGCTAGCAGCATGTTTTTCATACTAAAAGGGGTCCTATTGAAACAAAACAAACAATTTAGAGCAATGCTCCGGTAGCTTGACAATTAATTGCTTGAAATGAATTTTAGCCAAAAAGTTGGAAAACACTCATCGACAGGTTTCAAACGCAATTATTACAAGATTAAAGTTTAAAATGAAGACTGTTGTTGGCAATGCTGACTGGCTCCCATATGTTCTTTTATGCATTCTCATGTGACTTATACAATAATCGTGGATGGATGGATGGATGGATGGATGGATGGAAATCTTTAATGGAGACTTTAAAATTGTTAAGATGCTTTATTGTTGTTAAAAATGAGGGTAAACTGTTCCAAAGTTTGGACGCTAAAAAAACAAAATGATTTTGAGCAGGAGCCTTTTACCTTAGGGAGACCATATCTACCTTTATTGCTGAACCTGGTATTGTAGCTATGGACAGTCTTGAGATACAAAAATTCATCTATGTAACCAGGAGCCAAATTGTTCCTAACCTTAAAAACATGACATAACATTAAATGATGAACCCTTTTCTCAACAGGTAACCAAGAAAGATGATTAAAATGTTCTTTACGAATGCTGGCTCGGGCATCCAGATTAAGTACAAATCTTATCATTTTATTCTGAGTAGTTTGTAGCTTGTATTTGAAACTTTGAGATAAACCATTATACCAAACTGAGCAGGCATTATCCAAGTGACATTGTACCAAAGCCATAATAAGCAGCTTTTTCGTAAATTCTGAAAGAAACTCTTTTTTGCGGTAAAGGAATTTAAGACGTGAATTTGCTTTCTTAAGAACAGCACCGGCCATAACCGCAAATGATAAATGCTGATCTAGACTGACCCCAAGATATTTAACTGACTTTGTAGGTTGAATGGAGGTGCCGTTACCATGGTTACAATTAACGTCAAGAACGGACTTAGACTTAAGTTTGTGCTTTGACCCGAAAACAATGGACTCGGTTTTACCGAGATGTAATGATAATTTATTGTCAATAAGCCACTGACTAACTAAGTGCAAATCTTCAGTCAATAGATAAGAAACACTTACAGACAAAAAGAGACCGATTAGAACTTTGGGTGTGTGCAAACATTAAAGACAGGTGCAACCACTCCTCTACAAGACATTGAAAACCTGATCATGTTGTTTTTCGTTTTGGAGAACTTCTACTTTTTAAAGGCTTTTCCTTATGATGTCCTTGTAGTTGTTGTGTCTGTTTAAATGGCTTTATCTGAAGCCTGAAAAAACATATATTAATCATATGAAACCATTCAAATGTTAGTGAAACAACATTTATATGGCATTTTTCTGAAGGAAACTATCTATTATTGTAGTTCTATTATTGTTTTTACGAGGTCAGAAACCTGATATAAATACAGTGTATGACTATTGTTCAACTATTTATCAGAGTACAATACCGGATGATAGGAAATATATTAGTTCTGTTGGTGCTAACCACTCTTCTTGCAATCAGTTTTCAATAATCTTAAAGAAAACTGTCAATGGTCATTGGTCAACAATAAATGCCGTTAAAACTAAAGTTTTTATAGGTTACATGCATTTACTAAGCTAATTGGCAAATTTTAGCTCAATAGAAACAATTTAAACAGGAAAGAGGTTTCCTTTTAACGAACTACCCAAAAGTATGTTAAATATATTGCCTGACTAGTATGGAAGAAAAAAAAAGAAATATGCATATCAGGAATGGCCCCGTCCAGCAGACACAGCCTCCTCACACAGTCAAAAATTAGCGAGAAGATAGCATGGTATTAAAATAATCAGTTTCAAGTCATTAGAAATCCAGTCAGATAAGGGCCAGGATAAGTGTTCATAAATAAATGTTTTATAAATAATGAAGAAATTAGCTAAGATTGGCCTGTATTTTTGCTAGCTTTTTGGATTATAAATATTGCTTTATAATTCATGTATTGTTTTTATTAAAAACTGCGATCTTTGATAAGTCGTTATTTGTGTTTTTTCGATGCTGTTCGACGGCCGGTAGAAATCGGTTCATCTTTCGATTCAGATTTGCTATAAAACAGGGCTGAAGGTTATAATGCTGAGATAAGAAACCTGTCTCAAACCTCAATCACCTGATTGGCGGAAATGGCGACTGGTCGCCATTTCATCCAACCAGATGTTTGAGATTTGAAACTGGTTTCCATGGTCAGTTTTATAACATTGGGCACAGAACTCCTCTGCTCATGGAACCCGACCGATTCGAAGATAAATTTCAACTTAATGCTATCATATTCGTTGATACTACTCCTAATGTATGCTGTATTAATATTTCGGTCTGCTGTTCAATATAGCACGCATAATTTGTGTTCATCTCAAGTATATACCTCCTGCTTATTTAGTTTTTTATTAGAATTTATCGTAGAGTGTTATTCAAAATGAATTATTAAATTCGAACTTTCATTGCGGCGCATGTATGTACGCAGTGTAGGTATTATATACGTTACCAATATTGCTTACAAAAAATCTAAATCAAACAAAGCCTACTAAAACTACTTTCATTTTGGGATATGGGTTAATAATGTCAAAAGAACTCCACAACTATGCAAATGAGAACATGAGTACGGTCAGTGGTAAAACATTTTGCCATTGTGGCTTTAAACCAGGTTCTATGGAACACCTACCTCACATTCGCCCCTACAATTTTTCATAAACCACGGTTACATTTACAATATGAAAAATACCACAAGAAGACCACTTAGCGCAATCAAAGAAAATGAGTTTTAAATTGAACGATAAATTTATAACTGTCTCCTTTTCTTGCTCATTTCCTCAATTTTATTTAACCCAGATGAAACTGCAACTTTCTGTCCAATTAATGATACAGACATCAAAAACTAAAATCAAACAATTGTATCTTGAAAGATGAATTCTGTAATTAGAAAGGTATTGAAATGAAATTAAAGACCTTCTTCTTGGAACTACAGTAATTGTTTTCGAGTTAAGATCAATTTTACTTTCTAAAAGCCCGGATTTTGGACAGTTTCATTTTCTACAAACATTAAATACTGACCAAACTCCCATTCTAACAAAGGCAATATAATCAGTTAAGTTTTGCAAACAATATCATCAGTTAAGTTTTGCAAACAATGTAATCAGTTTAGTTTTGCAAACATTCAGTAATGCTCAAATTGATGATATAGTTAGAGAATAGTCTTGAAAATGGAAGAATATCAGACAAATTTATTGAATGATTCTTACATTTTACAAACATATATTTCGCAAGAACACAACTAACATTTTTTCCAAGAATGTTTAATCTAGAAAGACCCGACCTCAGTTTGCAGACGCAGTCAACTGAAATATATTCATCAATCCATCCTTTATATCCTGAAGCGATTTAAAAACTGTACATAGTATACTTAAGTATACTCCTTGATATATCAGTTTCAAAACACCTGAAGACAGGATTCTTCTTGCTTGTGTTACATGTCGAAATGATTTTCCATAAATTCCTCATTAAATGCAAATAAAAAGTCAATCGTATTATCTTGGCAATATTTAACATATTTGTTCGCAGAGCACGTTTTTGAAATCGCGTCAGAATATTTATATCATGTATGTTTTGCAGTGTGATCCGGGAGTGGCTGTTTATCGTATGTTTGACAGATTGAGCAGAGACGATCCGTATGTCATGGTCCTTGGGGATGGCTGCTCAAATGGATCAGAGGCCACGGCTCAAGTCTCATATCTATGGAACTTGACTCAAGTAAGTTATAAGGAAAATACACATTTTAAATGTAGTCTTTTACTTCATCATTCATATAGCAATCTTAATAAAACTGTTAATGGAGAAGTGCAATACGAATTCGAAGAATAGCCACATTCAGAAAAAACAGTTTCTCCAAACGGCAATAAAGCAGACAGAAAAAGAGTGCATGAGTTTGATCATTTTCAACAGACAATGCAAAATAATGAATAACAAATTAAAACCCGAAGAGATAAATTCTTAGAACAGCCAGTGTCGATATATTTTGCTATTTGGGGTATAAACTGGATATTAGGGTGCACCAACCACATACTTGCTCCTACAGGTTCTTATACAGACGGCTTTAAATGTCTTCCCGTACATTCAATCAGTGCTGTTATCATGTACGTCTATTAAAGGTCGTTGAGCACGATACTTAAATCTAAAATTACTTTTTTGAATAGGCCAGTTTTAAGTAGGGTAGTTTCGATATCCTCCATCAACTTGAGCATCTACAAAACCGATTTTTTTAAATCTACTAATTCTATAATTATTTTTCGTTTTAGTCTAAGTTTAAAATACAAACGGGGATATATTTTGCTTTATAAAATTAGTAAAATTCCAGATTTGCAGAAACAATGTACCAGCTTTGTCACTTTTGACTGTGAAAGGTGCATACATCAACTATACATGTATAATATGTTGATTTTTTTTCTAAATTTTCTCACTCGAAAAATATCCAAGAAACAAATTGCTGTCTTGACAAAACACTGATGAGACATTATTTCTTACTGCTTCATCTTGTTTTGTTATAATTTCTTTGATGGGTGGGTTGGAGTTCATCAAAACAACTAGTACTTGTTTTGTGATACGAGAACCTGTTGATGCAAGTGTGAGGTTGGTGCACCCTAGAACCAGATTTAAACCCCCAAGTGGCAATTTTTTTGCCACTGACCGTTCCAAGGCGGTAAGTCCTCGGGTTCTCACTTTCGTTAATTGTTTGTGGCATCAATTTTGAAACCGATTATTGTAAAACCATGCTCTCTTTCCCTCTCTACTTTTGGCTGTGTGGGGAGGAGTATATTATCTGTATCATGTTTAAAGGTCTTACTATTTTTCTTTACTGTTCTAACTAATCCTTACGTTAAATGTAAAATAAATAAATATACATTAACAACATTGATTTGTGCAAACTTTTATTGAATTGCATTTTTCTGTTAAAGATTTAATAAAGATGATCATAATTATCTTTTTTTATCAATGCCAATACAATGACAGCTGCCATAACACCGCAAACTCGTGCTCTCCTCTCCTTTCTCTTTCCTCACTGCTTAATTGCTGTTTTGAGAAAGTGTGTTTTCTGAATGTAACTATTCTTCAAATTCGTATTGCATTGAGGGATTTCTAAATAAAAGCGTTTCGTGTACCATATGTGTACAGTTCCGATAAACCTAAGAGGGCAAATCCTTTAGGCTTTTAAAGACCCAAACGGTTTATATGATTTTGTTTGTTAAATAGGAGCAACCAATCTGACTCTGGATTCTTGATAGGTTTTTAAAATAAATTTGTGAAATTAAATTTTAGAGGGATGCAAATTTTCGTTTGTAACTTGTGCACTAGTTTTAATCTCTTCTCATGACCTGAAGATGCAATTAAGACGGCACCTGCTATCATCAGCTGCAATCTTCAGAAAATCGATTAGCACACTCTCTTAAAAATAATATCATTGATGATACTCAATTAACAACGTGCACGATTTTCATGTGTTTTTATATCGATAAATGATGGAAACCTTCATATTGAATCTTGAAATTATTTATGCGTTTTAGAACGCCTTAACTTTCTCGTTTCTTTTCTGATAGCCTAATTTACATTTCTTCTTTAAATTGTAGCATTTCTTTACAATAAATAAATTAATCATTTATTTAAATAAACATTGCGCCAGTGAACTGTTTTTTGCTTGTTTATTTCAGCGTGATGCAATTACTGTGATTGCTTTAATCTCGATTCCAGATCACTTGTAATTTTAGTATATTCTTTCGTTTGATGTATGCAGAATATTGAGGGATTTCTAAATACAAGCGGTTCGTGTACCATATTTGTACAGTTCTGATAGACCTAAGAGGGCCAATCCTTTAAGCTTTTGACACGCCTCTCCAGGGCTGGAGGTTATAAAGCTGAGATTGGAAACCAGTCTCAAATCTCAAGCATCTGATTGGCTGAAATGGCGACTGGTCGCCATTTCAGCCAATCAGATGCTTGAGATTTGAGACTGGTTTCCATGCTCAGCTTTATAACCTTGGGCACTGAACATTTTTAGTTCCCGAGTTCTTTTAGGAAGTGAGGCAGTTAGGTGGTGCAATTCTTTAACTAGCTTGTGGCTTACCAATCGACCATATCAAAAGAAGTGCCTAGTGGGTTCTAAACTTTCGACCTCCCCTTCGAATGACCCACTTATCCACGAAAGACAATATGTCACCTCTACGTAAAACGGCATATGACAGTATATATATACTATGTAAAGATTTTTAGGGTTCGTAATGAGCCGATTCGTCTTCGTAATTTATAGTAGGTGTATATAATCAAAGGACTTGAGGTACTGATGGGTCGGCCATCAAAACACAATTGAAAAGCTATGGGTTTTTGACAAAGAGTTTGGTTTTGATTAGGTTGGACCAGAAACAAACTTTTGTCTCAAGAACGGGGACCAATTTACTTCATGTCCTCTTAGACAAAGATCTTCGACCCTAAAAACAATTAAGGTTGCAGACGCGGTGACATGGAAAGCGAACCTGGTGGTAGGACAATATGTCTAAAGACATAATTAGAATATGATTGGACTTGTAGACGATAATATGAAATAAGGCGCTGCGTCTCTCGGAATTGACCAATCAAAATTAAGTGAAGGATATCATACTTCATAGGTCATATGGTCAACTGTGAAACAAAGCTGGTCACAGTTCTCAGACACTACACTTTATTTGAAGGTATTACTTCTTTCGTCCTTGCATTTTGCATGTAGACAGACCTTTTTTTCATTTTATCAATGAGAGTGCAATGACAAACGGAATATTACCTTAATGGCGTGAATACTTTTGTAAGGTTTGGAAGAATCATGTGAGCAGTTGTTTGCACGCATGGTATCATTAGACAGCACCTAAAATTCTGAGTTGAGATACGGTGACACCAATGACAGAAAAAGTAGCTAAGCTTGTCATAATCATTGAAATCAACAAAAAGAATTGGGTCACATGATTTAAAATAATACTACAAGTGACACTATGTTTTTTTTTCAATGGTTCAATTATTCAGCATATAATGTTCAAACACACAATTACACTGATACTTTTTTGTCAACTGATGTTTTTTTTCAATGAGGTGCACATTAAAACGTTTTTGTTATATTTTATATAAATTCTCTCATTTTCACACCCACTATTTGTATTGAAATTTGTGATTTTTAGCACGACTATTCGAAGAATAGGGGAGCTATCCTACTCGACCCTGTGTCGGCGTCGGCGTCGGCGTCCGTTAAACAAATGCGTTAAACAAAAAATGCACTTTGGTCTATAACTTGAAAACTACTTATGATATCAACTTGAAACCTGGAATATATATTCACCATCAAATTCTACATCATTACCAACAACACCCATAACTCTGCTACCAATATTTTTCAAGTAATGCCCCTTTTTCACTTAAATTTTGTGTTCAGGAAAATATGCACTTTGGTCCATAACTTATGAACTACTTGACATATCAACTTGAAACTTGGAATATATATTCACCATCAATTTTTTTATCATTAACAACAAGACCCATAACTCTGCTGCCAATATATTTCAAGTTATGCCCCTTTATTCTTATAGTTTGTGTTAAGCACAATATGTATTTTGCCCATAACTTTAAAACTACTTGAGATATTGCCTTGAAATTGAAATATATTTTCACCATCATAATCTACATCATAACCAACAAGACCCATAACCCTGCTTCCAATATTTTTCAAATTATGCCCCTTTTTCACTTACATTTTGTGTTAAGCAAAATATACACTTGGCCCTTAACTTTAAAACTACTTGAGCTATCACCATGAAACCTGGAAAAGATATTCACCGTCAAAATCAAGGTCATTATCAACAACACCCATAACTTTGCTACCAATATTTTTCAAGTTATGCCCCTTTTTCACTAATGCAATTGTCCCAGAATTTTGAAACAACAGGAGATATTACTTTGAAACTTGGAATATATGTTTGTCATCAGTTTCTAAATCATTATCAACAAGATCAATAACTCTATTGAAAATATTTCTGTAACTTATGCCCCTTTTGCATTTAGTTTTTACCTCGACTATTCGATATTTCATTGAAACTTTGAATATTTTTTCACCCTCAAAATCTACATCATTACCAACAAGACCCATAACTGTAATACACTTACTCTACAAGTTATGCCCCTTTTTCCACTGTTCCTTTTTTCACTTATATTTTCACTTAAGTGCACTTCATCGATAACTTTGCAAATACTTAAGGTATCAACTTCAAACTTCCATGATATTTTCATTTCAGTTCTTTTTCTGTAACATTACTGAAGTGATTGATATTTGGCTAAAAGTAAATGTCTCTTATAAAAAAATTACTAACAAGTTTTCTAACAAATTCAGAAATATTTCTTAGTTATTTCACTATTCAGTTTAATATTTATGGTACATTAAGGAATTATTTCTGTTATTTGTAATGAATTTCTCCCTTCCCATTCACTTGTTAATATTTTTCCTGATTGCACAATTGAATGTATGGCCATAGTTGTTATTATTTTAATCTTCAAATTGCATTTGTTTCAAATGATTCGAATAGTCGAGCATGCTGTCTCCTCTGACAGCTCTTGTTTTTATTCTTGTCCATAACAAAAGCAGCATGCTACATTGCAGGAATTAGTGGCAATATAAAGGCTGTATGCTCCATCAGACAGTCATATACAGAATTGTCAAACTGGTCGCCTCACAGCATTCCATGTAAAGCTGTTATCCTGAAATATTAATTTCAACAAATAACCTATTTATATTGAAGTTCAAGCATAATATGGTCTAGGCTTTTTTGAATTTATTTGTCGACATTAAGGACTTACCACACTCCTCACAATCCTGTTCATCGATAAAAATTAAATTATCAAAGTCTCAATAACGGTAAAAATTCCGTTCAATGAAACTTTGCACAAATGTATGTTATTAATGTATCTTTATTTTGCAGATGGTAAGACACGTTAGAACAGTAAAGAAAAATTGCGAGATCTAAAAATTCCCTCAACTTCTATTTACATAGATTCACAAAAACTAAACAACGCAAAACATCTTTTTAAATGCCGACATGAGTAATATGATACTGACAACAATTTGTTGTGTCCCCGTGACTCACATATGTAAACTTTACAAGATATAAGTAAAAGTTTGTTTGACCTTCAATTTTCTGGTCGCTTCCTCTTCGCGTAAACGGATGACAATCACTGATTTCTATTTTAGTAGTTGAAAGTTTTTTTACAAAGTACACAACATTTTCTTGTCAGTAACGTTGCACTCGCGTGGGAATTGAAAATTATGTTTTGTATAGCTTTGTTTTTGTGAATTTATGTAAATAGAATTTTAAGGTCTAGCTTGTTTTCTTTACTATTCTAACATGTCTTACTGTATGCAAAATCAAGATAAATTAGTAACATTCATTTGTGCATATTTTCATTGAACGGCATTTTGCCATTATTGAGATTTTTATCATTTTCTTTTTATCGATGAACAGGATTGGGAGGAGTGTGGCAAGCCCTTAAAACTGATAAATATTTGACAATATATTAGTTTTGTCCAATAATATTGCTTTTCTAGCCCTGGCAATATTACATTTATCCCGACTATTGACACGGTAACCCTTGGGTTCTCAGTTTCGTTCATTGTTTATGGTGTCTGTTTTGAAACTGACCATTTTATTAACTCTTTCTCTTCTTCTTGGCTGTGTGGGGAGGCTGTGTCTTCTGAATGTTGTAATTCCCGATATGCATATTTCATTTTTTTTCTAATAGAAAATATTTTTCTCATTATCTTATGATGAACCTTCACTCCTTAGAGACACCTTGTATCATTTAGACAACCAGGGGTTCCATTTGACCCGGGAAATGACCTTTTGACTTTTGAAAATTAAAAAAACAACAACAAAAAAACCTCATTCTGACCCCAATGATTTTAGCTGGTGTCTTTGTTTTCCTTAAATTAAGGGTAATTTTAGTTATTAATTGCCAGAATCCACCAAAAAGTTACACTAGATGGGCATTCACTTGTGTCGCCCTGGGAGCTATGTCCGGTTAAAAATGCAAGAACAAGAAGGTGAATAACCCAATCTTGACATAACGAACTTGGAGTCATGATGAGTGTGTTGACATGAGCAATATAATTTGTAAGTTTGGTGTAGAAATATTAAGAAAAGGCAAAGTTATAGTCAACATTAAGTTTTTCTGTTAAAATAAAACTACAAAAAGGGATTAACTCCATCAAATGTGACCTTGACCTGAAAATTTAAATCAGCTCAAGAATGTTGTCACAAACAATATAATTTGAATATTTCATGAAGAAATATTAAGAAATGGCAAAGTTATTAATCAAGTGAATTCAAGTTGGCCTTGTTATTGGGCCAAGGGTAGTCATATATGCCCGGGGCAGAAGGCCAAGGGTAAATATGACAGCCCGAGGCCCAATTAAATGGTTAATGTGAATACACTTGACTGATAAATTTATTTATCAACAGAATAAAAACATCAAATTCATATGAAGACTAAACTGGGCCAATACAGGTGTTTTAGGCCAATATGAGAATTGCTGGGCCATTATAAAATAGTTAAGTATTAATGTGGTGTACAATGTAGTATCTGCCAGGATTTGGCATGTTCAGGTCAGGTGATGACATGCCTCGAGATTTTGCTACACTGCAGTCATGTAAAAATAAAAGGCTAAGTATGCGATGCCTGTACTGTATATTAATACAGGGCTCTCACTAGAGAGAGACTTGAAGGAAGTAGTCTCATCAAAAGTGACCAGACTTGTCTCTTCGTTGAGCTTTGGGGTCATTTTGTATTTAATATAAAGGGAAAGAATGCTGTTGACTGCAAACTTCTCCATAATTCAGTAAATTATGACAAAACTTCTCCCTGATTTGCATGTCTGGTGAGAGCCCTGTTAAAAGTCAATTAACAAAATTTAATATACCATTAGCCTTCTTCCTCTCCTCTTCCATTTTCATGCTTTTTGAACCAGAGATGTCATATTTCTTTCATTTGATTATATCATTAATATACATATTTAATAAAAACAAAATTATAACAATTATTTTGATCTTTGCCCAAATTACAAATATTCTTTGTAAAAACATTTTATTTTTTAAGTGAGTGATCATAACAATATTAATTTACTCTCATATTGTACTTTGCTATAATGGTCTTTCTTCAGACTGTTTCTATTCTGCATTGGTTTTCATTCAGTCTGAGGTGTGTCTACAAAAAGTCACGCACAATCTTTTGGACTGTGCAAAATGTTTTTCCTTGTGACATCAACAAGCGTGCTCGATGTTCAACTTTCTAGTTGCTGTGAAAAAGAGTGCTGTCATTTGTTTTGTAGTTAATATGCCTGTTTCAGCAGCCATTCAAGAATATTTCATAAAGTTATCTTGATTAACTGTTGATTAACTGGATTAAGTATCCATATTGTTGCATCACTGCCATAGAAGTTATTATGTGTTTCCTTACATGCACAGTGTTTTTGATATCCATCATTGGAAAAAATCACGTGATAGACTGAATATTATGACCTTTTATTTGCTCCAAAATACTGTCAATGCCAATAAATTTGACAAAATCATATTATTGGGAGATTTTGTATTAAATAGTAAAACTTTCTTTGGAAAAAAATAAAATATGGATCCAGGCATGTCACTTTAACCAGAAAGAATCAGACTGCAAAAAGCCAAAAATGTGATGACTGCTCTTATAAACTGGTCAAATTGGTTTGTCACTAAAAATTCACAAAGGGGGTTCCTTTTCAAATAACTACCGGCAATTTATTTTACATTGCTGATCAGAATTCAAGTCTGGGTAAAAATCATAGAATTATATAGACATAAAATTAATGTCTGAAGTAGTTTTGGTTCATTTTACTTTAAAACAATTTGTATTGGAAAGCTTATAAATACTTAATACATCAAAATTATTGAACTGAAACACTGTGTAAACCTAGGTTCATTTCAATACTGAATGCTGGTGTGCCATCAAAAGGGAGGAAATATATTCATTTTTATAATTTTGCACATGCTTGTAGTGAACAAAATTTATATCTTTGGTTTTCATTTCATAATTTCTTGTTACTTTATTAGGCAATTCTACTATTAATAAGACATAATTTAACACTACGAAACTTAATTTGAGTTATACATAAGATGGGTGATGTAAATGTTTCTTTTGTGGAAATCCCGGTAAGATATTTGTATATGGTTACATATCTCAACCATTCAGTACAGATAACAGATTTGGGGAAAGTTTTAAACTTTATTTTAATGCCCTTTTAGATCAAACTGTCCAATACTGAATTTGCATTATTTGCATTAGGTATTTGGGGTAATAATTAAAATTGTTCTGTAGAAACTTTCTAATTTATGAAGTGATTCATTTACAATATCATATCAGCATAGTAATTACTGTTGCACTGTTGAAACATAACACAGAATATACAACATCAAATTGCTTTATGTCCATTGATGCTGTATTTTTGGGCCCTGAGCATGAACCTTGTGGGTAGTAGTTGCCCCACCTAAACCAGTCTGGCCACATGTCAGTATAAATAAACACTGATTATTTATCAAATTACAGGAACCTGAATTTCCATCAGAAAATATCCAGATCCGAAAACATTACATTTTCCCAATGCAACGGATTTGTACCCCACCCACTAACATGTTACAAGAATTTACCAGTTGCAATGTTAACACAGTGTTATCACAGCTGAAGCAATATATAGAAACTAAAATATACTGTTCACAATAATTACATCTCCTTAACAGTCATTCTGGATTTAACTCAAACATTTTTTCTACCTTCACTTTTGTTGTCCACATCATTGCGTGACGTCAAACAGTTCTATACCGCTTCAAATGGGGTATTATGTCAAACTTGGTTGATACGAGTCTGACCAGAACCAAAGATCATCTAAACCTGTTTATGAATATTTTAAATGTTTTATTAAACCAAGAAATAAATACTTCATTTTTTCTTCCAGGATGCTGAATTCACCTGAAATGCATTTAAGAGATACTATTAAATAAATATTGTGAAGTTCCTGTTTCTGTATAAACTCGGTGAAACCCTGAGGTGCTACTCTTTTTCTTCTTTTGGTTTTCCCTGGGTTATTTAAGGAATATCTGTTCTGATTAAATGACCTGTGAGACATCATGGAATGGAGTGTAAGAAATAATTGAAAGTAGTAAAAACTTCTGATAGCGCATTTCAGAAGGTCTATACTTAAGGTGCAATTAATGAAAACATTAGATTTTCATTTCTTTGAAATTCTATACTTCAGAAAACCCTAAAAAAGATCAATCTACCTACACTAGAAAAGCGCCGTAAAGTAGCATCATTATGTATGTTTTATAAAATCCAACAAAACCTAGTAAGGCTCCAGTTCCCTCAATACATTATATAAAACACAGAGACACAGATACAGTATCCCCTTCTACAGGGTTGGCGGGCATAGGCATTTATTCTTCCCACGTACGGCGAAGATCTGGAATAGTCTACCACCGGACATCACTCAGGCAGACAGAGTGCTACAAATAATCATCAACCTTCATCCTCATCGTTCATCCCTCATCAGACCACTTGTTCCTCATCCACATCATTCAATTATCATCTATTATTCATCTTTTTTTTGTAGTACCCTGGGTAAACCAAATTAAAGACAAACCCTTCTAGCTTTCTGTAAGCTTCTTCGTGCTTTTCAGCTTGTAAGGAGTCTTCGGGTCAATTATAGGAACCAACCCAAACTACCATGAAAACTTAAACTCATTAATCAAAACCTAATGCTACTCCCAAAACATTCAGACTGCGCACTCCACTTAATACTCTGTTAAGAGGGATTGGAGTATACGGCAGATTCACAAACCCCGTGTCAACTATGTAGCTGGTTACGATTTGGGAATGGGTTATGATAT
This sequence comes from Corbicula japonica, assembly GCA_038501625.1. Classification (NCBI taxonomy): domain Eukaryota; kingdom Metazoa; phylum Mollusca; class Bivalvia; order Venerida; family Cyrenidae; genus Corbicula; species Corbicula japonica. Next base: position 2,125,589 of record JAZAYU010000080.1, read on the forward strand.
GGGAAAATGTCTTTCATATCAGATCTGGATATTTTCTGATGGAAATTCAGGTTCTTGTGATCAAATGCATAAATTGCATTAATTAATATATCTGTTAAATCAATTCATGTATGATATTTAACTTACTTGAAACACAATTTTCAATAGATCTAAATGTGTTAAATTGTGTCATTGTGACTCAGATGCTTTATGTTTTAAAGCATTCAAATGGGAATAAAATTCTTACACAATATTGCATCAAGTAATTCGTTAATCGTACAAAATCCAACTTCTTTCATTGAAATGATTTGATTACTTACATCTCTACAAGGTTCCACAATTAATAGCCACAATGATTATGGCCCTGAATTAAAAACGTTTTGCTTAGTTCTACTCATTGTGTTTACAACGGTCTATTTTGACTCCTACTTTCATTTTGGAGAGTGCATTAATTAAATGACGTAACGTTCAATAAAACCCAAAGAGCCAAAATCACGTTTACTGCGGTATAGTCTTTCGAGTATAAATTTCAAGTTTTACGATAATTTTTAACGTAAACCACCAAATCCACCTCCATTTTCCATATGTAAAACTCTATTTACAATAGAAATGCTATTGTCAATATGCATTCAAATGCAACATGGGTATTATAAAACCATTGCATCACGAAAATAACTCGATAAATACTCACTGTTCAGTTGATTACGATGGATTTTTCGTCTTCACCGAACGTTGTCGAATCCAATATGGCGATCCGCCATCCGGTGTTCATGCGCGTTCATGACTCAAAATCTTGTCTGACGTTCCACGAGTTAAATTTCTTCAAATATTGATTGATTCCATATTTTTTAAATATAAATTTTATCTTTTGCACAGCATTACAAAATTGGCCACTCTGTTCCACTGACTTACTTTTTGAAACTATGAACTATATTCTAGGTTCTAGGTTATATTCTTGGTTAGCACGCAAGACTGTCGTAACTACATTGAAATAAAAAAGGAGTTACGACAGTCCTGCATGCAACCCTCATTTGTTAGGTTCGCAGTTATGCAAAAACGATTGTCGAAAACTGGCATAACTGGGCCTGCCGACCCAAAAATGAGATGTGTATCAAAATATAGCGAATGTGATAGCGAGTGATAGCGAATGTAGCAATTCCTCATTTGCATATTTCACTTTTTTGAAAGCCACCAAAAACGATTTATATCAAAATATGGTAGGTTCGATTTAATTGAGCCTGCTCAAAAGCAGTAATGAAAATGCATACAACAAATGCATCCTGTCCATGCCGCTTAATCCCGGTTTGCGTGCTACTCATTATTTACACAAATATATCTTGCTAAAGGGCTTTCAAAGATAGCAAATGATAAGTAACAACACTAATTAAATGTCCAGAAGGAGTTTTTATGTTAATCTTCAAGCACATACCGAAAAACATAAGAAGCTAATTGAATTGAAAAGCCAAAGGGGCGGGTACTCAATTACAATATAAGACATTTGTGCATAGATATACAGTAATATGATGAAATGATGAGATTCACAATTCGAGAAAAGTCTACCGATTGATGAACGACTTTGCAATTAGTTGAAATTAATTTGAAGTGAGACGAAACTTGTAACCCACAAGCACCTTTTAATGAAACAAGAATTTCAAATGTCTTTAACAAAGATAAATGGTTTTGTTAAATATGTTAAGGTCAGTATTAAAAAAGGAACAAAGGGAGAAAAGACTTGATCTCGCATTGATAATTGAACCATGTGCCTTCGCATGTGAAGTGAGGGTCACGAGCCAAGTTCTGTTCTAAATATTGCTATTACATATATTACCACATAAGCATAAGATCTTAATATAAACCTTCTAACAAGCCGTGTCTGTAAGAGAACTAACTACAGAAAATTGTTTACCGATCATTTTCACTTTAAAATGCCCCTTTTTATACCGAATATTCATGTTAAGCTTCTCAAAATAGCTTGTATCTATTTCGTTTCAAACTGTTACGTATCACAACTTGTTAATGTAATCGTAAGTAACACCCCGCTTGATGCCTCTGTGGTAAAATAGTCACTAATCAAAATTAGTGCATTTAATTTCCCCTCTGAATAATAATTTAATTTGCCAATTATTCAATTGGTTGAAAAACTTGGTCAAAACCTGCTAAAAAAGATAAGCGGACAAAAGAACCGTATAAAAGTTCTCGTTGTCAGAAACTTTAATTGAATGTAAATTCCTGCGGCTCTGTTTACTTGTGTAATCTTGTATCAGACTTTGTATAGTTTCACTAATTAGGTAGATCACGACAAAACAAAGAAAACTTAACGTACTTTTCAGCTACAAACCAATCTACAAGGCTTTATGTAGCAGCATGTCCATTTCTGTTTCCACTTTAGTTTAAAGCAACGCCAAAACGATTTCGTTAACAACCTAAAATTTTTCACGGTTGAAGGTGCGTGTTAACCTGAAGTTAGTATAAGTGTTTAAGTCGTTTCTAAAGTTTATCATTTTGTATTTCTGTTGGGGATCTTTTTTAAAAATTATAATAGAATTTAAGAATATTCGTACATGTATAAAATAACATTGAAATCATTAAATTAACAGAGAAGCATTAGATTAAATGACATAGTTAATAATCAACTGATTAATTATGAGTGTTTGAGCTTACGACAAAACACAAAAATTAAAAACAAAAATAACCACAATTTTGGTGGCATAACTAAATGTGTTTTAATTTTTATTTCGGACAAATACTTACATATTTTTTTACAATACTACACATCTCTAGCTAGTCTTCTTACAACAGAAATATACTATAATCGTTAGAATGTTGAGTACCTTTATATCGGGCACGTCACGGGACAATTGTTTTCCCTTTTCATCTATTTTAACATTTTAACTTTATTTGGACAGAAGTTGCAGTTATCTTGTATTTTCTCATCGCACTTACCCGATTTTATTACACATTTGGGTTTCTTAAAGTTAGTTTTGCACCGAAATGCTCAACCCGGGGCTAGGCGGCGTAGGCAGTAATAAGCATTCCCATTACTGTCCATGAACAGGCTCAATCAAACCGAGCCTGCAATATTTCATATTTGTCGTGGTCGGGGGTCTTCAAAATCCCCTTTTCATCTATTTCATTAAGCCATGTCGTATGCTCACCTTTATGACATCACTTCAAAAAAGTGAAATATGCATGGCAGGAATCGCTACACACAGAAAACACAGCCACCCGAAGCAGAGAAAACGTAGAGGTAAAAAAAGAGCATGGGTTTATCAGATCAAAATCAAATAAGACACCACAAACAACTAACGAAAAGAAAACCTATGGGTTTACCACCTAGGACAACAGCTATCCGAAGAAATAAAAAATAAAAATAAATCAAAGTACGAGGGTTGATCAGAAAGTTCGTAGAATGGTGCTATAACTTCTATATATGACGTTCTATGCGCTTCAAATTTTAAACAAATTTTTTCCATTTATTTTAAATATTTTAACCAGAAATTTTTAAAATCGAACAGTTAGTTTCATTTTTATGAATATTTATAATCACCACCCAACGTTACCCCGGAGCACGCCAAATTTTAAAGCAATGTAAGTATCACCTGTCACGACTTTGACTCTTGTTTTTTTGCGAAATTCCGCGAAATATTGTCTTCTATTGACGTGACGTCAACTAAATTTTTTCACGTTGATTCTGACGTAATGCGATGTATACAACGCATTCAATGTATCCTGGTGCCATGTATTTTGACGCACCTAAGCTTTCAACTGAGGAAAACTTTCTTGTTCAAACATTAATTTGCAACTTACCTCTCAACCTTGAAAGGCCATTTCATGCAGTCTTCATTACAACTGCCATTTGTTAAAAAAAAACAAGTACTCGTCTTTTTAACTGAAAATAAACATTACAACCACAAACGCCGTATTTTTGACCTTCACCCATATATTTTGACGCATTATTTGTAAACTAATTTCTGATTGGATAAAAAGAAAATTAGTCACTATACTGCACCTGCTACAACAGAAGCAATGTATGTACGTTGTAAAAACATGCATTGGCCAATAGAAAATGCAAACAAGATCAACTAAATGACTAGCAGAGATTGAGGTAAATCTGCAACAAGTACTGAAACACAACTTTGGATAAATGTTTGATTGTTTCTGTATTGTAAATGCATTTATTCTTCACTTTCACAGTGAGTACACAGGAATTTACTACCACGCCTGACAACTGTGACCTCAGTGCAGAACTTTAAGTGAGTCCAGTGGGAACAGTTAGGATTGTCACATTTCACCCACTTAACAAAGATAAGTGAGGTACTTCTCCGAACTTCGTCAGGAGTAAATTTCTGACAAACACAGCATTTTCCTCATTTTCAGACTCGGACTCAGATGACGACATCTGGGCTGCAGGTGGAAGAGGGGATGTGGGGGCTCTGATTGGCTGTGCTCTGGGCCCGATTCCAGATGGTCCTGGAAGAGGGGATGTGGGGGCTGCTTGTGGTTGGGTTCTGGGCTCAACGACGGACGGTCCTGGAAGAGGGGATGTGAGGACTGTCTTCTTCTTCTTTGATGGCTTGCTCATGGCAGTCTGGTGGTTCTGTATTTTCTCCACTACTGCCTCTTCAGTGATTGGCATACCACTTACAATGGAAGATACCAGGCGCCTTTTCTTGGTACTTCGCTTCTTGGAGACAAGTGGTTGCTGCTTGGTCTTGAAAAATTCACCAGGCTGGACTGAACCACAGGACCCGACAGTTGCTGGCTGCTGTTCCTGGAGTGGCTCATCTACTTCAACTTGTTTCTGAACTTCAGCAGGCTTGAAGTAACTTGCATCAACAGCCTCCGAGCTGAACGGAAAGATTCCAGCTCTTCTAAACGAGGACTGTAAATTTTCCATTGAGAGAGCCCGACTATATGCAGAACATCCCAGAGCACATATATTGTACTTTGTGATAACTTCCCCGCAGTGGTCCCTCATGTATCTATGACAAGTGGAATTAAAGATCCGCTCAAAGGGACCGAAACAGCCAATGTCCAGCGGCTGCAACACATGGCTTGTGTGGGCCGGCAATACAAAGAGGATTATGTGTTGCTGCCGTGCCCACTCAATCAAGCCAAGGTTCACATGCGACCGGTGTCCATCATATAGTATCAAAACCTGGTTGCCCTCTGACCTTTCAGGCAAGTACCGTATAAGGTGGTCTTCAAGGTAGGTATGAAAGATATCCCCATTTGACCATCCAGTCTCTGAGACTGTACCTTGGGCACCTGGTGTCCTACCTGACATCAGTTCCTCTCGCATCCTTGTGCCAGGAAATATGAAGAAAGGAGGAACCTGAAAAATAAATTATTTATAGGAAATTATGATCATTTTTTATTTAGAATTGAAATCGACAAGGTTTTACAAGCATTTGCTAATTTAATGTGGATGTAAACAACTTTAAGAGTATTACCTGATTTCCGAGGGCGTTCCCACACCCAATTACTGTAACCGTCAATCTGGATCCTGTGGTAACTGCCGGGGGCTTCGTTCCAATACCAGCTACAACTCGTGGTGGTTTGTGGCTAGTTGACAAACCTTTTTCATCTATGTTGAAAATTCTCTCTGGTTTGTCTCTAAGACTGTATTTTGTTAGAATTTTGTCCAGCTCGCTATAGTATTTAGCAACACTTTCAGAAGAGGTGGCTTAAGCATGCTGGATGTCAAGGCCTCGTGCCAGTACTAGCTTCAATTCAGGCCACCTCTTCATGAAACTTTCATACCACTGGTGGCTCACAGGATGTTCCCTGTCCCTCTTGCCCAGACAGACAGCATATTCCGATGCCATGTCTTGTACCTCTGCTCTAAAATATATAAAGATGGCAAATTAAAAACAGGTTTATGAAGCAGCATTATAAAAGAAAATTAACTGATAATAGATGATTTAAACTCCATGATTATGATTACAAAAATGATTACCTGCTATAGCCATATCCAACTGATGCAGAGAATTTCAAGTGCTGCACAAACAGTGCCTCCTCTTCCTGGGTGAAGAGTGGTGGTGGACCTGATCTCACTGCGTCTGGGTTAACTCTTCCACTGAGTCTATGCCTCAGTGAAGCCTCCGGCACGCCAAACTGCCTGGCAACTGTCCTTATAGGTGCCCCTGTCTCTTTAATAAGCATGTAGGCATGGGTCATTGAAGTTGGGGAGTATGTCCTATATTTCACTTTAGTTTTCTGAAAAGTAGTTGTAACTTGTACTATTGTATAAAGATACAAACAAATTTTATATAAATTTTACTAATGAATGGCAAGGTTACACGTAACAAAACAATATAACGCGTATATGTTTCACAACAGTGATTTATATTAGTACGACCGATCGTTAGGCACATGACTGTCACGTGACTTGGGAGAAGTTTGACAGCGGCTGCAGACGTACTAAATTTTTTTTCCAAAAAGTAAGTTTCCATAAAAATATTCAGGGTTTTATAAAGGGGCAAAAAAGTAATAAGAAAAGTGTGTAATATTTACAACTTACTCGTAAAAATAACGTTTTCTTACCTCTAAATCGCGTACTTTCCACATTTTTAGCGAGTAAGCGGACCGTGTCGACCTTGTAAACAAATACGCGCGGAACTACGTCATACAGGAAACTCCAGATTCGAAAACGAGGTCAAAACAAATATGGCGTCAAAATATATGGTGCGTCAAATTGTGTGGTACGGCGACATTTGAGTGACGCGCATCGTTCACACACAACGTCCATTATGGTACTTCCAGAAAATGAAGAATCGCGAGCGGCAGTAAAATTTTGCTTCAATTTAGGATATTCAGCCACAGAAACGTATAATACTAATCAGAGGGCTCAACACACCAAAGATATGAAGAAAGCTACTGTTTTCAAGTGGTTTAAACGCTTCAAGGATGGCAGATCAAACATAAGCGATAATGCACGCTCAGGGAGACCATCCGTTATTACGCCGACGTTAGTGGCGTCAGTGAAGACGTTCATTGAAGAAGACCGTCGGCGCACTATTACAGATGTAGTTGATGGAACCAAGCCAATCGTCAATATAAGCTATTGATGTCTCAGGTACGTGGTAAAATGACTGTTATGCAATTGTCTCTGCAGGTGAAGTACAGATTGCGAGGTTACCGTTACAGCGGCCTACCGGAACTGCGACAGGCGTTGCACGAGATTATCGCCGACTTCAACGAGACTTGGTACCGGAACGTGGATTCACAGACATTATAGATGTATACAGTTTCAGGGTGACTTTATTGAAAAAGTTGTAGTAAATCCTATGACATTTGCGCTTGTTGCGGTTGTGAGACGTCGACGCGACGTCGATTTCGACGTCGTTTATGTAACCCCTGGGTGCTCCGGGTCGAGTTTATTGTATTTGTTATTTCTTATATAGATTTTATATTTGTTATGATATTGTTATGATTTTTTTCAGATTTTGTTCATGAGATATCGGGCTATATCATATTAAAATTTTAAATGTCTGCGCTTGTTAGTTGTCAAGTTATAGCACCATTCTAAGAACTTTCTGATGAACCCTCGTATGACTATACCACTGGCGCTTGACCAGCCGCCCCAAATGATCTTCACTCCATACATAATTTTTTATTGAATCAACATATTTAGAAGTACGGCTCGAAAATTGTGCATACAGTTGCAAAGTTTCCGTTGAAGCGGGTAAATATTTTAGTTTGAAATAAAATCAAAAGAATAGAAATGATTTCCACTTAATTCTCAAATTCCGGTTAGAACCTTCTGCTTAGGCTGTCATATTTGATCTCTTGAGATCTTTCTTTTAACACCTAACATTACTGGTATAAAATTACTTTTATACAAAGAATGGTTGGCAGTGGGATTGGACGGCTAGTCAAGAGCAAGTAGACTACAGGCAAACCTGTCTTTAGCAGCCATCCAAGGAAGTGACAAAACGTGGCTGCTCAATACAGGTGGCTGTTAAAGACAGGTTAAAATGAGAACAAAATGCCAGTTTAGGACATATTCAAACTGGCTGTTTAAGACAGGTGGTTGCTATTCGCAGGTGGCTGCTAAGGCAGGTTTCACTGTATACTCAGTTTTTTTTCTATTTCAGTTATCTTATGCCTCTTCCTCACCTACTCTTTCGAACCGGAAGCGATTCCCCAGGTTCTTCCGGATGGTCACTCCCGACCAGAAACTGAACGCTGCAAGGATCGATCTGATGAAGAAATTCAACTGGTTCAATGTTGCTACCATCAATCAAGCACTAGAGTTTTTCTCTTTAGTAAGAGAATAGTATAATTGTTGTGCTTGTTAGTGTGTTGGCTGATCAACAGTCTGTATGGTTGCCACTATAAATCAAGCAATAATATTTTCCTCTTAAGTAAGATATGTAGGGATATTTGTTTGTTGAAGTTAAATTTCAATTTTATTTTACGAGTAAACGACGGAACCTGATTTTAACAAGGAATATTGTTTCGTATGGAAATATCGATTGTTCAAGGTGTTCTCGAGTGAAATAAAATCGACACAAATTCGGCGGCAGCGTCTAGCCAATCATGAGATAAAAGGCACAGTTCATACCTATCCGTATCTCAAAAACGAAAAGTTCGAGTATGCCACCTGTATACTGTCACCCAGTTAAAGATAAATTGCTTTAAACATCTTAATTTTTTTAAACTGTAATTTGAACAAAGTGTCACATTTTAAGCTGTAAAAATGTTGAAAAAAAGAATAACATATGCATAATCAGGAATGGCCAAATCCAGAAGACACAGCCTCCCTAAATTCTCCCCGTGCTGCTTTTTAATTATTTATTTTTTGATTTGCCTTCGGTGTCATGAGTTTGAAGACATACACATGTTTTATGTTAACTTCCCTATATATTTTTCAAATACTCTACATAAGATCTAGGTATTCATAATGATGAAATTAACGTTTACTTGTTGATACATGTAAGCGCTGTATGGCGTGTTCTTCAACTAATTGCATTGATAACCAGGGCAAAATGAATTCTGTTTATTCGTTGTCACTGATTGAAATGGCCAAAATCAAAAAGTCTGCAATAATCATAAATTTCTAGTTCTGAGAAAACCTGAAGAAATAATTATTATGAACTTCAAACATTACGGGAATGTGTATACTTTCATTAGTCTTAAAAGGGGCAGTTCGACATGGCTAGTATTATTTAACTGCCAAAAAACTGGCTCAGTCAAACCGAACCTGCAATATTTAGATTATTTGTAGTATTCGGTGGTTTTTAAAGTTCCCTTTTCTTCTTTTTTTAAACACTTAAATTCTTCGGAAGCAAGAACATAAATAACTATTTGTATTTTATTTTTAGGCGACAGACGATTTCATTAGGCGAATTCAAAATACCAATATATCGATAATCTCGCAGGAAATATTTGTGAACGATCCTTTTACTCGTGTCCATAATCTAAAGGTAAGCACAGTTTTGTTAAGTGAACTTATATTATCACAGTAGTGTGTATGTGCTGTGTGCCGGCCGTAAAAGTCTCCCCGTATTTACGTACGATACTGTTATCTTTTCATCCCTCTGGAATTGCCTTTGACATTCACTTTCCACACACCTCCCCACGCTCAATTACTTCTTGGCTGTGTGGGAAGGCACAGCGCTTTTCCTGATCAGACGTTCGCATAATGCGATAAAATGCTTATATATGGAGTAAAGGGTAATATTTTGTTATTTGTTATAAATAATAACTAAGTTCCTTTTGTAAAAACTGTTGCTTGTTGTCAGGTTATGGAGGTCATTTCACTTATATTGTTAATAGTATAGCAGACCTTCAAAAATATCATGCAACATAAAATGAGTAACTGATATCAATATTAAGCCCAAAGGTAGGTTTTGTATAATGCCATAATCACTACAATATTATGCCATTTTACCACGAACATATTCATATCTCTTCATATTATGTTTTCATGTATATTGCTTCAGGTCCATGATGTTCGTATAATCATGACAGGGATGTACGAAGATAAAGCCAGGGCTATTCTTTGTGCCGTAAGTACATGTCAAGAGTACACTGTTTAGCAGTACCCAAGATTATAAAACTGAGCATGGAAACCAGTCTCAAATCTCAAGCATCAGATTGCGACCAGGCACAGGTATTTTCCTGCTGAAAATTTTTGCGCGATGACCACAACAATGAATGCAAAATATTTTCCTTTTTATTTCTCTATGCTTAAATTCGTTTTAAAAGTACAAGGGGCGCTAGGAAAAAATATTCAAATTGGAAGAAAATGCATATTCGAGTTAAATATTGACAAATATTAATAAGGTTATGAATAAAGGAAATAATATTATAAATAATCATATAATAGCAAAATCATTCTTTCAAAAGGAAAAAAGAACTCGCATTATCCTCCGAATGTTTATTTTCAATATATTCTTTTCAGCCAGAAGGAATATAAATTAGAAAATCGTGTTTAGATTTACGCTAACAATTGACTAAATTATTTTTACTAAACAATCCAAGGTTGGATTGTAACTTATTGATGTTTTGCATTTTTGAACACAAGAATTGAATTAGCAAAATATCATAAACCGAACTTAAACAATGCTGTAAATGAACACTATTGTAATGTTGTCCAGTTGAATACTTATGTTACCATGGTAACCAAAATGTTTTGTTTTCTTTCCATTAATTTCTTCTCTTCTTTAACATCTTTCTTAATTCTGAATAAATGAAAATGTATGTTCGTTAACTGACCATCAGCTAACAGCATTTTCTGAATCAAAGCATTTCAGTTGCCGTGACAATCCATTCAAAATCGCCACATAACATGTAAAAAAGATTCTGTTTGATTATGATCATTTGTAACTAGGAGGCAAAGACAATTACACAGATGTTCTGATTATGATTCGTTCTGCACATCTAAATGTTATTGGTATGTACAAACTCTCCAAAGATTACAGCATATATTTGAAGAAAGAGCTGTATTATCTAATAAATTAAAGATGAATATGTAATTAGATTATATTTGTTGCATTCATGTTGAGATACTACCAAGCCTTTTTAGTATAAAATCAAGTGACTGTAAGTCCTAATTTCCCACATTACATAAGAATGTTATGCTAGCGAACACATAAATGAAAGAGAAATAGGTTTTTATTCATAAAAAAATAACACACAAACACACATTTTGATTGGTATTTGCTTCAACAGTATTGAACAATGGAAGTCCAAAAATATTTCTCTGGTGATATGGTAAAGTACAATTGTATGAAGACACGAAGTTTAAGTACAACACTTGGCACAAAATGGTAGAAGCACTAGATTTCTGTAATGTTGCAAAACTCTATGAGATCCGGTTTATTATGCTCGAATCATGTTGAAAAATGGTATGAAAACGTCATGTTTGACATGTCCCCCGGTCTTGTATACATGACGTCACGCGCCTTTTCGTACCTCGGCATTTTAACGTTAGAGCGGATGGGAAAACTTATAAAAATGTGAATATGAGAGGAAATATGACAATTATCAAAAATGTGAAAAATGGTCGGAGATATTAATTTAATGGTTATAGTTACGTATTCTTTTCCTGTTTATTTTATTTTAATGTTAAAATACCGAAGGTCACAAACTCAGTGGGACAGACTATATTCATGCTGAAAATATCTTGTGCGCCAGATATGCAAAAGGGCATGATGGTATGAAACCAGTGTATTAATGTGAAACGCTCATTTATTTCTTCGCAGTGAGACACTTGTTAGGGACCACTTCTTAAGAGCAAGGAGGAACCGGACGTCAACAAGGTAGCAGACCTAACTAAGCTAACTAAATAATGTAAAATGTGTTTGTTTTATTTGCTTTTGCAAGTGGCTTAAAATTAACGATACTCTCTTTTGATAACACGACTTTCGTGAGTGTTAAACTGTTACTTGAGTAGTCAAAACTCAAAACTAGCGAATTCTCCATACTGGCCATCTAGAAGTAAATTGATATTTTTTCCTTACCCTTTTCCAAAGATATATTGAATGTGTATGATGCAACTACTGTTTCTATTACTTTCTTAGCGCCCTTGGGGATTGTTTTTTAAAATACTTTCCTATGTGTTTGTAAATGATTTTATCCATCATGTTTTGTTTTCTTTCAACTATGCTTGATTATATGTTGAAGTTTAAATCCCGTTCTTGAACACTCCAAACACAACATTTTTTATCGTCCCTAGATTCTAATACTTCTATAACTTCATACGCAGTCTGTTTCAGATTTATTTTATTTTCAAATTTTAGTTATGATCGCCACTTTGCTAGGATACCGTAACTACAGCATAGATGGGGACCCGATCAATCGCGGGGTTAGAGAATACAATGTACCTATTTGCATAAGAAAGGCAAACATGTATTTTTTAAGAAGGACATTATCTTATTTATCTGCACAAACCAATCTACTACATGTACCTTTTATAATGTTTACGATACCGGAATGTCCAAAAAGGAGTGTAAATTAGAATAATAAACCGCCGAAACATGATTAAATGCTTTCTTAAGGAAAAACATTTTATAAAATACCAGTTTTATTAAACTTCAACAACACGCGTGTCCATATATTTTCTGGACGAATTATGGGTCATGTATTATATTTATTATTTAACTATTAATAGATGATGTTTAATATGTACATCTAGTTTGACCCAAGAGAGAAAAGAGGGTTACTAAAAAAGTTCAGAAAAGATGTTGTTTTGGTAAATACGTGATTTTTGTTACTCATGCATTCAAAATTATTGTTTTAGAAATAAAATGTATTGTTATGAACGTTTTATGGGTAGAAACCTTAGTTTTTTAAGTGAAATTGTTGAGTGATTTTGACGGGGTAGAAGAACTTTTTGAACATCCCTTTCAATAAGTTATGTTTGATTGCTCTCCCTTTGCATGTAAATATTGTATACATATAGGAAGGATTCACAGGTAGCCAATATGCTAAAAATAGATTCACTGATAAGAATTGACCTAAGCAACCTTGCTAGCGGTACACATTTTGTATGACTTGCATTCAGTTTACTATAAATTAGCTTGTGTTGAGGCATGGATCTGGAACCAAAATCTTTAAAAAAAAGTTTAGTAAGACACAACAATGTTGCTATGATGTTTGTAAAGGTGACTCGAGGTATACAGACAAAGATGGCATCAAAGATGTATCTTTATACCCTTTCCAAAACCAAAAACAAATGAACATAAGTTCAAAAAGTGGATGTGCATGTGGTCGGCTGTATTTTATTATTGACAAAGGAAAATTTTAAAAAGTGGACATGCAAATTCAGTTGATATTTTTTTGGAGGAATCGGACCTACAGAAGGAAATCCAGACCCTATTCGAGCCTCTTACATTCCGCTTAAGGTATAGAAAATTAAGTCAATCTTTTAGCTGTGGACATTTTATTTTGCATGGCAGAATAGTAATTTTGCTGCACCTATATATAGATTTTCACTTGTGAATTATGGTACTATAAATTTGGAACCATTTGCCCTAATCAATTAATAATAATGTCCGTCTCGTCCCCAGCTTCAATACATGCCTTGCATCTGAAAAACAATTACAACAACAACAAAAACAATACATTCAATTTCTACATTTGATAAAATATACTTAATGACAATGAACAACAGGAAACAGATTGAACCAATTCATTGTCACATTTAGCAAAAAGTGTTTCTTTTATTTTCGGGGTACAGTTTTTATTACGAAATAACTTTTTTATTATAAATAAATTTTCATAATTTTGGTATCTAATTTACTGCAATGCATTCGGTATTATGAAACTGTGAAAAATGTTGATAATATGTATATTTTCCTTGTCAAAATGCAATTATCCCCACCGTCCGTTTTTATTGTCCTTAAGTATATTAACTTTATTACTGGTAAGAATAGCTACTTACATAATTAGCCATATTAATTTTACAATATTGTAAACATAAATATACAGACAAAATTAGTCATGATACATCATAAAGATACTGAAACTGCGCCTGTTTCTGACCACCTCCAGCTCAAGATTATATAATGCATGCTTTAACTGCTTGATATGAAAATACTATGAGAATTTCTATGAATCTTTTCAATTAATGCTTGCCTTTTCCCTGACAAGTTTAAACCTTGACACTGTAATCAAAGTTTGAGTTAAACATTTGAATGCTCAGGTTATGTCAGATGAGCGAAACTTAACTCAAGGTTCAGCATTTTCTGTTAAATTTACAGCAAATATCTTATCACAAGGAACCATTGTTTACACTGTATTGTACCACCTTCCTAGAAATGTGTATCATGTGGTACTGATAACACAAATTGATGACGTAGCTGCGAATCCTTCGTATTGAAAGGTTCTTGTTAACCTTTAACAATTTCATTGTGATCAAAGATTTCTTACCACTAAATGTGGATTGCATAAACACCTTTTTACTTTGAATCATTTAAATTTTAATTGCAACATCTATTTATGTCAGAAGTTCTCATGTCTATGTTTTGTGATACCTAGTCTAATTAAACGTTTTTACTACATTGCTTAACTTCTGTGGGAAATATCCACTTCCCTCTAGCCAGGGATCTTTCATTCATGCTGATATTCTTCAAGATATCATAATCACATCATTGCCAGTCATATATAATATTCAATAAAATTTACCTCTTATATAACTACTTATTAGCCTTTCCAATAAACAGTTTCGCAGTCCTGTACGAGTTACTTCCCGCGACCGGAAATTAATCCAAAACGAGGCTCTGCGTGATAGCTGAACGATCGGACTAATGGCTTAAGCACATAATAGCTAACATTATCCACAATATTGCACGTCTGCGTTCGTCGCCGTCGGTGAAAACATTCTATATTCTAGCCAGACTTTTTTATTTTCACAATTTGTTTGATATTTGGATTTTTAATGATTAAAAAACATGTACCGTTCTTGTTGATAGTAGGCAGTATAAAACGCGATTTGGACAAACATAAGCATTAGTTTAACCAATTCTGTACAACAATTTCTTCTTAATATCTTTTCTGCTGAAAATATATTTTACTGGTGTGAATGTTGCAAATTGCTAAGACTGGTAATGCGGTATTATCCGGAAATCGTGATATGTCAACATCTGGTTACATGATCTGTAGACAAAAAATACAATCTAAATTTGTTTGATACTTACACATTTGAACAATAGAATTGTCCTAAAAATTTATGGCGTTTATGGTCAACGAATAAATAATTTGAATTTTTAAAATGTTACGTATACTTCACAACCAAATATGATTGATTCTGTCTTGAAATAAAAAAGGATCGGTAATCTGATTGTTTGTTGTAGAAGTATCATTCGTAGAATGAAATCCAAGGATTTAGATGACGGCTTCCAAGAAGATGGGAATATTTATATTACAATATGGTTGCATATCCAATTTAGATTTCTTAGGTTTGACAGTTTGTAATTTTGGCATAAAAGCCCTAACACTTAATTAAACATATATAAAACGTTTTGACAAAATTTGTTTCTTATTGACGGCTTTTGTTTCTATAACGTGTCGTTTTGTTGATTAAGAATCCATTTAAGTGCTAAATCAAATACATTTGCTGGCATTCCAGTAGTTAAAGGACTCCGAAATACTTAAGAATTGGGAGGTGTAGATACCTTGCAACTAGTAATTACACGATCTCTATTGGTCAATGATATCTGCCCCTTGAAGTAATTGACAGATGACCCCGTGTGCGAGACAATTTGACATGTTTATGGCATACCGCCTTCAAAATCAGTCGCTGCCGACATAATCATAGTGATGTCAGTAGTTGATTAGACACGCTAATCCGGAAACGAAACTCAATTAAGCCGTGGAGAGAACACTGCGACTGGATGTTAGTTCAAGTCGTTTAGTGTTTAACGCGAGGAATAAAGACTTGACACTTTTAGTCAAAGAAACTTGATTGTTTTATAAATTATTTTCAAAAATATCATGACGCTGATGTATTATTAGTAATTCAAAGAGAAAATATATTTTTCAAATAAGAATTTTATGATAAAAAAGAAAGTTGTAGGTACATATTCCCTATTACGTTATTACAGCGAGCAATCATTTTTCCCGTAGAGCAGTCACGTGACTGGACAGGGGAGGTAACCAAATAAATTCATCGAATTATTGGAAAGGCGTATACTTGATCTCTATTTCATATTATAGGTTAAACAACTATTCCCTTCATATATTCAATCACATGGATCCAACCGCAACTTGGCTCAGGGACATTACAGCATTAGCATGAATGTCGTCCACATATAACACGTGTGTGTTATACTTTTCTTGTTACATAATGCGCGGATAGCATGATTGGCTGATTCGTTACATCAATGAACGCAGCCCTGAATTCGTTCAATTAAATTAAGCGAAATCTAAGGTAGCATTTCTATTTTTAGCCTTAGAGATATTTTCTGGAACCTATAAGCTCTTTTCTTTATTTTCATACATGTTAGCGCTTATTTTAATAAAAATATGTCAACCTTTTCTTTTAAAAGTTACTGCATAGATTCTATGATACAACAGATCCATTGATTGTTATTATAAAATATGGATCTTATCTCACAAAGAAAATGTACATGAACAGTGTAGGCTCTAGAGCAAACCTTTTGCATGAATAATGGTGTGTGATTACTGCATTACGCTTTGCGTGTCATTATTTGTTCAAACGCTATAAACAATTACACGACTGCCCTTACCATTTTTAAATTTTTGCAACGTAAATACGATTTGGCAAAGTTGAGTAGTTACATGTAAACACAATAATTATAGCTTAGTATTGTAGCATAGAAGTGTCTTAAATTGTAACTTTGTGTGATTGAATTTCCACATCCTCACTTGTGAAACCCTTAAAAGTATCGAAACACATGCAATTTAATGTGAATTTTATGTTTTGTCTGAGAGCTTTCATAAATGTCAGTTAATTTCCATGTTTGTTAACCTTTGTATTATTTCATCATTAAAATTAAATTAGAATGGACTTTAATTCGATTGAAAATTGATACATATTTAAAATGTTGAAATGAAAATTTTATCTTAATTTCCCTTTTCATGAAATAGCGAACTTAAACTGTAGTTTTTACAAAGTCACTTTATCATTTTCTGTGTTTTAGCGGTTCCTGAAAGCTTTTAATAGGTGCATTTAAGTCGCTGTTTCTACCTTCTGTCTCTCCGTTCGTCAGCCTCACTTCGGTCATGAGCAAACCCCTAAAACTACTAAATTAACAATGATACAAAGCATTGAGAGGATATACAGAAGACTTAGCCTGCATATAGAATATATAAGTACAGTACTGTGAACGTTTAATGTTACAAAATTTGCGTCTATCGTGCGTCCGTCTATCGTGTATCGTGCGTCCGTCTAACGTGTATCGTGCGTCCGTCTAACGTGCATCGTGTGTCTTAAATTTTATCGTACAACGTGAATAAGTTACTTACATATTCAAATTATATCATTTAATTTCAACCATTTATCTTATATTTTCATAACATTTTCAAATTTTTAAATATCTTGTACACAAATTATATGAATCGGCAGTATCGTGTATTGTGCGTATACCGTGTATAGTGCGTCCGTCTATCGCGTATCGTGCGTCCGTCTATCGTTTATCGTGCGTCCGTTTTTCGTGTATCAAGAACATTAAAACTTTAAAACTTATGAAAATTGAAAACAATCATAAAGTTGTCGTCGTTAGTGATATTTGATGTATTTATTTATTTAATTATGTCAAGGCACTAAGTTTTTCTTGTTCTTTCTTCGGATTTTTCTAATACCATTATTGCAAAAAGTGCCACCTAGCGAAAACTGCGTAAAACGAGCAATGTAACAACGGGGCACCTTTTCACCTTTCAAACGTCGAACGTTCACCCGAAATGTCCTTTTTCAAGGACAAGTCGATTCTGTCATTAATTTATTAATTTTTATAACATATTCTTCACATAGAAATCACATAGAAATCATGAAAATTATCGTAAAAAGACAGAAAACTCAAACAAAAAAGTAATGAAGTCCTTTCCAATTGTAACTTTACGACGGTAAAAAGCGAGCAGAGCAGAAATGTTAATCACACGAATTATATGCCATTCCGATTGTTTGATGTTCATTACTTTTTAGTAATTCAATAGAAAACATCATGAATTTATGAAATGAAGCAAACTAATTTGATATCTGATATCAAATATTAAGAAATGGCATACATGTAGTTGTAGTCGAAGTTAGTTAAAACGATATTTCCAGCAGGCTTATTGCACTATTTTGTACTTGGACAATTCTTAAAATGTAATATATAATTATTATTTTAATAAAATAAATTGCAATAATAATTGAAAAAAGAAAACAAAAACACAGCATAATAGTATGGCCATGCCGATGTTTTACTACATAGTTTTTCGGAAGTATATGTTTCCGAATGTTGAAGAGAAAAATAATAGTTGAAACAACTGAATTGTCTGTGTTATTTGGGGCGCGTCACGGGAAAAGGTGCATTCGGGCATTTGAAGTCAATTCTTGAAATCACGTCATAAAGTTTAGAAGACGCCATTACTTATAATGCATTTCGCGGTAAAAATAAAACTATGTTGTCAAAATGTGTACAGTACTGTGAACGTTTAAGGTTACAAACGAAACGCACGATACGCGATAGACGGACGCGATAGACGGACGCACTATACACGGTAAACGAACGATACACGATATTGCCAATTCATATAATTTGTGGACGAGATTTCTAAAAATTTGAAAATGTTTTCAAAATATAATATGAATGGTTGAAATTAAATCACATAAATTTGAATAAGCATGTAACTTAATCACGTTGCATGATAAAATTAAAAACGTTTTATGCACGATACACGATATACGGACGCACGATGCACGTTAAACGAACGCACGATACACGTTAGACGGACGCACGATAGACGCAAATTTTGTAACATTAAACGTTCACAGTACTGTAACAAAATTGCCAATATGTTATGAAAAAATAATAGATAATTGTAAGATCTTTCCAAATATAGTAATAACTCAAATGTCTAAAAATATGTCCGAAGGTACCTTTTCCCGTGGCGTGCCCCATTTCATGTGCTAAACAAATAACATGTCAACCACCTTACATTCAATATCCCTTTTTAAGAAAAAATCGTGTCATGTGTAGCCACATTCAAAGAACACAGAATTCCCAGACAACAAAAACGTAGAGATAGAAAAAAGAGCATGAGGTATGAAGTTGATCAATTTCAAAAAGCCATCACAAACAGTTAACAACAGAAAAAAAAGAATCCGAGGGTTTACAGCCTTGGAAAGGTCAGTTGCAATGCATATTGTTTCGAAGTATCGAAGTACATTTATCCCGTTAAATAGGAATCATACTTGTTATTTTTTCATATGTTTTCGAATTTCGACATTTGAAATGAATGTATGGAAATTATAGATGTAGCCATATCTCAAAAATATTTGTTAAAAACTAAACAATTTAAAAAGAAGGTACGTATATTCAAGGGACCATTACAGAAGGTGAATTTATTTATAGTCCAGTCACTCCACAATGTTTATTTATAGTCCAGTGACTCCACAAGGTTTTATGGAAAGTAAAATATGCATATCAGAAATAGCCATACCCACAAAACACAGCCTGCCCACGCAGCGAGAAAGAAGAGAGAAAACGAGAGTTGTGTTTATAAGTATGTCAAATTCAGACAAGACCCCACAAACAATTAACGAAAATGAGAACCCTTGGGGTTACCTCCTTGGAACCGTCAGTGACAAAAGATATTGTCACTGTGGGTTTAAACCAGGTTCTAGGGTGCAACAAACTCACATTTGACCCAACAAGTTCTCATTTTAGCACACAAATATACAAGTTGTCTTGGTGAAATAACTCCTACCCACCCCTCAAAGTCTTTATCAACTCTTACCAACTCTGCATCATCGTTTTCTTAATAATCAGTTCAAGTATAGGGGCTCGTAAAAAGCAGAAATCACACGTTCACGGAGCAGTACAGATTTATGCTGGGCACGCCAGAGGAAAATGAGGCTTCGGTGAAATTTTTTGACAATCTAGTTGTTGCTATATATGCAAAGAACATATTATTATCGTTTTTATCCCCTTAACTAATAATTTTATCCTTACACATTTAACTACATACCGGTAATGCTTTTTTATCGCAAAATGATTAATTAAATGTGTCGTCTGCTGAACTTTTTGACTACTCTTCGAAGAATAACGTTTTTCCGCGACGTGTCCATTGTATAATGACTGAGAATTTGATTTATTAAAAAACACTGAAATTTTTATTATCTCTTTTTTATTCATTTCATTTTCCTTTTAACTGATATGCTGAACCTATGTTCTGAGAGATAAGGGAAGTAAAATGCATATCAGTAAGGTACCTGCAGGAGTTGCTTTTCTTGGAGGTATTGACGATTATTGTATTAGTGACATGAGAATATTTAACAGAACATAGGGACGGGAGCCAGTCTATACTTATTCCAATAACGTGTTACCTCTTCTCTTCTCTTCCTTATATTTACAATTCAACTTGTGATGTTTTTCAGGCTTACAAAATTGGCCTTTATGGATCGAAAATCGTATGGGTGTTCGTTGGATGGTATTCTGCGAATTTCTGGAAGACTAATTTAGACACTGTAGAATGTACTGAGGAGGAGATGAATTTAGCAGCTGAAGGAGCTTTCTTCACCGGTCCTGTATTTAAGAGTCTAGTCGATGAAAATGGCATTGCTAATTTAAGCGGTAAAGTATTAACTTCGATACATTTTGTATTATACTCGAACATATCAGGGACTCTGTCAAACACAGAACAATTTTGTAATTAACCTTCATTATCTTTATATTTCACATAAATGTAATATGTTAAACATGTACCGGGTATATGTATATAGCTAAGCATTCGGAATGTTATCTGACAGTGAAAAGGTAATGCTAATAAGCCTTGGCTTGATAATGTGAAAGAATGGATGAGAATTGAGAATCAGGATGGCACGTTCTGATAACTATTTACTGCAATTTAAAGCTGTATCACCGTGTCTGGTGCTCAGATATGTTCATTTATGTCTGGGTTTGTAATGGTATTGTATTTAGGCCCTGCTTGTATTTCTAAAACTACCACGAACATGAATCATTTCGTTCAAAAGCTTTTCGCTTGAATTTAATTATCTCCCATTACTTTAACTAGTATTTATAATAAAATTTTATATCCAATCAATTCATATGAAGATCCAGCAAACATTATTTGTGTGTTTCGACTGCTTTGTTCTCTGCAATATTGTAAAGTCATTGCAGTGAAAAGAATAGTTATTATTTTTCGAGCTTACTCAATGCATGGCAGAACTACGAGTACAACAACAGTAGCATTGTCACTATAAAACTCTTATTGACGTAATTTACCCTTTCGATTATATGTTAATATCATGTTTTTCTGAATTCAGTGAGCGAATTCGAGAAGCAGTATTACAGCTACCCAACATATAACCCCAGTAAAAGCAACACCGACTATGTCGCACCACTGTGCTACGACCATATCTGGATTTCAGCTATGGCTTTGAACTGTACAGTTCAAAAATTGATGGACATGGGTATGCATGTTATTTATTTGTGTAAAAAATTAGTTATGCCAGCTAGACTTAGCGTTGGGGTACTGTATACAAGGGTGCGAACAGAGGCCTTTTGAAGATGGTTAATTTGTTTAAACTTTCAATATTGTCGTTAACAACTATTGGTCCATCTATACTTAGTCACAAAAGTTAAGGGAATTAAGTGGCAATTGCTTGTAAAAAATTAAAATGATGTACTCTATTATATTTAAAGTTTGAAAACAATAGGGTACACCATTTCCATGCGGAAAAATCACAATTATACGATTGGTGTAGTTCGAACATTAACTACATCGCAATAAAATGCCATTGACTTCATTAAATAATAAATGTTTAACTAGTTTCGAAGTTTTTAATATTTGTTTCTTAAATTTGTTTATTTAGTGTATGATTTTTATATTGTTTAAATAGTTAATATATCGCATTCAGTAGCACATGTTTATTTATAACTTTGGCTGAAGGTTATAAACTGAGCATGGAAACCAGTCTGAAATCTCAAGCATCTGATCGGCTGCAATGGCGACTGTTAACCATTTCAGCCAATCAGATCCTTGTTATTTGAGACTTGTTTCTATGCTCTGTTTATAACCTTGGGCACTGTTGACATGCGAAACTTTTTTAAATTTAAAGGTCGTAATAAGACGCTGGACATGTTTAACTACACAGACGGAGATATAAATGACGTCATATATCGTTGTATGAGTAAAGTCTCCATGACGGGTGTTTCTGGGAGAGTCGTATTCAGGGATAATGAGGCGGACCCAAACCGAGTTATTAAGATAGAACGCATACAAGGTTATTCAAAACATTATATTTGAGATGAAATCCTTTTGAAATGCATATAATTTGATGTTTTGTGCTGTTAAAAGTCTTAGGCGATAAAGTTGTTCAGCATCAATATCATAATCATTTCTAAACAGCTCCACTTAAATAAACGTTGATTAGATAAATTGGGTCCGATCACAGACAAGTGTTATGTTCTTAAGCATATTTTACTGCAGTTCTATCTAGAATTTCTTATCTGTCCAGACGACTTGGCAAAATACATCTTGTATTATTTTAAATTGTCATATTTTTCCTGTTATAATTTTAAATAATTCCTCAATAGTTCCATTTCAACAAAGTTAAAACCAGTCTCAAATCTCAAGCATCTGATTGGCTGAAATGGCGACTGGTCGCCATTTCAGCCAATCAGATGCTGGATATTTGAGACTGGTTTCTTTGGAAAACCGTCTCAGTTCAGCGTTTTAGTATTCTATTTTCACTTCCAGTAAAGACTTTTGAAACACTTGTTCATAAAATGTTTGTTTATTATAGAGGGAAAAAGAGTTAAAGTCGCTTTATATAGGCAAGATGCAGATCCAAACTACTTTATATGGGACGAGGGTGTTCTTGTATGGAAAGGTTTGTACAGTACCAGAAACTTGTTTGTAGCAGAAGCTGTTAGACATACAGAATATCGTGTGATAAATTTTTGTTGAACACACGCCTTGCATGTTTCACAGTCATAAAGTTTGGGTGATAAATAAAAAAAGCATGCACAATATACTACATTCTGCCACAATTTTCTGTCAACGACATTCTGGCAAACCGGTGGCTTTCCATACTGTTAAACAGTGTGACAAACAGACACCGAGAAATGATATGCCGTCAGAAGATCAAACAAACGCTAGTTTCGTTGTGTGGCGGTATGATGGCGCAGACAGGTTTGGCACTTATTCCGGAAAACAGAGAGTACACTAATTGATTATATATTTTATAGTTTTGCACATTGAAGACAGTGTAAAATGGCCCCATTATTATGATTCTGAAAGAACATTTTACACTTTTGCAGCTCACGAATACTGCTTAATGATTTCATCGCTTTACATCAAAATAACTTCAACACGACACTCATCACTTTCTTTAAATTTGTTATCTCCCTTCATATAAAACCTGAAATTATGGATCTGAATAATTAGCGATTTGATTGGACGAAAATTGAAGCTGACAATTTTTCTATGTCATTTTTGTGCAAAAGAGTTTACATGTCTGTTAGCAAATTCAACTATTGATTGATGATTTGACCCAAGTTATTAACTAATTGATTAGACACTAGCAAGTTATCAGCTTTTGCAGAAAAGCGGTTTAAAACGAGACAGCACGTAATAAAAATCAAAAAAAAATTCATACCATTAAAAAAATGATTTAAATCATTCTGAGATCAAATAAACTAGTTATTTATTTATAAAATTAGAAATTGCTTATCATCTGAATAATATTCTTGCTTCTTGTATATAATGGTTGACTTTTTTTTCAGATGGATATGTACCAAGGGACTCAACTTATATTACATACAGAGAAGTTGAAATTCCCGTGTATTTGTTTGCTCCCTTGACAACATTGGCGGGTATTGGCATCGTTCTCGCCATAGGATTACTAGTCTTCAATATAGTTTATCGAAAGAACAAGTTGGTTTGACAATTTAAACTGTTTTATTACTATACTCTATTCCTAAAGAAAGAGTGGACTTTGTTTTCGGTGAATTTATATTATTCTCTCATTTATTTTTTTATTTTAATGCATTAATCTTGGCATCAAAATTGATATAAGTTCTTTAAAATCCTATAAAAAACTATCTATGATCTTATCTCAAATTTCATGCAAAATATTAAGGCAAAATGAAAAGCAGTTAATGAAAAATCACCGAAAACAAGAAGCACAATTTTCGGAATATAGAGTATAATGGATTTTTAACTATCATGTTATTCTGATTTTATGTATTGATATATAAGAATATGTTTGGTTTTATATTTATATGCTTTGCAACTAGAGATGTTGGATCTAGCTAAAAAAAATTCATGTATCTTGGTATTATAAATATGCAAGATTAGTTACCTGAGTTAAAACAATGTCAGGTAATTTTACTTGTTATGCCACACTATGTATCCGTTCCTCATCAAATTTGTGGGTTCTTTTTATAATTTCCCTTCACGACACTGTGATTAAACACTATCACTAGAACAGAATATTGAAAGACATTGTTGCCTATATATTGTCAACTTTTCTTAAATATTAGATTATTCGTCTTTTTGTATGCATAACAAGGCAATGTCGGAAGAGTTTTCATTTGGATTATCACTTTATCTCATTTATTTCCTTGGTGATAGACAAAACTTTTACAAGGTTAAGCTAATATAAACTTAATCTGTTGTCTTCAATTTATAATTTATTTCATTATCATTATCATTTCTTGTTTTAATTAATATTGAAACATTGAGACTACGTAACACATTATTAAAGTTAACTAATACGTTTTCATAATTATGAAATATTTAATTGTTTCTTAAAATATTGTTTCATGGTTTATTAAAACATTATTGAACATTATTCAACACATCTGATTCATTAGTTTAAAATCGTACTACGAAGGCTTTCTTACCTTATATTTCTGTAACTTCTACTTTATCAACTTACATTGTACCAAAGGGGTAGGACATGGCACTGCTTCCGAAGATATTTAATCGATGATAATATTGCATTGGGATAAAAATGGAAAACCTGTTCAGTAAAGTTTTCCAGCTAATGCCTAAAAGGGAATGTCCCAATTCTCGAATGCCAGATAATGACATGTCCTGTTTTCTTTCGAGCTTGGCAATGCTAAAACCCAACATGTTAGCGCCGAGATGTCTGAAGATCAGCTTAAAACACCATGTTTTGGCGTGTTTACATTACCTAAACTGTATAAAATCTTCAATAGCATTTTTGTTACAAAATCTGCGTTTCTAAAACAAATTGTCGATGGTACCTTAGGCATCTGGTCGCAGAATGTACAGGTGGACCTTAAATTAAATATTGCATGAAGGCACTTACCTTGCAAAACAATTCTTAAAAAAAAAGGCCGACTAAAGCGCCATTTTATCCAATGCAACATTGTCCTCGCTTAACTATCTACAGAAGCAGTGCCATGTCCTACCCCCTGTTACGATACTTTTTTATTAATTGGAAATACTTTATAGCTTCCAAAACCATTCTCGAAAACGAGTAAATTTTTTATCATACAATCTTGTAGGTTTGTGAAGCTGTCATCGCCGAACATCAACAATATTCTTTTGCTCGGGTGTATATTGTGTTATGTCACTGTCTTCATCAAAACAACCAGCACATTTAGTACAGTGATCTGCAAGGTAAGTTTGATAAAAATATAAATTAATAATTATATTTTTTCTATGTAATAATAATAATAATAATAATAAAAATAATATTGATGATGATGATGATGATGATGATGATGATGATGATGATGATGACGACGACGACGATGATGATGATTGTTGCATGTGTTACTAAAAGATATGCTCTGCACTTCTTAAGTCCTTAAGGTCCCAACTAGAAATAAAGAAATCATTCGGAAATTGACATATATGACTTGTAAAGATATAGCCCAGTCATAAGGCATATTCTGCAATAGTTAGTGTACAAGAGAATAAATTATAAGAATTTTTGTTTCATAAAAATGATATGAATGAAAATGTCAATTATTTTGAAAAGCAATTTTGTTTTCAAAATAATTGACATTTTCATTCATATCATTTTTATGAAACAAAAATTCTTTTAATTCAGGCGCTATTCACTATTTGCACAAATATTTGTATACCGCTAAACGGCATCCTTGGGAAATCTTGTAAACAATCGTAGAAGTAAAGTAATTAAGTACCCATCTTTTTTGCTTTACACTTCTATAAGCTAATTATGTTTTTCGGCGTTAGCTGTCTAAGCTCACTTTTGACCTAATTTATTAACCAATGAAGTGTTGTAAATAATACTCGTATTATATTATTATGCAGCGGGAAAATTAAATAAACTATTTCGATTGGTAGCTATTTCCACCGGAGAGGCATCTAGCAGGGTGAAGAGGTATCTAGTGGGATTTTTAAACAATTAGTTAATACACTGTTTGAAACGATTATTGCTGTGACGTTTAGATCTTTTCTATTCCCTTGTGTTGAAAGATGTTGAAATGAGACACACTACAGTACTCGTCATTGGCTAGGATTTTTTGTCAACAATAATAGAGTCACTCTTTTATATCAACCTTTACAAAATGAAAGTGAAAGTAAGTGGAAATGGCTTAAACAAAACGATGTTACACTTTCACTGTAAAGTTGAAAATTTAAGTAATAAAATCTGCGAGCTTGAATTATTGTAATATTTGTGAGTATTTAGTTAATGGAAATTTATCCCAGCTCTTTCAGTAATTGAAATGTTTACCTGTCTCTTAAATCGGGCAGCTGTATATAATATGCTACGCGATATAAACAATGAGTTCGCTATGTAAGTCTTGAAGTCTTCACTAAATATATTTTATTCTTTCAGCAATTGATATATCATCGGATACATTATGTTTTAAGAATAAACACAACCAATACCTTTTACAATACGTTTCTTAAATAAATCTCATTCTTTATCGCGACTGAGGATTTTACAATGTGCTTACTTGTCTTAAATCTGGCAACTACGTGTAATGTTCCGCGAAAAAACTGCGAGTCCGCTATTAAGTCACTGTGAAGGATTTACAATGAAATTATTTAAATCAAGATGAAGTGAATAATACCAGCTACAAACTGCATCATTTCATATACAATCTACGCCGTTTATCTTTTTTAAAGATATTTCTTGTATAGTTTACCCCCACCCCACCCCACCTCCCTAGTGGCAATTGTTTTGTCACTAACCGAGCCAAGGAGATAACCCTAAAGGTTTACTTTTCATTTATTATTTTTTGTATAAACCAATGCTCCCTTTTCTCGTTACATTTTGGCTGCGTGGGGAGGCTGTGTTTTCATGATGTGACATTTCCTGATATGCATATTTTACTTTTTTATCATGTTTATGCAGTTATGTAGTTTGCATGCAACATTGTCGAGGTGATTGGTAGGTTAGAGCAATATCACCAAGACAACTTGTACTTGTCTGTTCATAGAAGACACTGCTGGAACAAGTGTCAGATTGGTTTACCCTAAAACTTAGTTTAAAACCCATTGGCAAGTACTTTTGCCACTGACTGTTCGATGGCGGTTAGCATTCAGGTTCTTTTTGTTTTCGCTAATTGTTTCTGTTTCTTTTGTTTCAAATCAATCATTTTTATAAACCCTGATTTTTTTCCTCTTTTCTTTTTGTGGTTATGTGGGTGTAACTGTGTTTTCTGTGTGTGTTCTTTTCCTAATATGCATTTTTCACTTTTGTCTGAAACTACTGGCTAAAATTTGTTTTGGCATATTAAAACTATGGTGATGTTTCAGAGAAGCTTAAAGCAAATAATTTTAGGCCTTTAAGTCATTTAAGGTTTTTTTCTTAATTTTGCATGATACTTCCTGATAATTAAATATTCAATTAGTCTTTAACAACACCTAACTATCTGTGATTTGTTTAATATTTATTTTACTCTATTTGTGGTCTATTAAATTTTCTGTAGTGAACTCTAACTGAATAAAGCCTATACGTAAGAAAGAAAATAAGCTTTCTTGACCCACTTAATTATGTTAAAAAGATAATTTTGATTTAAATAGTGTAACGTTTCCAATTTGCGTGCAACATTTTACGGATTTAATACTTGACAGCTCGTTTGTATTGTTTTGTGCGTTTGCACAATTGGCGAGTTAGAAGTGAGTTTAAGTTTTTTTCTCACCAAGACAGCTTGTACTCGTTTCTGAATTTAGATACTGTCGAGACAAGTGTTAGGTTCGTGCACCTTGGAAACTAAAACACGTTGGACACTCTCTGTTCCAAGGCGTAAAACCATCATGTTAATTAGTTGTTTGAGGTGTTGTTATAGACCATCGCTCTTTTGGCCTGTCTTCCTTTTTGCTGTGTGGGGATGCTGAGTTTAGATGTGGTTATGCATATTTCAGTTGTTCTTGTTTTCACGTCCAAAAATAATCCAAAAAATAGATATAGAATAACATCAAAATATACATACAATGTCTAACTGCTTGTACATTCATAGATTTTTTTTCGTAATTAATTTCATAATTACTGTCAACAATTTCAGGCGAGAGTATTTTGCCTTAACTTAGGATTTACCGTTACATTTGGTTCCTTGTTTTCCAAGACGTGGAGAGTTTACCGAATATTCACCAACAAAAGACTCCAGAAACGTGTAAGAACGCCTGACGTGGTAAATAATTACAGAGATTTGTTATCTGACGAATAGAAGATTTCAACTCGACGGGAACTAAAGCGAGCACTAATTCGTATCAGCATTCATCTACTTACATCTTGTTTATTAAAAAGTAGTAATGTTCCTTTACAAAAGCTATCGTAAACTTAATGCAATTAGAGTTATTTAAAGCTTTGTTAACTTAAAGCGTTTAGAGTTTAGCTTTGCAAACGTAATGCATTTAGAGTAAAGCTTTGTAGACTTAATGCATTTAGACCAATGCATGTATACTTAAAGCACTTAGAGTAAAGAAGACCAAAGCTTTATAAACTTAATGCATTTAGACCAAAGCTTTGTTAACTTAATGCATTTAGACCAAAGCTTTGTAAATTTAATGCACTTAGAGTAAAGCTTTATAAACTTAATGCATTTAGACCAAAGCTTTGTAAACTTAATGCACTAAGAGTAAAGCTTTCAAAATTTTATGCACTTTGTGTATATATATGGTATTTGCAGTACGTTGCATGCGTCATAAAAACACGTTCCTAGCTTTAAAACACATTCACCAATGTATAAAACCCAGATCAAGAATGATCTGTATGGTTTGACGCATAACTTGCATTTTGCTATATTACTACGCGACTGTGAAAAAAGGCACGCAATGTAGTTTGTAATTTATCTTGCAATTTCTGTCTTTTTTGGATAACTATATGTAAGTGTAATTATGATAGAGTAACACATTTTTTCACAATTAAAATCAAATTGATGGTATATGTTGTCTAAATCTTTTGCCACAAAAGTGTAAATGAAAGTTATGACGTCAAAATGAAAGTTATGACGTCAAAATGAAAGTTATGACGTCAGCGTGCCTGTAAAGGATGGTGTTTAAAAAATCCGAGTGATGGCCGCTTTCATCGAGACTTAAAATGGGCGATATTGATTAACTATAGGAGGCTTTAGTTGTAAATAAAGATTTAAAACGAATCAAGTTTAATGCTGTTGACGCTTTTCCTATTTTTATTGTAAAAAATAATAATACTTTACGCATTTTCCATGTCCTATAGCGTCTGCTGATGACATAAAGCAACCCCGATTCTTAAATGCAGTGCAGCAGGGTCGTAGCTCCGCACTTAAAGTAGTTTCTATCCCGGAGTCCCTAGCGCCAACGTATACAGGTCATGTCTTGGACCGTGAACTGTGTTTTATACATTGCACATTCAAAGCATAAAAACATGTTTAAAGCTGACCGAGCATCTTTACTTTTAAACGAACTCCGCTCTTAAGTCGTGTTCATCTAACCACTAATCTGAAAAGGGCAGGACAGCCAAGCGAAACCATTTGAAAAAAATCAACTTTGTTTACTTTGCAGACAATTAAAGATTACCAGTTATTGGGTATCATTGGTGGAATGGTCGGAGTGGTTCTTCTGGTTCTTTTTGTTTGGGAAATTATCGGACCACACACCATACGGATCAATTACCTACAAAATGAAGTAAGTAGCTAACAAATTACCACACAACATTCCATCAGTGGTTGCACAAAGTAATTTGCGAGTTATGAAATTGTCTCCTTGAAATCTACTTGAACAGGTTATTGATAAAATCACATTGTGATGGTAAAAATATTAGAAAATGATCACATCTGAAGCGAACACGATGAAAATTCATTTGAGACTGGTTGCCATTACAAATGATTTCAAATGTGATTATTTTTCAATCGCGTTATACGAAAGATCAAGTTAAAAAATGTGATAATCAACATCTATAAAATGCACACAAGTTTACGTTTTAGTAAGAATGGTCTGTTAGGTTGAAATGTTCAGATACAGCGGTTGCACTTTCCGGGTAAAACTTGATTAAGGAGTTGTAATTATTCAGACATGGAATGCATTGTTGATGAGTTTGTCGATATTATAACGCTTTGATGTAAGGAACTTGTAAATTTTAATTAACTTTTATCAGCTACGACAATCATGCTTTAAACACCCTCTGGGTGCTTGTTGTTTGAGATCTATATGTGTTTGGCGAATTATAATATGTAAAATTTCGTTTTCTGTTGATCTTTGTCGTCGTGACCATAAAGATATAATTTGGAATATTTATTTATTTCAAGATATATGTGACAGGAATGGATGCTGAGGTCCATCCCTTTGTGCGAGTGTGCGAGTCGGACCTGTCCGGTTACTTCTCCTGGGTGTTATATCTACTACAGGGATCATTTCTCGTCTTCGGAGCGTTCCTTGCATGGGAAACAAGACATGTAAGTTCCACACAGGTATTCGATTAGTAACTTGGGTGATTTTTTGCATTTAAATCAGCCTTTTTTTTAGGATTTTTACGAGATCCATCATTGGTTATTTGTAGACGTAAGTGTTTTTGTCTCACTTCTTTCGATTCAAGGATAAAGGGGTTGTGTTGTAAAAAGAACAGCTTTAATATCCTGTAAGATCTTTGATTTCTTTGTTCTGTGCTTTTGAGTTGTTAGGCGATAGAGAAGAAATGTGAAGTCTAGACATAAAAAGAAATGTCAAATTTGCAAGACAAAAACATGCATGTATGTTCGCGGTACCAATGGCTTGGTTACATGTACCCACAATAATCACACACAGCAATACAATAACTTAGGCATTAATATATAATTGTCATATGTGTGTGTGTTTTATCGTGGCAGAAAAACTTAAAATACAATGTACTTCTTTAAAAGTTTTGAAATCGGGAACTAAAAGGTTAGTTCAATCAGAGTAAATAAACGTTGCTCGTTTTATCAAATACAACATTATTCAAATTATATACACTTAACAACTTTACCTAAGTTTACATCTTCGTATTGGGGCATTACTGGCTTGATAATTGAGCTATTGCTCTAAAACTTTCAATAAAAATGCAATAAATACTAACTGATTTATTAGAAAAATTGGTCGAATTTAACAGGCATATTGGAAAACTAACAGATATGCGACTACATTTTATGCATTCAAACTGATTTGATCAAAAGGTGGGTTGGACTATAAACAGTAATAAAACATTACGATCAGAATGAAATGAATTTATTTTAACAGAATTATAAGAATAGCATATTTCTAAGTTCCAAATGTTCATTTATATGCACGCGTAATTCGTTTATTAAGTTAAACATACGCTTTATTAACTGATGTGAATTTGTATCCCGTGGGTGTCAGTATTCTGAATGATTCAGAGCAGTCAGTTGTCTGTCATTTTGAATGAAGTTATACTTATAAATCAGTTAGT
This sequence comes from Corbicula japonica, assembly GCA_038501625.1. NCBI lineage: Eukaryota > Metazoa > Mollusca > Bivalvia > Venerida > Cyrenidae > Corbicula > Corbicula japonica. The sequence continues at coordinate 2,157,564 of JAZAYU010000080.1, forward strand.
ATTCATTGCATATTTTGTTAAAAGTTTCAGGGCAATAGCCCAAAAATCGAGCCAGTAATGACCCAATACGAAGGTGTATACTTAGAAAAGTTGTTAAGCGTATTTATTTAATTTGATTAGTTAATACTGTCAAATTGAATGTTTTGTGTTTTGTAGGTCAAAATTGAGGCACTTAATGACTCTCATCAGATCGGCCTTTGTCTGTACAATGCCGTTATTTTAAGTGCTGTTGGATTGACCCTGTCACTGTTATTAGATGACCAAGACATCTTAATGTATGGTATCACATCCGGATGCCTTATTGTCGGGACAACTGTAACTCAAGTTGTTATTTTCTATCCTAAGGTATGATTTTACTGGCTTTAAAATGTTACCGGCATAGATTCGCGTTCTGTTGCTTTGTATTGTTGTTTGCTCGAAGATAAGAAGCGGATACGTATCATTGTAACGAGCAAAATAAAACAACACCATGCACTGCACAAATAATGTCAAACTTACAATGTTAACCGTTACAAGGCGGTACCCTAAAAGGTTCTCTTTATCGTTAATTGTTTGTGATGTCTTATTTAAAATTAATACTCTTATAAAAATATGCTCTCTTTCCCTCTCTTTTTTTTCGCTGAGTGGGGAGGCTGTGTTTTTTGAGTTTGGCTATTCTTGATATGCATATTTCACTTTCCACAATTTTAAGTGAACATGTTTTTGTTAACTGGTACTTAAAACGAACTTTTTTTACTTTGATTCTGAACGAGAATGTAAAATGTACATCTAATCTTCACCTCGTATTCCATTATTTTAGAATACAAAACTAAGAAATATAGAAAAACTCATTAATGTGTTATCTTAGATGCTTTATTGATACGGGCTCTTCTTCAGCAACTGTAATGTTATGTGCTTGCGTGCAACAAAGTCTATTAATTCAGCTTATTCAAGAACGCAGCGTGTCATCAATTTCCGCTGGAAATTCCCTCTATTTAACAATACTCATTATGAGGTCTTACTTTAAAATTAATCTTATCATCGTTTGCTGTCATCTGTGCCCAAGGTTATAAAACTGAGCATGGACACCAGTCTCAAATCTCAAGCATCTGATTGGCTGAAATGGCGACCAGTCGCCATTTCAGCCAATCAGATGCTTGAGATTTGAGACTGGTTTCCAATCTCAGCTTTATAACCTTCAGCCCTGATTTGTTATTGGCTGTGTCTTCTAAGTGTGGCTGTCTCTAATACACGTTTTTAATAATGGAGAATATTATTATCCGTAAACATGTTCATGACTCTAACACAAAACAAGCAATTAAGTTGTCAAAATGTCATACATGATAGGTTTTATGAAAAATAGATAATACGAGGGTTGATCAAAAATAAACCGGATTATATAAATAGCAAGTAGAATATTTCATCAGGATAAATAAAAATACATATAACAGTTTGCGAAATCAATCCGCTACAGAATACAGAAAACAGTTCTCAAAAACATTTACAAACAATGGAAATAGAGAGCTTTACGCGAGCATATGTCTAGTGTCACGGCGCACGGTAAGATGACACTGATGACGTCGTTGACGTTGCACGTTATTACAGCGTCTCGACTGTGACCGGGTTTCTGGGTCATAGAACCATAACCAGGTTTTGTCCGTCGTTATGTTGTGACTGAGGAAGTAGTCCCCTTCTCGGTTAACTCGACGAAGAAGGCTGGTGAATCCTGCAGGCGACGGATCATCTCCGTGTCTTTCAAGAGACGCGGGACCCAGCGCGCGTGCACCTAGTGTTAGTTATCAGGTATGGTTAAACTTAAAAAAATGCATTTCCGTTTTAGAAACATATAAAAAAATATTCAGATAAAAAATAAGAATTCACCATTAACTAAATTGTTAAAACATGTATTTTTCATTATGAAAATGCTCATTTTGCAAGGTTTGGAACGTAGATATTCGATATCCTAAGTTTCAATTATTCAAGACATCGTGTAATTGAAAAACAATTAAAGTGTTATGATAAAAAAAATTTCTTATCGTTCACATGTTCAAATCCCATGTAAGAATAGTCTGCACGGTCCCGTAGCTTACATCGAATTTTGCCATCAACGCCCTAACCGTTAAACGCCTGTCGTTTTCCAACGCATTCGCCATTAACGTCACTTACGTCGTTGTTTCTTTCTTCTTTCTTCCTCTTCCTTCTTTGTCGGTGATGCCTTCTCTAAAATATTTGTGCCAATCAAAAAACCACTGTTCGGCTTACTGCATGCTTCCCGTGCATAGCTGCACTTTTTTCAAAAGTTTTAGACGGAGTGTCGCCTTGCTGCTGGCAAAAATTAATTATTGACCGTATTTCAAGTTTTTCTGTTGACGCCATTTGTAACGCAATTTGCATTCAGCGTACGATATTAAAAATCCGATTGCTACCATATGCGTTTATGCAATTACGTCATATTTTGCGATAACGTCAAAAAATAACGGCACGACGTTTTCGTGGATTTTTACGTATAAAACATGATTGGAAACAAAAATAAACAATTTTAAACATCGGACGTAACAGAAAAATGATGCGCTGCGCCGTGATGGCGTTACCATGGTTTCTTAATTCGTGATTATGAATAGAAGTATGTGTTTTTCAAATAAAAAGTTGGATCACCTGTTTGCATTTAAATTGGGATTTCTATCGGTGTAAAGATTTGATTGTTTGAAAGGAAACTTTTTATTTGAGAGCAAAAACCCGGTTTATTTTTGATCAACCCTCGTATACGTAGAAACTGTCTTCATAGAAGAGTGAAATATGAAGATAAGGAATTGCCACATCAACAATAATAGCCTCCCGACATACAATTGAGAAAACAGAGATGAAAAGACAACATGGGTTTAAACTAAGATTAATCTCAAAAAGGACACCCGACCAATAAACGACAATGACAAACCACTGGGTTACCGCCTGAGAACGATCAGTTGCAAAACAGCTTGCCGCTGGAGATTTAACCAGTTTTTTGTTAGTTGTTTGTGGCGTCTATTTTGAAACTGATTATTGCATAAACACGCTCTTTTCTCCTCACTAAATTTTGGCTGTGTAGGGAGGCTATGTCTGCTTGATGTGGCCATTCTTGATCTGCTTCATTCACTTTTTGTTCAACAGGATACAAATGATATAATAACTTTATATGCTCAAGAAAAACAAGAACAATTGTTGACTTGGTCAATTAACTCCATCCCATCCATAAATCCGACTACGTTGCATGCAAAAAGACACACACACACACACACACACACACACACATAAAAACATAAGAAGCTTTAGGCACTGTAAAACAAAAACGGCAAGTACTTTTTACCGTACTGGGACCAGAGCACATGGGGTCAAAACAGAAGACGATGACAGGAATGTTACGTTCTTTATACGATTTGCCTAGTGACCCTCATAAACTCTGAAATTCTCCTTTTACCGTCGTGGAAACATAGAAGTAGGCAAAGTGAGCGATCAAGTATACATGGTTTACTTGCCGAGCACGCAAAGCTGGCTGAAAGGTTATAAAACTGAGATTGGAAACTAGTCTCAAATGGTCGCCATTACAGCCAATCAGATGCTAGAGATTTAAGACTGGTTTCTATGCTCTTTTATAACATTGGGCCCTGTATGCTATTAACATACAATACTACAACTGTCGACAATTTGGTTGAACTGAACTACAACACTTTTTTTCCTTACTTATGTCCTCGTCAATTGGTTTTCGTCAAATAAACTGAAAGTTTGAACAACATTCGTGTGATCGGTGATTTGTTTGATAATTAAGTTTGTTAACATTTAAATTTGTTTTAAAAGAATGAATATTTACCTTTGCTTTTCCCGCGAAAAGGGCAATTTAACTTAATGATTTTATTTTCTTATTGAGGTTATCTGTTACTTTAATCAACACTATTACTTCATTTAGATTCACGCGGTGAGAAACAAAATCGAAGAAACAGCGTTATCGACCGTCAACAACGAAATGAGAACTACAAGCTCATCAGGACGACAACAGAATGGTAGTGACCCCATCAGCTCTATATATACTTCAAAATCCTCGAAATGTGCTCACTGTTCTTAAAATCACTGTATTTAATGGTTGCCTGTCAGCTTTATATAAACTGATATATATACAATCCTCTAAAAGTGCTTATGTTAAACTGTTTTAATGGTTGCCTGTCAGATAAATACATGCTTTAAAATCCTCGAAATGTGCCCACTGTTAACTTTTTAAACTGTTTTTAAAGGTTGCCTGGCAGCTTAATACATACTTTAAAATTCTCGAAATGTGCTCACTGTTAATTTTTAGTACATACTTTAAAATCCTCGAAGTGTGCTTACTGTTAAACAGTTTTAATGGTTGCCTGTCAGCTTTATATATACTTCATAATCATCTAAGTTTGCTCATAGTTTAACTGTTTTATGGTTGCGTGTCAACTTTTAACATACTTTAAAATCCACTAAATATGCTCATTGTTAATTTTTAAAACTGTTTTAAATGGTTGCCATAAAATTTGTTTTCAAATTCAAAAACAATACAAGTGATATTATTTTTTGTAATTGAATTGATTAATTTTTGTGTTATCATAGTTCAGTGTATTCTTGTTATTATAACCCATTTCAAAGATGAAAACGAAAGTGTGAACTAACAACAGTCGCAGCTATATCTGCTTTGATCTACGCGGCTCCATCGTACACTGGATCAAATTTAAGCATTCAAGCGCAATTCGTTCAGTATATAAACTTGAATTCAGAAATTGATAGTCCTGATTAATATGTCATATATGATAAAATGTTTAAATATGGATAGAAAATACGTTCATAATAATACTTGAGTGATTATGCATGGTAATTATTGTGAAGAACTTACTAACTTAACCTTTAGCAAAGCAATTACACTGTCTGTGCAACCTTGCAATCACAGGTGTCCGTTTCATTGTTGAAAAATAAAATTCAATAAAGATTTGTTTGTTTGTTGTTTTTTTTTATTTATACAAATAAAGATTTCACTTTAGTTGGTCCCATACCACGGTAGTTGCCTTACGGAACTGAAAAATTTCGCCATTCATACAAAAAAATCTAGCTTTAACAATATAGCCTAAGATGAGGCTAAAATGCTGAAATGTCGCAAAAACCGATTGGAATTCCCTCAAACCGATTTTTTACTACAGCCTTTCATATCGGCTCAAACATTGCCAAGTAAAATTGAAATTTATACGTTTCACAAATTGCACAGGAAATAAACCAGAACGTCGTTCGAGCATTAGGTAACACGTTAAACCACTAAATGCTAAAAACTTTATATTTACATACAATCGATGTCCGACACATCTATCATTAAAACAAAATTTAAGCTATAAGCAAGCAAGCATATTTAATTAACGAGTGTGTTATGTCAAGGGACTAATTCAGCTTACATACGTAACAAACGAAGCAACATACTGTTATATTCCGCAAAACACAAATAAGAGTCAGTTCAATAAAAGTATTTATAAAAGCAACATTGTGAACTGGTTTTCAAGAAAACACATTTAACGCTCAAATATAAGTCTTTCCATAACTAGATAATGAAACAACTGTTGCAAAATTAAAAAAAATTACGCTCAGCTATAAGTCTTTCCATGGTTAGATAATCAAACAACTGTTGCAAAATAAAACACAAAACAACAACATTTAACGCTCAGATATAAGTCTGTCCATAATTAGATAATCAAACAACTGTTGCAAAATAAAACACAAAACAACAACATTTAACGCTCAGATATAAGTCTGTCCATAATTAGATAATCAAACAACTGTTGCAAAATAAAACACAAAACAACAACATTTAACGCTCAGATATAAGTCTGTCCATAATTAGATAATCAAACAACTGTTGCAAAATAAAACACAAAACAACAACATTTAACGCTCAGATATAAGTCTGTCCATAATTAGATAATCAAACAACTGTTGCAAAATAAAACACAAAACAACAACATTTAACGCTCAGATATAAGTCTGTCCATAATTAGATAATCAAACAACTGTTGCAAAATAAAACACAAAACAACAACATTTAACGCTCAGATATAAGTCTGTCCATAATTAGATAATCAAACAACTGATGCAAAATAAAACACAAAACAACAACATTTAACGCTCAGATATAAGTCTGTCCATAATTAGATAATCAAACAACTGTTGCAAAATAAAACACAAAACAACAACATTTAACGCTCAGATATAAGTCTGTCCATAATTAGATAATCAAACAACTGTTGCAAAATAAAACACAAAACAACAACATTTAACGCTCAGATATAAGTCTGTCCATAATTAGATAATCAAACAACTGATGCAAAATAAAACACAAAACAACAACCTTTAACGCTCAGATATAAGTCTGTCCATAATTAGATAATCAAACAACTGATGCAAAATAAAAATCAAAACAACAACATTTAACGCTCAGATATAAGTCTGTCCATAATTAGATAATCAAACAACTGTTGCAAAATAAAAAAACAAAACAACAACATTTAACGCTCAGATATAAGTCTGTCCATAATTAGATAATCAAACAACTGATGCAAAATAAAAATCAAAACAACAACATTTAACGCTCAGATATAAGTCTGTCCATAATTAGATAATCAAACAACTGTTGCAAAATAAAAAACAAAACAACAACATTTAACGCTCAGATATAAGTCTGTCCATAATTAGATAATCAAACAACTGTTGCAAAATAAAACACAAAACAACAACATTTAACGCTCAGATATAAGTCTGTCCATAATTAGATAATCAAACAACTGTTGCAAAATAAAAAACAAAACAACAACATTTAACGCTCAGATATAAGTCTTTCCATAATTAGATAATCAAACAACTGTTGCAAAAAAACAACAACATTTAACGCTCAGATATAAGTCTGTCCATAATTAGATAATCAAACAACTGTTGCAAAATAAAATGAAATATCATTTAACGCTCAGATTTTAGTCTTTCCATGACTAGATAATCAAACTACTGCTGCAAAATAAAAAAAAAAACATTTAACGCTCAGATTTTAGTCTTTCCATGACTAGATAATCAAACAACTGTTGCAAAATAAAAAACAACATTTAACACTCAGATAAAAGTTTTTTCATAATTAGATATTAAAACAACTGTTGCAAAATAAAAAAAACAACATTTAACACTCAGATAAAAGTTTTTTCATAATTAGATAATCAAACAACTGTTGCAAAAAACAACAACATTTAACAACGCTCAGATATAAGTCTGTCCATAATTAGATAATCAAACAACTGTTGCAAAATAAAAAACAACAACATTTAACCTTCAGATATAAGTCTTAACGTAATTAGATTATCAAACAACTGTTGCAAAATAAAAAAAAATTTTTTTCTCTCTTGAGTTCCAAGAAATGAAAATCAATCGTTTAGTTCCATTTTCATCAAGCATTTTTTCTCTCCACCTTTGACTGTTGACGTGAGGCCGTGGATTCTGAAAGTCGCTATTCGTATTAATCATAATCACCTTTTTAGAAACTTTCAGCAAAATTAGATGGCTTTAAAGGCTGTCTAGCTTTCTAATAAATGTGATTAAATCTACTTGATATAAATCCCAAAATCGCGTGTTAAATTACATTGATATTGTGACCGATATATCGAGCATAGCTCAGAGTATCGGATTAATCTTCGGCATGTAAATGATTAAACCATTTTATAAAAAATTCTCTATTAATTTGCGGAATATTCCAGTTCTTGCTTTTTTTATGACAGAAATCTATTAAGCTTACCCTTAATACCTTCAAACTAATCATGAGTAAAACTTAATTGTAACATTAATTGAATAATTACATATACAATCTACTGGGAAACGTATAACTGATGAGATTGCCAAAATCATAGATCCAAATCTCTTACAAAGCTTTACTGTAACACTGAAGAGATTGTGGCGAGATATAACTGTATTACTGTCTTAAATCTATACTCAACAAAAATAAAAAGTATCCACTTTCCTATATTAAATTTTGTAAAATATGAAAACGAAAACTCAAAATTCTATATGTGTACACATATGGTTTTCTGTTATCATTGCTAAGGGATAAAGTATTCTTGAAAATCTGCAGCCACAACTTAGTTGTCTTTCCCTTTATTGTAATATGGGTTTCATTAAAATGTCAGCGATTCTTTGAAATATTCACATTTATTGGAATTAAATCACGTTCTCTACCTCTTGTGGATAAATAAAATCACAAAATTTTCATAAATAAATCAACTGGTCCTCGATAAACAACGCTAGAAATTCCAACCATTTCCAATTACCTCCCTTTATATTGAATATGTAGTGTTTTGTAAGTCATGATTAATTGTTATTCGATTGGCAGTTCCTCAGGTCTTGGTGTGGAAGTTTTTGTTCATGAACAATTTAACTCAAAAACATCTGAGATTAACTAAATAAACACCATTCAAAGCGTTACTGATTAAATGAAAATATGGTAATGGGAAAACAAGCATAAAAAGTGGATACTTTTTATTTTTGTTCAGTATATTTTAGGCATGTTATTTCTTATCAAAAATGGACATGAACTTGGAACATGGAATATATAATATAACATGAACATGGAATATATAATATACGAATGTTCAAGGATGAAACTTTCAACATGTTTCATGAAGTAGTTACAGTGTTTTTTTTTTTTTCTAGAAAATCCATGGCAACGAAATATTTTTGACAATTGCATTCCATTTACGGTCTGATTGTCAATCAATATGCATTCTTCTTTGATTGCAAGGCGGTGAAAATGGCCCGATACTTTAAAATGTGTGTTGGTAAGCCTTAACAAAGAAGTTGGCGTCTGCCTTTGATTGTGTTTGCCGAGGTTCATCTTGGGCTCTGGCCTAAAGGTTATAAAACTGAGTTTGGAAACCAGTCTCAAATCTCAAGCTTCTGATTGGCTGAAATGGCAACTGGCCATGAAATTAGTGATTGGCTGCAATTGGCTGGAGTTTTTTTTACCGTGAATCATTTAATGAAATGTTTCGAGAAAATAATGACCCTAGGGTCAACCATTAAACATTTACTATTTACTGTACAATACTGTTGTTGTCAGTCTGTAACATGTATTGTATTTTCTAGGCAGTTTATCTAGTCACAAAACGATTGTTTAAGCAGCTGACCAGGTGTAATAAAAATAATTTGCAACTGGATGTTAAAACCAGGTTCACACATTCCCCAACAGACTCTCATATCAACACAAAAGTACAAGTTGTCTTCGTAAATTTACTCCAACCCACCCATCAGCATAACAATGTGGCATGCAAAAGCACACAAACATGTAAAACGAAAGAAGCTTATAGCATTGCAAAGCACAAGGGGCGGGTACTCAATTATCTTACCTCCCGGTTATTCGTAAAAACCATCTGTAAATTTAAAAAGAAAAGTTGATTATTTTACAGCTCTCTGCAGGCCCGGTGATTAACCCTTCTACAGTTGATCATTATGCTTACCTCTTTGGTTGCACGACGGTGTCAGGGGTTTAATAGTTTATGAAGGTTTATGGGGAAATCTTTTCTTAAAAGAACCTAGAAGCTCGATTTGTTGATTTTGTTCTTTTATACCATTTATCGTGTTCTTGCTGATTTTACTCCAGGAGCTTTGGTCTCGGTAAGATCATTGAGTACCCGTCCTTTGGCTTTAGCTTCTTATGTTTTATATGTTTGTGTGCTTTTGCATGCAACATTGTTGAGCCGATAAGTGGGATGGAGTTGTTTCACGAAGACAACTTGTACTTGTTTTGTGATATGAGAACCTGTTGGGGCAAGTGAGAGGTTGGTGCACCCTAGAACCTGGTTTAAACCCCTAGTGGCAATTTGTTTTGCAACTGACCGTTCCAAGGCGGTAACCCCTCGGTATCTCATTTTTGCTTATTGTTAGTGGTGTCTTTTTTGAAACTGATCATTTTATTAACCATGCTCTCCCCCTCTCTCTTCTTCTTGACTCTGTGGGGAGGCTGTTTTTCGGCGTTAGCTGTCTAAGCTCACTTTTGAACTAGTTTTTCGACTAATGAAATGTTGTAAATAATACTCGTATTCTCTTATTATGCAGAGGGAAAATGAAATAAACTATTTCGATTGGTAGCTATTTACACCAGAGAGGCATCTAGCAGGGTGGAGAGGTATCTAGTGGGATTTTTATTATTATGCAGCGGAAAAATCAAATAGATTAATTCGATTGGTTGTTAGTGGGTGTTGTATTGGAGGAAAAACATATTTACGATTTAAGTAACCAGTTAAGTCAATATTGATGGCTTAAATACAATATTATATGGAATATTCTTGGGAGTCAGGTAAACACTTGCATACAATACACCGTGTAAAACGAAAGAGAAGTGTAGATATTTCTAGTTCTTACTGGTTCCTTTCTAGTTCCTTTGATACTGATTGTTAATTTCAAGTACGAAATACAAGATCATTGTAGTGTAGTGGCTAACACTCTCGCCTCTCAAGCGGAGGCCCCGGGTTCCATACTAAGGATGGACACTTTTTTTTAAGTTAATATACGTAAAAGTTGGTAGATTTCGCTCTTGTAACAGGCTGTTATTATTTATATTTATTAAATTTCAAGGACATTTATTCATCTTGAATTCTCACTCTACACGAGGTATTTTATTGAAACTGAATAAATTGCTTCTTTAATCGACTTGTTATCACTTTATGAAATTGTTGCAACAGCTTCAACATTTGTTTTGAAAGACACTTACAATAAACTTACGAGTTGTCATGATTCGGTCGCTTAATCTCTAAGTCATACTAAGAAGGCTGTGAGGGTTCGTCAACAGCTATAACAAATAAAATAAAATAACTAAACTGTGTCTGCTTTGCCTCTCTGTATTTCTTTCTTTCTTATATTGTAAATCTTTTCCATCAACGCCGTTTATCTTTTTTAAAGATATTTCTTGTTTCTGAATGTGGCGATTCCTGATATGCGTATTTCACCTTTTTATATGTTTGTGGGTTTTTGCATGCAACATTGTTGAGCTGATGGATGGGTTGGAGTAATTTCACTAAGGCAACTTGTACGTGTTTGTTGATAAGAGAACCTGTGGGATTGGTGCACCCTAGAACCTGGTTTAAACCCAAAGTGGACATCGGTTTACTATTGACCGTTGCGAGGCATTTAGAATGTATCTGTTCAGAAAGGAAATTTTTAAAAGGTCATCATATATAAAAAAAGTAATATATGCATATCAGGAATCGCCACACTCACAAAACACAGCCTCCCTACGCAGCGAAAAAGAAGAGAGGAAGAGAGAGAGAGAGAGAGAGAGAGAGAGAGAGAGAGAGAGAGAGAGAGAGAGAGAGAGAGAGAGCATGTTTGTTATAAGTATGTCAATTTAAATAGGACGCCACAAACAACTAACGAAAAAAAGAACCTTTGGGGATACCGCCTTGGAACGGTCAGTGGCAAAACAAATTGCCACTGGGGGTTTAAAATAGGTTCTAGGGTGCACCAACCTCACACTTGCCCCAACAGGTTCTCGTATCACAAAACAAGTACAAATTGTCTTGGTGAAATAATTCCAACCCACCCATCGGCTCATCAATTTTGCATGCAAAAGCACTCAAACATATAAAACATAAGAAGCTAATAGCATTGCAAAGCCAAAGGGCGGGTTCTCAATGATCTTACCGAGACCAGAGCACCTGGAGTAAAATCAGCAAGAACACGATAAATTCGGGTTCCATTGATTGTCACCACATTTTTCTTACATAAAACACATTAAACGATTGACTGAGGACAAATATCCTATGTTTGTGTTGTGTTTCCGTGGATTGAAATCTCATGACAGTAAACTGTTCGACTTAAACTTTCAATTTATAGTAATTTTATAAACACTTGTAGGGCTTGTATTAACATTCATTATTACTAGGAAAGCATTCAATTTGTGATATTTCTTTGTGTTACATGTTATCGAGATGGTGCTCAACTCCAACGCCACACTTACCCTCTTTTCCCAAGGACAAATATCACATTTGTCGTATCAGCGAAATGGCGTGTTGGGGTGGTTATGGTTTTTATGAAAAGACAACATTACGGATTCGTGTTGCTTTCTTTAAGAGAAAAAAATGAACCAAGATGATCACAAATAAGATAAAAATGTGACTCGAACTCGATGGTACCACTGTGATATTGTATTGAACGAATTAAGAATACTACGAGAATTTCCTTTTCTTCTATTACTCTCAGTACGCTATCACATGAAAAACTGCACGTTTCTATTCACTTTTAAGGTTATGCTATTAGATGAAAAGTTAACTTTGAAAGCCACCGAACAAGATAAATATGACAATATTGAAGGCTCGGTTTGATTGAGCATGTTCATGGGCAGAAATGGAAATGCATATTACTGCCCCCGCCTTCTAACCCTGGGTTGAGCACAGCTCAATATTTACACCAATTAACAGTACAATTTTGATCCATCCCAAACGATGGAATGCATATGGCGGTGAACATGGAACAGTAAATGCGTTATTTTCAGATTAAAACCATTCCATGTTTAGCGGCATAGGGTCCCAAGATAAAAGAATGGGTTTGCCCTTAACGAGAAAACAATGTTTAGAACTAAAAGAACTAAACAGAACGGAATTTTGAAAGTAGATCAGAGAAATCATGCATATCACAGTCTACGGCAAGCGCAAAATTTAAAAAGGAAATATATCCACAATATGAACTACAATACAATACACAATACATTTCCAAGATAAAAATGTTACATATTCTTAGTAAGGCAACAAATCCATTAATTTATAAATATATTAAATTACGCGAACGACTCTCAGATCGTCTGGTTATTCGGGATTAAATATTTCTTGTTCCAATGTGGTGATGCCAAGCTGAACTTCTCACCCCTGTTTCGAAGATGGTAATAATATGATAATACATGTAATACATGTAATGTCCAAACAAATTATTAATGTCACATGAGATGCTGTTCTTATATTCTTAATTCTTACATTACTTTTAAATATAGAAAGCGGTGTCAAATTATTCTTTATTTGCACTTTTCTTATTCCTTTTCCTATACTGTTGCCACTGAAATGTAATTAATATTGACTGCATTGAAATGATTAAAATTTGCTTTATATTTAAGGATTGAATCGATATTTGATGGTTTTCATACCCAAATGAAAACCTTAAAATATTGATCCAATCCTTATATTTACACCCATAAATACTCTCATTAATACGGAAATTATGATAAGAATTCGTGTTATTACGGCTTTTTAAAAGGCTGTAACAGCACAGTGAATAACAGCACGGGGTTTCGCAGCAAACCTGCGTACTGGGCGATGTCACACGTCATAACATTGTGCAACAACCAATAAATTATGAACGGCTGTTCTGTAGCCACGCCTTTTAAAATAATACGTCACACTGTTTACCAACAGAAATTATGATCCGTTTGATGAATAAGACAACACTGAGAAAATATTAATAATAAGCCTCGTGTCGTAAAATAATTCATCAAACACCACTTATTTCGAAAATCATAAAAAAACAAAACAAAAATAAATTTGCTTTTATTCAGCAAAACATTTCTCATCACATGATTTACCGCAGTCTTTTTAACTGTTATTATATCAAGTATTTTTCTATATTTTTGAGTCTAAAATGTACCGTATAATCAGTTCTAAAGTTCAATTAAATTAAATAGTTACCATCAAAATGTAACAAAACGATTCCAATCACTTATATCGTCGATAAATTGCTTATAAGTTTCTTATGTTATAAGGATTTTATTTTATGCTTGTATGCCGTAATTAATTAAGCATGAACGACGGAAATCCTGACACACACTTAGTGTAATAGTAACACAGTTAAGATTATTTTTTACATACAGTATGTCATGACAGAAGATCATGCAAGTGGGTTGGGAGACCTGTCTTGGGACTCCGTCGTCTGACAAGCTGGTCACCATTTTGGCTGGTCGAACGCTTGTGATTGGGACTTAATCCGTAGTTTTTGTGTGTGTTTTGTGATCTCGGACCCTTTTTAAATGTCTTTGTATATTTTGTAGCTTTTGACTTTGTCATGTCATGTATATATATCATGTTTCTTTCTATGTCTTGTTTGCTCATCAATTTTGTGAAATTGAGAAAATATAACAACAAGTTTTCTGCTTTAATTCTGCAAACATTTCTGATCCATGTTTAACCACAGATACAGCAATCACCGTTTTTCAAGTCATGTTTGTTTCTTTTACGTAAAAAAGGAACATGTTCTATGAATGGTATTACTTGTTATCTTTTTTTTTTTAAATCACTGTCGTACTTCACAGGGAAAGCATAGCAAACTTCTTACTGTTGTCATTCATTTCTTCATCGAACCAGTAAGATCTAAATGTATGTGCTCTGTTAATTGACTCTGTTTGTTTTCGGTAACCAAGTAATGGATAAGCAAATTGTTGTGAATACCGCCTAGCCTTTCTACTATTATAAGTTAACTTAGCTGGATACTATTCGCCTGACCTAAAATACAATAATGGAGAGTAAAAAGAAATAATTACTAAAGTAGAACAGAACAGAACATAGCAGAAAAGATTCTGTTGTATATGAAGTCCAACAAGCATGACTATTGGACTTCATGAATTTTGCATAAATCTTTTTATTTGTAACTAGTGTCGGGAAAATAGTTAACTGATCCAAGAAACAACACGAGTGATCAACCATCATTGAACGCCCAAAGCTCGCGGTGAACAATAACAATGATTTTTGTACATAGAGAAAACAATACAAAATTTGTGTGTTTTCGTATTTGAATAACAACGGACTTGAACCGGAAGTTGTTACTCTAATACATTAAGAGATGGAAACCCTACAACACTTGCACTGCGGGAGATCAAAGCAAACAATGACATTAAAAATATGAATCCATAACTCCATCATCTGTTATGCAATTGTGAACCAGCAGTAGTTCTCTTTTCTAATTACAGATTCCTTTTGCCTGAGGTTTCATCTTTGCATAAGTTTCATGTGCCCAAGATCATAAAACTAAATCTGGAGATCGGTCTCAAATCTCAAGGATCTGACTGGTTGAAATGGCGACCAGTCGCCATTTCAGCCAATCCGATCCTTGAGATTTGAGACTGATCTCAAAACTTAGTTTTATAATCTTAGGCCCTTATTACTTTTGTCCTCCTGTCGTGTTTAAAGGTTTTCTTTATTCGTTGAGCAACAAGAAACTGATTATAACTTACATGTAAAGCTATTCCAAGGCCCTTGATCGTAGACCCTTTAATCAGCTAATAACTTTTGGAATTAATGCCAATGAACATTAATCCCAAAATAATGATGTCAGAGGTTTCAAAGTGGTAGTTAGATATATACATTTACTACATACTTCCAAATGGTTTTGATTATAAGAAATTCTTAAACCGGCTTAATATATAAGCTTTTTCTTTGTCACTGATACCCAGCTGTTTTCCAGTGTTGTTTGGAATTAGTATTTGGATCACAAAATTCTATTTGGAACCTGAATTTTACACATTTAATTTATTGTTTAATAATTTCTGAATACTATCGTTACCTTAAGTGAAATGTACTCTTCATTACCATTAAGATTTTAATCCAAAACGAACTCATTAACTAAGTACTGATAATTTTGTTAAGCTAAAGGTGACAATAAAACGCTTTTGTCATTTGTTTTTCGTCAATATCGCGACCTTAATGTGGACCTTTGGCGTTAAACCAAATGTGAAATAATCAACAACAGTTTTACAAGCAGTTTGTTTTTAGTTAGTTCGAACATTTATTTTTAGTGTTAAACATACCATGAATTCATGTGAATTTAGGAAAAGTAATGCATGTGTATTAATAAAAGACGTAGGCTGGATAATTGCATAGAGGATGATTTACATAGAGAAATACGGAGAAACATAACATTGATTATTTAAGCGCTTAATAGATCTTTAGTACGACAATGACAAGCGAGCCGTGATAACACTTTTAATATTGCTAGTCCGTGATTTACAGCATTAGATATTAAGATAAATCTTATTATGTATTACTTAGGAGAGTTTGTAAATGCTTTTTTCTATAAAAGGACTAATCACAGTGTTAGATCGTTAAGAGGCCGATGTCGTGCATTTACTCTAAAACGCCATGTAAGTTACTAAGCGCACGGACTTACATGTACACTTGGAGCCTATTCTTACTTTGAAACGTTTCAAAGTCGATTTTTTCGAACGTGATATTAATTTCAAATTAACCGTTATGTTGTTCGGCAATATTAGCTATACGATCAGGTAAAATGAAAGGGCTACACTGGTTGAGCAAGGTCGTGTTGCAGTTTCTGTAGTGAATTTTAAACTGCAATTTAATTTTGAATTAAATCGGGACATCGACGAAAAAACTAGCCAAACATTTGTTTTCTTTATTTGTGGTACCAATATCCTTGAACTTAAAGTCAAAAAGTCAACCTGTTATGCATAGACCTTTAACTTTGTTACAAACTTAAAAAGCGAACGAGCTATAAAATATAAGATAATGCGCGCCGTATATTACCAATAACCGGTAGATTATCAATTATATTAAAATCAAAATCATTTTTATCAAACTCTGATTTTGTTACAAATCCATGTTTTCAATAGAAACGATGAAGAAAAAGACAACTTGTTTCTGAATTATTCGCTTTAACAAGCTTGGCTTCGCTAGGGTATTTTGTTGACCAGAGATTGAAAAGTGTCGTTTGTATTATTTTCTTTGAATTCTTACAAAATCTGTTACTGTAGCTTTTGTCAAATTTAAAAAAGTATTTTAACATAAAATTTATGCATAAAAATTCTAATGAAATACTGAGACTTAGCTCATAAAGCCTGATTTTACTGAAGCCCTGTTCCAATATTTTTAGATACAAGAAAAGACGCCGTGAAAGTATTTTTATCATCGCATGGCATGACATGGTAGGACAAACCATAACAGAATCATGAATACATTCAAACTATATGATACCTCTACACAAAATCATCTTAATATCCATGATGGTGCGTTTTATTTTCAAATTGCCCTATTTTAAATAAATTTCTCATTCTCCTTCTATGATATTTTCGCCAACATATTACATATAACAATCGTAATTTGCGAAGTTGACTACGCACATGTTCTTGCCACCAAGGTCCGATTTTCGAAACTGATTTCATAGGTTAAACTCACTTGATGTTAAACTTAAAAAAAGTAATTCTAAAAAATCATATTTCGTCATCTTTGTTTCAGGCATTTTTAAACTAAACTAGCACGTTTTTGTTGACATGAAATTTTTTTCAAAATATTTCATACACCCATCCTTATTTTGTTTGTTAGGGGCGGGTGGGGGGGATTTAAGCCCCTGGTAAGTTGAACTCGCGGATGATGATTCGAACATCCTGCTCCAGGGGGGATTTTAGTAACCGCTTCCGGTATGTCAAGCGTAGTAATACATCGCGCGATGCAATAAAAAGGGTTATCGGAGATATCTCACCTTATTACATGACATCATTTAAACAAAGAAGATATACATTGCAGTATTAATTTGAAAATGCATGGTTTTCATATTGAAACATTTAATTTTTAATGTAATGATATTGCCTCCACAGGGGAACGAACCCGTACCTCGACAACGCCTAGCTACCATTCTAATTACGCTACCTATAGGGCTAGCTTAAATGGTGATGACGTTGTTTTTCTAATTTCTTTGAAGGTTGTCATTTAATTAGTTAACTGTCATTCGCAATCAAGTATTAGCTTCGAAGATAACTCACATTAAAGAACTGCCAATTTTGTTGATGGTAATTTGAATTTAAAATCTATTAACAAGGAAACATGTTGTGTGGAAAAGTTGATTTCAGTCTCAAGATTTATGATCGATGCTATCGAAATAATTTGGTGCAAGAAAAAAACGTCTTAGATCAGACACATTAGAAATGCTATCTGTTAAAGCTGGAAACATCATACTTGGTCTGTGACCATTAAATGTGTCATATTTTATCGCCTTAAATTGTAAAATACATGTAGTTTGACGAATCTTTTCTCTACAAAATATGGTTACTAAAATTGTTTCAAAAAATCAAAACAAACAACAACAAACAAAACTTAACTAACAACAAAAAATATAAACAACATATTTTGATATTGTTGTTTATATTGTCCAATGAAATAAGATTTCAATGAAACTTTTTATCATGGTTATTGCTATTGTATCAAAGACATAATAAAATATGGTAATTGTATCAAAACAGATAAAAAATAATAATTGAAATTGTAGCAATGACAACTAAAACACACAAAAAAAAACAAATTGTTTTTGCTGTTTTTGTTATTCTTACCTGACAAAAATAGTTATACATAAAACAATGTGATTTCAAGTCAATACTTTTAACTTGCGCAAGAGATACTATGGACAATCTTTTATATCTTGCTCTGCCTTTCTAAGATGCGATATGATGACCGTTTTCCGATGTTTCCTGAAATTCTCAGTGCTGTAGATATAATTCGCATTGCATTAGAGCTTAGAGCGTGAAAGGCGAGATGGGGAAATTTAAAAGGAAATGGTTAGAAAAATAACTAGATATATTAATTTTGTTCTGTAGGCTGTTCTTACGTCCTACGTTTTTAAAAAATAATTTTCAGTATCGTGTTAACTTACCTTATCAACGTGAAAAACAATGTTAAATATTTAGATAAAAATCCATAAAATGTATTTGACACGAACCTATTCAGCATAGAAAAAGTCATGGTATGGTAATTGTATCAAAACAGATAAAAAATAATAATTGAAATTGTAGCAATGACAACTAAAACACACAAAAAAAAACAAATTGTTTTTGCTGTTTTTGTTATTCTTACCTGACAAAAATAGTTATACATAAAACAATGTGATTTCAAGTCAATACTTTTAACTTGCGCAAGAGATACTATGGACAATCTTTTATATCTTGCTCTGCCTTTCTAAGATGCGATATGATGACCGTTTTCCGATGTTTCCTGAAATTCTCAGTGCTGTAGATATAATTCGCATTGCATTAGAGCTTAGAGCGTGAAAGGCGAGATGGGGAAATTTAAAAGGAAATGGTTAGAAAAATAACTAGATATATTAATTTTGTTCTGTAGGCTGTTCTTACGTCCTACGTTTTTAAAAAATAATTTTCAGTATCGTGTTAACTTACCTTATCAACGTGAAAAACAATGTTAAATATTTAGATAAAAATCCATAAAATGTATTTGACACGAACCTATTCAGCATAGAAAAAGACATGGTATGCTGGATATCTCTTATGATAATTGCTCTTGATTGGTGTCACGTGATAGGGGCGCGTGAACTGAGGCTTTTAGGCATGCTGCCTATGTCCGGGGATGGGTGGATAGGTGGTGGGTCGTGTCTGCCGGCAGTACAGATGGCACTGGAGGATATCGGCAACAGAGACGATGTGTTGAAGGATTATAATCTCACATACAAGTGGATAGATAGCAAGGTAAGCAAGGCCCAGGATCATAAAACTCAAATTGTAGTCAAGCATCTCTGTTTTATGATCTTCGGCCCGAACCCTGCATTAGTGTTCAGTATAAATGTACGACTGTTAAATCTGCTTTTTGTAATGTCAGTTGAAAGATGTCTCATATACTAGTTTGCCTATCTAAACGGACATAATAATTGGTCAGTTCGAAAGAGGATTCATTTCTTCTCTTTTCATGTAAATTCTGAAAGAGTTTTTAATATTTCATGTATATATTACTGGTATTGCATATTTCTGTTTTTATGTGTTTGCCTTGTCATGGGAAAACAATGTCTTCGATGACATTTGTAGTTGGAAATAACTAACGAATATCTACTATTATTATTTTCAAATAACTGATTGATTATAAAATGAGTCATAATTTGTCAAAAGGGTGTTATTTTGATCTGATAAGCAAAGTCGTCTGCTTCATTTCGAGGAAAAGCGTCGATTTCCCGAAGACAGCTTCTCTGCGACACGCCCGAATAGATTTAAAGACATTTATTATTATTATATTATATTAAAATTTTTTGGAGCAAATAATTAATTGTCAAGTAAACCTTAATAAACTTCCGAATTTACTTAGCTGTTTGCATATAGTTGCATCTAATGAATCAACTCAATATTTATTTTATTACAGCTTTTGTCTATGTTCAAGTTTTCCCTTTATAATTCTGCAATATGTCTTTTAATTTATATAAACTAGATATGTCTTCAAACATGTTCACATCTCATGGTGCATTTTTGCACGCGGAGAGCTCTTGCGGCAGGGTTTGCAATCAATTCTGTTGCGGTCAGTTGTGACCGGAATATTACTCATCAATTTCTTCAAGGTGGTCTGTTTACACACAACCACTTTAAACTACTACAAGTTTTAGCTTTCCAAAAAGCTAGTCGGTCATTAGCATGACATTTAAACAAAAAGACGGCTCTGAAATTTATACTTCTCTAGAACAATTTCGTTAGCATGTTAGTATTTATTTAGAATTTCCACCGTGTAAAATTCGTTGTATGACATTCCTTATTATTGTGTCACCTGCAATAGCAGGTACAGTACTGAAAATCAAGAAATTGACATTTTTAGCTCGACTATTCGAAGAATATGTCGAGCTATTGTACTCACTTGGGCGTCGGCGTCGGCGTCGGCGTCGCCGTCGGCGTCCCGCTTTGGTTAAAGTTTACGTGCAACCTACCTATATCTTAAAAACTACTATAGCTACATCTTTTAAACTTGGCACACTTCTTCGTCATCATGTCTGGAGTGTGTATGCCAAGAACCATAACTCTAACTTTCATTTTGATCAAATTATGGCCCTTTTTTGACTTATAATTTCAGGTTAAAGTTTGCGTGCAAGCTACTGTACAAACTCATAACTTCAATACTACTAATAGTACAGCTTTAAAACTTGGCACACTTGTTCATCATCATGTCCCGAGTGTGTATACCAAGAACCATAACTCTGACTTTACTTTTGTTCAAATTATGGCCCTTTTTTCGACTTAGAATTACAGGTTAAAGTTTGCGTGCAAGCTACTATACAAACTAATAACTTCAATACTACTTACACTACAGCTTTGAAACTTTCAACACTTGATCATCATCATATCCCAAGTGTGTATGCTAAGAACCATAACTCTAACTTCTATTTTGTTCAAATTATGCCCCTTTTTGACTTAGAATTTCAGGTTAAAGTTTGCATGCAAGCTACTGTACAAACCCATAACTTCCATACTTCTTATACTACAGCTTTAAAACTTTCAACACTTGTTCATCATCATATTTGAAGTTTGTATGCCAAGAACCATAACTCTAACTTCAATTTTGTTCAAATTATTGCCCTTTTTCGACTTAGAATTTTTGGTTTTTGCCCCCTTTCACTTGAAATTAGAATTAAGACTTAATATGAACTAAGGCACTGCCTCTTATCGAGCTCAAGCTTTATTCATCTCAGATAATGATTTATATTAAAAAATAATTTGTTTCTAACATTTGTTAGCCTACTCATGCACGATAAAATTATGTGATTTTTGGAAAGAATTTAAGTCTACATCAACTTAATTCAGCTGGACAACTGGCGATCTGACTTTTACTAAACATTTGGGTTTTAAGTGTGTAAACACAAAGGCTACTTGCTTAAATTTACAACCCAAATGTGTTCCATTACCTCAATTAATGCAATATTGAATATTGATAAATTCTTCATCAATGATACATGAAAATATTACATTGTCACATGTGCATGAAAATTAATATATTATTGTCTGAAAAATAAATTTTATTTTTTTTTTATTTTTTAAAATGTTACCTTGATTACACTTGCATTTTGTAACTTGCAATTGCACAAAATTGTTCCATGCTATTCACAAAAATATATATGCATGTATATGAATAAAGTTATAATATAGACCTAAAAAGTACTGTTTTAATATACATGTACATCACATTAACACCACATTGAGACTTCAATATGTAGTGTGATACATCACCTAGATTTTGGGGCATATTTTTGCAAAGTCATTTGAAAATATCTCCAGGAATGACAATGCCATAGGAATTTTCAGTTATTAACAACAGTAATTTGAAGCTATAGATGCCGTGTGAAAAATATTGTGACAATATGGTACATATTTGGTGACAATAAGGTACATATTTGAGCCAAGTTACTTAAATGTGCATGATAGAATTACTTATTTAAGTTGAAAAATAGTTCAGCTATTGGGCCAAAATAGATGAAATAATCTCAATCAATTAAACATAAACATGTACAATGTCATGTAGTCTGATTATCCATATGTAAAACTCCTTTACAGGTTATAGTAACTGATTTGAAACAAAATGCTTCTTTATATCTATTTTCATTACATAAATGAATTGCAGTTGCCAATCAAATCATGCATTAAAAATGTTGTTGGTCCATTTTTTAAAATGTATAATAACAATTTTAAGAGATTGTTTGCAAAAAAATGTAAACCCATGAACACATCAATTAGCAATATAAAATGCCATTATTCATAACCACTTTTGGACCTCTGTCTGGTAAGTATTTTATAAAATGTAATATATATACTGGAAAATGTGAATTTCAAATTCTGAAGCTCATTCCAGTTGATATTTTCTTGATTTTGTATTTTTCATTGCAGAAATTTAGGCATAACAACTTTAAAATAGGTAAATTTCTCTTTAAAAAGTACCATATATTAAAAAATGTAAACTTCTTTTCTGTAACATTGCTAAAACATAAACATACAAAAGAAAAAAATCATTGTTTTTATTATGAGTGCAATTTCCAGTTTTCTGTGTTAAAGTCCAGCTTAAGCAGATCAAAGTATCGATATATTCAGATTTTTACATGTATTTAAAGAGGCCAAAAACCCACTGACATGGCAAGAAATGTTTTTCTTTCTCTTCACAACAATCTACTTTTTTTTCAACAATTTAAATGATTATGAAAGCTTTGATTTATTTTTATTTTCTAAACCACAAATTTTTAATGCTGAGCAAATTTAGTGACACCATGAATATTTAACAAAATTTGCAAAAATAAAACAAAACAAAACAGACACCTTGTAAATAGTGTATTTGATTATACATGTTCCTCACATACATATTTTGATTATGAAATCATGTTGAAATGTGCACATGACAGAAAATATGGTAATAATAGAACACTTTTAATTCCCAAAATGAGCATTAACTTGATATTTGATGCTATTCTTGGTACACATGTATTCTGCTTTCTGGTCAAACTTTTTGGTCCCAACTGATGATAATAAATTGGAGATTAACCCTTTCCTCCATGTAAACACCTTTATGGCATGGAAAAACTGTGTAGATTCAGATCAGCCAGCACATCCATGATGTCTGATCAGGATCTGCAATGTTCACTTGTTTAAATCATTAGGTTATTTCTGACCAAAAAGTGAACAGTGCAGATCCTGATTAGATGTGCCAGCTAATCTGAATCTACACCGGTCTCACACAGGTAAAAAGGCATGTCTGTAGAGTAACAGGGTAAATTTCTCTTTTATTTAAAATCTCATATTACTGTGTATTAACATTAAAAAGGTAATACTCAGTAGTTACTTTGAGAAAATTATTGTCTATACAATTTATAAAACCTGAAATTTCATACATTTAGGACAATCTGTCATGTATTTGGCCAAAAATTAAAAAAAAATTGTTTCTGGAGGTACCATGTCAAATAGGCCACAAGTCAATTCAGGCAGTACTTGTAAGTCTATTATATAAAATTTACAACACTTGCAGTAAAAGTGAGAGGTGCTAATGCAATCAAAGGTGTTATATTTAATAAATAAATAAATTTATTTCTAAACCAATTTCCATGTTGGACAATGCAAAATACACAGCTTATGTTGCAACCATCAATATTTGATTCTGTGCTAGTGTAGACCTAGTGACTTTTGTAGGTCATTGATCAAAAGAGCATATTGACATATAAATGATGTCTTTTCTTTTGTTGCAACAGTTTGTTAATTGTTTTCCCACCTGTTTAGTCAGGATAGTCTTGGACAAAAATCCGGAAAAAGGACATGTTGCTTTGTACAAAATGTCCAATCTATGAAGCAACTTGTTCATGGAAAATATTTTATAAAACATCATAAACTGACATAGAACATATTAACACAATGATACTAAAAACTTTATAAATAAAATAAAAATGTGGCCTATTTTTGAGGCCTATTTGAGCTTTTTCAAAATAAAGTGTGGTTCATTTGACTTGTTTGTGGCCTATTGACTGTAATCCATATACCAATTCCATGGTATTTGATCATAAATTTGGTGGGAAAAGACTGATAACGATCCAAATCTATCAACCAAAACAATAAACATTATGTTTATGCAGTGTAGACCCAGTGTAGACCCTCATTTTTTAGGGGGAAGGGGCCAGATTCTTTTTTTTTAGAAAACAGAGTCAGTCTTCAACGCCCCTGTGGATTAGATTTGCTCTTATTCCATGTGTTTTATAAGAATAAATAAAAGAAATCTCATAGATCTACCTCGTGTTCAGTACTCTCACAAACAATATCTTCGACTGCCGTGAGCTCACATGTCTGAATGACGAACATGACCAGTGACAAAAAACTCTTATACAAAACTGAATTGTGGCGCTGGTCTACGCTAAGCCTAAGCTCAGTGTGTCTCACAATGTGACTGAGTGACTGAACATTGAGAGGTCCAGTTCACAATTCAGCTTCACATAAAAGTTGGTTCCCACCAGCCTTACATCTTGTTTTCAAGAAAAACTCCATGCATCTGATTGTTCCGTCGCTGGGCCTAAAGCTCCTTTGAATTTAAAGGCCAAATAATCCACTGACAAGCTACCATTCAGTAGTTTTCAACTTGATTTCTTCAGTCTAGTTTCTAAAAATGGCCGATTGCTAGTATTGCTATTGGTTACAACGAACGACAACCTACTCTCTAAACTGACGATTTAGTTATTTAGCTTTCCAAAATGCTAGTCCGAAAACAATGCTACCGAACAATAAGTTTTAATTTTTAAAGATATTTTGCAATTAGCAATTTACAAAAATAAAGCCAATAACAAAATTTGTAAAAACAATACTTTGCCGTAAGTTTTTACCGGTCAGTTTTTTTCCCGTGTTTACATTGCCTTATGCTGTGCACAACCGGAAACCAGCGCAAACGGAAGGGCAAAGTTTTTTTTTCGTTAGTGAATGGGCATTCCTGCGACCTTAAGACGAGCTTAACGCTCGGGTCGCTTCGCGACCCGAGCTAGAGCTCGATATAAATAATTGTTAAAGGTTCAATGTTAGTGTTTTTCATATGTAATGCTTTAGAAAATGTTTAAAACAGATGTACTTTACATACTTTGGTTGAAAGTGTTGAGAAATTGTGGGGTGGGTGGGGGCATATACTATACTATACTATACTATACTATACTATACTATACTATACTATACTATACTATACTATACCAGACCAGACCAGACCGAGACCCAAACCGAGACCGAGACCCAAACCGAGACCGAGACCCAAACCGAGACCGAGACACAAACCGAGACCGAGATCAAAACCGAGACCGAGACCAAAACCGAGACCAAAACCGAGACCGAGACCCAAACCGAGACCGAGACCCAAACCGAGACCGAGACCCAAACCGAGACCGAGACCCAAACCGAGACCAGACACAAACCGAGACCGAGACACAAACCGAGACCGAGACCAAAACCGAGGCCGAGACCGAGACCAAAACCGAGACTGAGACCGAGACCCAAACCGAGACCGAGACCCAAACCGAGACCGAGACCCAAACCGACACCGAGACCCAAACCGAGACCCAAACCCAGACCGAGACCCAAACCCAGACCGAGACCCAAACCCAGACCGAGACCCAAACCGTGACCGAGACCCAAATCGAGACCGAGACCCAAATCGAGACCGAGACCCAAATCGAGACCGAGACCGAGACCCAAATCGAGACCCAAACCGAGACCGAGACACAAACCGAGATCGAGACACAAACCGAGATCGAGACACAATTCGAGACCGAGACACAAACCGAGACCGAGACCCAAACCGAGACCGAGACTCAAACCGAGATTGAGACCGAGACCCAAACCGAGTCCGAGACCCAAACCGAGACCGATACCTCAACCGAGACCCTGACCGAGACTCAGACCGAGACCAAGACCCAGACCGAGACTCAGACCGAGACCCAGACCGAGACCTAGACCTAGTAGAGACCGAGACTATTACTATTACTATTACTATTCTATTACTATACTATTACTATACTATACTATTACTATACTATACTATTACTATACTATACTATTACTATACTATACTATACTATTACTATACTATACTATTACTATTCTATTACTATTACTATAACTATAACTATACTATTACTATTACTATACTATTACTATGCTATTACTATTACTATACTATTACAACACCAGCAACACCAATACCACCACCAACACTTTAACACCACCACCAACATCAACACCACCACCACCAACAACAACAACAACACCAACACCCCCACCACCAGCAACAACACTACCACCGCCAGTAACAACACCAACAATGACAACACCAGCAACCAGCATACCATACTGTACTTCACCACGCCACACCACTTTAGGTGGGCAGGGATAGTAGGTTGATGGGTGTCGGATCAGGGGTTTATGGGCTGGGTTGTGTTAACCCTAAAAAAATCTACAATAATAAATTAAGTGTAATTTATTTATTTCCTAACTTGGATTAAGAAACTTTTGTTCATGTGTGTTTGTTGGAGGTGTCATAAACTCTTGAATCACTCCCCAGTTTAAATGAAGCCCAGTTACAATGTGCTTAATAATTCTGACTTTTCGAATAGTCGAGCTTGCAGTCGTTTCCGACTGGCTCTTGTTTTGCGTTTCCACTCCGTTTCATTTCCATTTCAATTGGCAACGTTTTCCGCTGCGCTTCCATTCCGTTTCCGTTGCGTTTCCATTCCGTTTCCATTTCGATTAAAACGCTTTCAACGCTGCGTTCCCAGCGTTTTTTTTCCGTTTCTAGCGTTTCTTTCGTTTCTAGCGTTTCCAGCGTTCCATTTCCGCTTTCGTGCGTTTTTACCGTTTCCACGGTTAAATATTTTTGTTCAACAAATTTCAGTAACTGCTTT
Organism: Corbicula japonica; assembly: GCA_038501625.1. NCBI lineage: Eukaryota > Metazoa > Mollusca > Bivalvia > Venerida > Cyrenidae > Corbicula > Corbicula japonica. The sequence continues at coordinate 2,184,741 of JAZAYU010000080.1, forward strand.
AACTGTCAAAACATGGAGATTTCTATCAAATATAATGATATATGGCGAGAAAGTTCAGACTGGCATTGCAAAATTGACATTACCACGTTTGCATCGAGCCTATGACGTCCGGTTATAGGCGATCCGATCCGGCGAAGGAAAACAATGTATCTCCATGTAAATGTGGCAAATTAAATGCTAGTGGGACAGCTTACATGTATTTATAAAAACTATACAGCCCTTAGTATGATTCTCTTGAATTCTCTTACAGCGGTATTCATTTGCTCTTGCTTATGATTTATTTTTTTTCCTAAAGAAGAGTCAAAATAAGAATGTCACAATGTACATGTAAATTCCCTAAAATTCCGGTAATTTATCTGCCTCGGGCAAATGTTGCCATGACAACTATCAGTGATGTCTACATCTTATCGGTAATAAAATCGTCAAACCGCTTACAAAGAATTATAGACGGTCAATTATGAAATTAGGTAAAATTGAATTTGACAAAACAAACTTTAGAATTATTTATCTGGAAATTAAAAAACAACTACGTTGTTATAATATTAACAGAAGATTATCATTTTTGTTAGCGACCCTATTTCAGCATGGTAGCATTATCACTGCACGTATGTCAAGTCAGATTAAATAAATTTACTGAATTATTAGCATCAGTTTGCATTGGTAATTTTGAGTGATTTTAAACATTTTACATCAGAATAATGTTAATCACTATCAAAAATTATAGTTTAAAATTCATATTAAGTTTCCGCAAATTCTCAACGCGGGGCACACGTGCGTATACATGACTCGAGCTGACGCCAGGATTAAAGTGATTAAAGAACATTGTCTGCACGATAATCATGTTATAGAGTGTATTTACCATTGTATTTCTAACAACACTGTAAACGTTATTGTCTTATGAAGATTTTACATTATTGAGAAAAAATAAAGCGAAACATCTTAATCATTTAGGTCCTTAACTATTTAGCTCCGGTGGTGTAACCCCACAAGCGCCCCGATACGACTGATATCTATCTTTCGCTATTCACGGGACATTAATTTCAATTCACTTCACTTATAAATTCAAATATGTGAGTAAGATGCAAGTGCGATGAGGTATTGTTGCATTTTGTTTTGTTTTTGAAGCATGCATGCGTGTTCGAAAAGTAGTTTGTTTAGAAACTGAAACTTAAGAAACAAATATTTCATACAATTACGCTTAAATTCAGTGTTGCAATACTACATGTACAACGTAACCAAGCTTTCTAGAGTTACATTGGATATCTGTTCAGTATAAACAAACAAACAATAATCGTACAATGTCCACGGGAGATAACCTCTTCTTGACTAACGAGAAAGTGCCTACTGTTTATAATTCAAAGGGAGATCATTTTTTTCGAAACTTGCTATTGTTGAATAATTATGTTTAGAAGAAACGCAACTTGTAATAAATATTGGACCATATTTAAATTAAATGAATAATTATATTAAGAAGAAATGCAACTTGTAATAAATATTGGACCATATTTAAATGAAATGTTATTAAATTGTATTTTTCGTGTGCCGTAAACTTATTTGGAAACTAGATAGATAGATAGATTTATTTCGGCATAGGAAACATACAATGGTTTACATAATTTTTATACATATGAACAATAAAAATAAATATTACCAACAAATAACAATCATATAAAATGTTTAGAAGCAGAGATAACCATGGAATGCTTCAAATACCAAGGATAACGCAATAAAGTGCAAGCACTTATTTCCATTGCGGTCCTTTGTATTGGTTGCATGACCCAGAGAGGCAAACTAGTAAAAAGTAAAATAATAATAAATAAGTATCACTTTGTTATTATCAAACTATCACAGTGGGTATGGAATAAATATAAAGGAAAACATTAAACTACTTTGTAGATTAAAAAACTTTCTGTCTCAGCAGAATTTACCTACGCCGAAATAAGTAAGGTAAAACAAAAAAAGATCATGAATATCCGTGCTAAAAAGTTAAAATATTTATTATAAGTTTTTCATTAAGAAATCTTTAATGGAGACTTTAAAATTGTTAAGATGCTTTATTGTTGTTAAAAATGAGGGTAAACTGTTCCAAAGTTTGGACGCTAAAAAGCAAAATGATTTTGACCCGGAGCCTTTTACCTTAGGGAGACCATATCCACCTTTATTGCTGAACCTGGTATTGTAGCTATGGACAGAGTCTTGAGATACAAAAAATTCATCCATGTAACCAGGAGCCAGATTGTTCCTAACCTTAAAAACATGACATAACATTGAATGATGAACCCTTTTCTCAACAGGTAACCAAGAAAGATGATTAAAATGTTCTTTACGAATGCTGGCTCGGGCATCCAGATTAAGTACAAATCTTATCATCTTATTAACTAAAAATAAACAACAAGATCAGTAATAAATAACAACTATCTACAGGTCAAAGATCACCGCCAGTGAAATCTAATGTAAAAGATCGTACATTATTTTTAATTATTGATAATTGAAAGCCTTTTCAGTGCTGAAAGGATTCGACAAAATCTAAATTTGAAACGTTGAGTTTCAAAACAGGTGTTGAAATTTTTGTGATATTTGTTAAATAATTGAATGTTGAAAGCAATATTTTCTATCTGTGACCGATAAATGCATAATTCTGATCGCAAGCATCGTGTCATTCATGCGAATCGTTCTTAGACCTAAACTAAAACAGAACACAAATACCACCCAGGACGAAACCTTTCACGTGCTTCGCGCAAGAAGCGTGCATCTCGTGCATATCATGTCTTTTTAATTGCACACGTCTGAAGTTTTGTTAACGTTTCATTGTGCGTCATATTTATATTACGTGATATGTTTATGATGTATTGGGCGAGCAAACAACGTGTTTCGGACAAATCACGTGGTTTCGCCAAATATTCAGACATCTGATATTATTGAAGGCGTTTGATTGTAGGTCATATTTAATGACGAATGTTAAATTCCTGAAAACATTATTTTCCAAATTGCAGTTGATGTTTTTTCCTATGAGTAAAATAAACCATTGCAACATTTTATTTCGTTTTACATTTCTGAATCCCCGACGGGAGAAATAAAATAAAATTGCGGTCCCCGTACGTTTTTCTAGATCTCTACAATATCGCGTTTTAAATCTACAAAACAAATAAAAATAACAACACATCTTCAAATTATCAGAGATCAAAAAACGTGCACGCATAAACAAAGGTTCAAGTTAAAATTATATTCGCCCGAGGTCCTTATGCATATACATTTAGCGAAATGTCTAATATTTCGATAAATGTGTAACAATTGCTCGATCAGCGCTGAATAATGGTAAATATTTAGAACGATCATTACTTGAAACAAGTGTCCCACGAAGCGTCATTTCGACAACTATTTTCGTTACAATTAATTTCGTACAAATAAACGGTTAGAACGTTAGAACGTTACTATAAATAATCGGGTGACCTAGAAACGGTAAAAACGCTACTTTTAATAAGCGGGCCGTTTCTAGCGTTCCGTTTATTCCGTTTCTAGCGTTCCAAGCGCTCCGATTATAGCGGTTCTACCGTTTCAAGCGTTCCAAGAGTTTTTAGCGTTCCGCTGCGTTTCCATTTCGATAGCGTTCCGTTTCCATTCCGTTTCCGTTTCAACATGAGTGAAAAGCGTTTCATATCCATTTCCACTCCGTTTCGTTTATCAATTTCGTGATTTTCAGTACTGTAGACACGTATAGATCCTATTCAGGCTATTGTCCGGCGGCGGCGGCGTAGGTCGCTGCATTGGCGGCTGCGTTGTCCTGTAGCCCCTAAACTTAAATGTGAAATTTAATGTTGCCCATAAGTTTGTAAGATTTGACCTATTAACTTAATTCCTAAACAACACTATATTGGTGCGAAGATCTGCATTCCATCTATTCAAAAACGCACAGGGGTATAACATACTTGTAAGAAAATTACTAATCTCTAACAATCATGTAATGCCTGCAAACAAGAGACCTTCGGATGAAGAGAAAACGTACCTTATATTAAAACGGACTATATTAGACCACGAAGGAATACTGCGTTATTTTGGTGCAATGCAACCTTTAACTGAAAATTCGAAGTGAAAATATTCTTCATTCAGCAAAATGAATAATACAGTACACGAGGTAGTGCTGGTTAAGTACCAGTGCACGTGTTTGTTTTACAAGCTGGCAACAAAGAATGCATTTTACACGTGCCTTTTTCGTTTTTATATCTTATATCTTATATCTCGACTGCTAGTGCAAATTTTTCTCCAACACACAATTACATAATGCATCCCAAACAAAGCCGAAAAATGTACTGATTCACAATTTTATATCTAAAGACTGCTAGTCGGATGAAAATGTCGCAGTTTTACAATTTAACTTGGATAATACTTGGAGAAATGATGCCGATAAACACAAAAAGTATGATTAACCGTTTGAACTTTTTTTGGAAAGAAAGCTTAAGTGAATAACAATATCAGTTTAAACTTTAGAATACTTGGAATAATTGTTTTTCATGGAATTCATTATCTTCGACCTGGTCTGTGGACTTTAGCATGAACTTAATCTTGGCTGTAGGCAATTTATAAACTGATCTCATAAAAAGCTGCAGTAGCATTGTCTGTCTTCTCAAGCAGGTATATGCAGGTCGTCTTTGATTTGCCGGGGAGCGCCGCGAACTGGCCAGTCCCGACTCAGCCAAAAAGTATCCCGACTTCGACGGTAATTTCTTATCACTCACATGGAATATTTCCAGGTTATACCCTTTACATGATTGATAAATTATGGAAATTCCGTAGGCTTCGCCGATATGGAATACTGGTGGCATCAAAATATAAACGAAAATAAGACAGCTTTATGTTTTGCCATTGGCAAATATTTTTCTGAGACGCAAACTTGCAAAAATAAATGATTTTATCTCAGGTTTCTGTTTAAGTTATTGCTTCGTCAGCTTGTAAATGAAGCTAAATCACCTTTATACTTTATTTTTTTTTCTTTTTCATAGTTTTGTTATTCGTGAATGATAGATCGTCTATTACTGAGAGTTACATAAACGTACCCATGAACGAAATCAAAAGTGTAAAACATTCCCCGCGAAAACCCCAACCCTGTGTCTGACCCCACATACACACACTATGTCACTGACCTTGTTAGGTCTTAAGTCAATGCTTATTAAAACAATAGCATTATTTTTTAGAAATACAGTAAAGTAGACAACACAATGAATGACATGTTTATGAAAATGGCGATCGTTTGGGAAAGAACTATATGACCACCATCCTTTGAAGTAATTTTCCTGCTGAGAAGGAGTACTTGTGAAACAGCTTTAAAACAGTGACATAATGCCAACATTTTAGCCAAAGAATTAATTAAAAACAAATAATTTTTCGTTGTAACAGTTTCAGAGAAAATCACAATAACAAGACAATGTGATCAGCACAAAGTGAAATTCATAAATGCATCAACATACGAATCTTATTATCTTCCAAGTTTGAAGAGAATACTTCGAATACATGATGAGAAATGTAAAAGATATGATCGGTATAGTTATGATATTGGTTACGTGAAGAACTCAATTGAAAGCCTTGCGTTCAACAATGAGAAAATCTTAAAAATAGGCCTCGAATGAAAGAAACGTGAATGGTTATGTCGTAAAATAATTAAGCAAACACCACTTATTTCGGAAATCATAAAAACAACAAAAAAGAAAAACATTTTATGCTTTAATTCAGCAAAGAATATCTCATCACATGATTTACCACAGACTTTTATACTGTAATTATATTTAGTTTCTTCTATAACTTTGAGTCTTAAATGTACCGTATCATAAGTTTCGAAAGTTCAATTAAATTATGTTTCAAAAAATCACCATCAAAATGTAACAAAACGATTCTAATCACTTATATTTTAAATTTCTTATAAGTTTCATATGTTATAAGGTTTTTATTATCCCCCGCCGATGAAATCAGGAGGGGATATTGTTTTGGCGTTGTCCGTCCGTCAAGCTGTCACACCGTCACGCTGTCACGTCGTCCGTCCGAATTTCGTTTCCGCGCTATTTCTCTGCAACCACTGGATGGATTTCAACGAAACTTTGTGGGAAACATCAGTACCAAACGGAGATGCGCATGTCGTCGTCTTGTTTCGGTCAGACCATTTTTACACAGTTATGGCCATTTGATAACTTATGCATAATGCATATAGAACAGTATTCGTTCCTCGCTATTTCTCTGCAACTACTGGATGGATTTCATTGAATCTTTCTGAGAACCATAAATACCAAGAGGAGATGCGCATATTGTCGTCTTGTTCCGGTCAGACTGTTTAACACAGAGTTATTGTCCTTTGATAACTTATTCATTATGCATATAGAGCAGTATTCGTTTCCGCGCTATTTCTCTGCAACTACTGAACGGATTTCAATGAATCTTTCTGGAAAACATCTATACCAAGAGGAGATGCGCATATTGTCGTCTTGCGTCTTGTTCTGGTCAGACCGTTTCACACAGAGTTATGGCCGTTAGATAACTTATGCATTATGCATGTAGAGCAGTATTCGTTTCCGCGCTATTTCTCTGCAACTACTGCATGGAATTCAATGAAACTTTCTTGAAGCCATCAATACCAAGAGGAGATGCGCATATCGTCGTCTTGTTCCCGTCAGACCGTTTAACAATTAGTTATGGCCCTTTGATAACTTATGCATTATGCATATAGAGCAGTATTCGTTTCCGCGCTATGTCTCTGCAACTATTGGATGGATTTCATTGAAACTTTCTGGGAGCCATCAATACCAAGAGGAGATGCGCATATTGTCGTCTTGTTTAAGTCAGACTGTTTAACACAGTTATGGCCCTTTGAAAATACCTATGCAAATACAGCAGTATTTGTTTCCGCGCTATTTCTCTGCAACTAATGAATGGAATTCAATGAAACTTTCTTGAAACCATCAATACCAAAAGGGGATGCACATATCATAGTCTTGTTTCGGTCAGACTGTTTAACACAGAGTTATGGCCCTTTGATAACCATGCATTATGCACATAGAGCTGTATTTGTTTCCGTGCTATTTCTCTGCAACTACCAGATGGATTTCAATGAAACTTTCTGGGAGCCATCAATACCAAGGGAGATCTGCATATTGTCGTCTTGTTCCAGTCAGACTTTTTCACACAAAGAGGCCGATGTCGTGCATTTACTCTAAAACGCCATGTATGTTACTAAGCGCACGGACTTACATGTACACTTGGAGCCAATTCTTACTTTGAAACGTTTCAAAGTCGCCTTTTTCGAACGTGATATTAATTTCAAATTAACCTTTATGTTGTTCGGCAATATTAGCTATATGATCAGGTACAATGAAAGGGCTACACTGGTTGAGCAAGGTCGTGTTGCAGTTACTATAGTGAATTTTAAACTGCGATTTAATTTTGAATTAAATCGGGACATCGACGAAAAAAACTTGCCAAACATATTTTTTCTTAATTTGTGGTACCGATATCCTTGTACATAAAGTCAAAACGTCAACCTGTTATGCATAGACCTTTATGTTTGTTACAAACTTAAAAAGCGAACGAGCTATAAAATATAAGATAATGCGCGCCGGATATTACCAATAACCGGTAGATTATCAATTATATTAAAATCAAAATCATTTTAATCAAACTGTGATTTTGTTACAAATCCATGTTTTCAATAGAAACGATGAAGATAAAGACAACTTGTTTCTGAATTATTCGCTTTTACAAGCTTGGCTTCGCTAGGGTAGACCAGAGATTGAAAAGTGTCGTTTGTATTGTTTTCTTTGAATTCTTACAAAATCTGTTACTGTAGCTTTTGTCAAATTTAAAAAAGTATTTTAGCATAAAATTTATGCATAAAAATTCTAATGAAATGCTGAGACTTAGCTCATAAAGCCTGATTTTACTGAAGCTCTGTTCAAATATTTAAAGATACAAAAAAAGACGCCGTGAAAGTATTTATATCGTCAAATTATGTCGCATCGCATTATCATCGCATGGCATGACATGGTAGGACAAACCATAAAAGAATCATGAATACATTCAAACTATATGATACCTCTACACAAAACCATCTTAATATCCATGATGGTGCGTTTTATTTTCAAATTGCCCTATTTTAAATAAATTTCTCATTCTCCTTCTATGATATTTTCGCCAACATATTACACATAACAATCCTAATTTGCGGAGTTGACTACGCACATTCTTGCCACCAAGGTCCGATTTTCGAAACTGATTTCATAGGTTAAACTCACTTGATGTTAAACTTAAAATAAGTACATGTAATTCTAAAAAATCATATTTCGTCATTTTTGTTTCAGGCATTTTTAAAGTAAATTAGCACGTTTTTGTTGACATGAAATTTTTTTCAAAATATTTCACACACCCGTCCTTATTTTGTTTGTTAGGGGCGGGTGGGGGGATTTAAGCCCCTGGTAAGTTGAACTCGCGGAAGATGATTCGAACATCCTGCTCCGGGGGGGGGGGATTTTAGCAACCGCTTCCGGTATGTCAAGCGTAGTAATACATCGCGCGATGCAATAAAAAGGGTTATCGGAGATATCTCACCTTATTACATGACATCATTTAAACAAAGAATATATACATTGCAGTATTTATTTGAAAATGCATGGTTTTCATATTGAAACATTTAATTTTTAATGTAATGATATTGCCTCCACAGGGAACGAACCCGTACCGCGACAACGCCTAGCTACCACTCTAATTACGCTACCTATAGGGCTAGCTTAAATGGCGATGACGTTGTTTTTCTGATTTCTTTGAAGGTTGCCCCATTTAATTAGTTAAATGTCATTCGCAATCAAGTATTAGCTTCGAAGATAACTCACATTAAAGAACTGCCAATTTCGTTGATGGTAATTTGAATTTAAAATCTATTAACAAGGAAACATGTTGTGTGGAAAAGTTGATTTCAGTCTCAAGATTTATGATCGATGCTATCGAACTAATTTGGTGCAAGAAAAAAACGTCTTAGATCAGACACATTAGAAATGTTATCTGTTAAAGCTGGAAACATCATACTTGGTCTGTGATCATTAAATGTGTCATATTTTATCGCCTTAAATTGTAAAATACATGTAGTTTGACGAATCTTTTCTCTACAAAATATGGTTACTAAAATTGTTTCAAAAAATCAAAACAAACAACAACAAACAAAACTTAACTAACAACAAAAAATATAAACAACATATTTTGATATTGTTGTTTATATTGTCCGATGAAATAAGATTTCAATGAAATTTTTATCATGGTTATTGATATTGTATCAAAGACATAATAAAATATGGTAATTGTATCAAAACAGATAAAAAATGATAATTGAAATTGTAGCAATGACAACTAAAACACAAAAAAAAAACAAATTGTTTTTGCTGTTTTTGTTATTCTTACCTGACAAAAATAGTTATACATAAAACAATGTGATTTCAAGTCAATACTTTGAACTTGCGCAAGAGATACTATGGACAATCTTTTATATCTTGCTCTGCCTTTCTAAGATGCGATATGATGACCGTTTTCCGATGTTTCCTGAAATTCTCAATGCTGTAGATATGATTCGCATTGCATTAGAGCTTAGAGCGTGAAAGGCGAGATGGGGAAATTTAAAAGGAAATGGTTAGAAAAATAACTAGATATATTAATTTTGTTCTGTAGGTTGTTCTTACGTCCTACGTTTTTAAAAATAATTTTCAGTATCGTGTTAACTTACCTTATCAACGTGAAAAACAATGTTTAATATTAAGATAAAAATCCATAAAATGTATTTGACACGAACCTGTTCAGCATAGAAAAAGACATGGTATGCTGGATATCTCTTATGATAATTGCTCTTGATTGGTGTCACGTGATAGGGGCGCGTGAACTGAGGCTTTTAGGCATGCTGCCTATGTCCGGGGATGGGTGGATAGGTGGTGGGTCGTGTCTGCCGGCAGTACAGATGGCACTGGAGGATATCGGCAACAGAGACGATGTGTTGAAGGATTATAATCTCACATACAAGTGGATAGATAGCAAGGTAAGCAGGGCCCAGGATCATAAAACTCAAATTGTAGTCAAGCATCTCTGTTTTATGATCTTCGGCCCGAGCCCTGCATTAGTTTTCAGTATAAATGTACGACTGTTAAATCTGCTTTTTGTAATGTCAGTTGAAAGATGTCTCATATACTAGTTTGCCTATCTAAACGGACATAATAATTGGTCAGTTCGAAAGAGGATTCATTTCTTCTCTTTTCATGTAAATTCTGAAAGAGATTTTAATATTTCATGTATATAATTATTACTGGTATTGCATATTTCTGTTTTTATGTGTTTACTGAGGCCTTGTCATGGGAAAACAATGTCTTCGATGACATTTGTAGTTGGAAATAACTAACGAATATCTACTATTATTATTTTCAAATAACTGATTGATTATAAAATGAGTCATAATTTGACAAAAGGGTGTTATTTTGATCTGATAAGCAAAGTCGTCTGCTTCATTTCGAGGAAAAGCGTCGATTTCCCGAAGACAGCTTCTCTGCGACACGCCCGAATAGATTTAAAGAAATTTATTATTATTATATTATATTAATAGATTTTTGGAGCAAATAATTAATTGTCCAGTAAACCTTAATAAACTTCCCAATGTACTTAGGTGTTTGCATATAGTGCTATCTAATGAATCAACTCAATATTTATTTTATTACAGCTTTTGTCTATGTTCAAGTTTTCCCTATATAATTCTGCAATATGTCTTTTAATTTATAAAAACTAGATATGTCTTCAAACATGTTCACATCTCATGGTGCATTTTTGCACGCGGAGAGCTCTTGCGGCAGGGTTTGCAATCAATTCTGTTGCGGTCAGTAACTGTGACCGGAATATTACTCATCAATTTCTTAAAGGTGGTCTGTTTACACACAACCACTATAAACTACTATAAGATTCACGCAAACTTAAACTGTGCGTTTATGATAACTACATTTTAATTGGCGTACCTTATAGTGAATCCACAGTAATGGTAATTATTCTTTAGATGTTTCTTTGTTTTAATTTGGTCGGATAGCGTGCTATTCTTTATTATCATTGTACATAAACGTGGTTGTATTTTAGGACAATATTTGTTTTTCCTAGATTAAAAATATTTTCGCACGTATGAAGAGTTCGATCATTTTTGTTGCAAATTGTGTAACAGTATGATCTCCCTTTCAAGCATCAAAGTCACCTGTTTGTCATTTTCTGGGTTGACCGATATAGGGTTTTGATGTCATATGAGATCGCCCATGTGTTTTTATATCTGATTCGTATTTTTTTTTCTCACATATTGTTGAAAAAATGAAATATGGATATCAGGAGTCGCCATACTCGCAAAGCAAAGCCCCAATGCAGCGAAAAAGAAGACAGGTAAAGAGAGCATGTTTGTTATAAGTATTTCAAATTCAGATATATTTAAGACGCCACAAACAATTAATGAAAAAGAGAACCCTTGGGGTAACCGCTTTGGAGTTTACCTAAATCGCTTAAGCCGCATGCTGCTAGGTACGCATTGATAGAACACGGTTAACGTAAATTAGCTCAAGAAAATTGTGGGGTATGTTTGCGTTAACGTAGTTCAGTAGCGTGGTTAAATTTGTTTTTGCTACGAGCTGTCGCCATAGCACCTCGGGTTGTTATATTTATAGTCATGTTCGTACGGCTGAGGTCTGTAAGTAAGTTGCGTTTTGTATGTGGGCTGTAACTAAAAAATGACGAGCTTTAAATAGCTTGGCAGAAATATTAACATATGATACATATGTGCAAGAGCTCGCGCTTCGTATGCCTTTGATCAATGTCAATGTTACACATTGATGATTATATTTTATTTCCGCTCCAAATCTTCCAAATCCTTGATAGGTCAGTTGCGATTGGATGATCATAGGTTTAAACCCCACTCGAAACATTATAGAACTAGCCGGTAGTAAAGTAAATAATTAAATAATAAATATTTAGTTAGTGTATATAGTTATTGGGTTCTTGACATGGTATGTGAGGATATATTGCCAGTCTGGCTCTCATATTACCCGAGCCACAGGCGCAAATTGAAGGAAACAAAAATTGTATTGCCATACTGCAAAGACGTTTCCAAAGCAAATAAGAATTAGAAAATCATCTCTTTTTTTCATTTATTTTGTTTATTTTATTTGAACGGCACATTTCCCGGTTGGAAACCTCAAAATCACCTGAAAGACGCGTTATTTTCTTGACAATTTGTGACTTCACTATTGTGAAGTTTCAATTGTGTGTCGAATACAGTTAGTTTTTAAATCATTTAAAGTACTCTGTTTTTTTGTAACTTGACACAAGTATTCTTTGTAACAATGTAAGTTATCGATGAGCATTACGCTTGGCAAATTTTTAAAGAGATTATCCCGATTTAAATTCAAAATGGCTGAAGACAGCAAAAGAACGGAGGCCAGAGGGAGATTTAAATCAATTAAGATTATACGGCCGATCCGGGAAACTATATTGACATCAACAGAAAATTATCCAATCATGTTAAACGAAATTTCTTTACGGACGAAAAAACAGCAAAACAACGCCGACAAAGACAAGAATAATAATAACAGTTATAATATTAAATAATAATAATAATAATAATAATAATAATAATAATGATAAGGACAGCGACGACTACGACGACGACGACGACGATGATGATGATGATGATGATGATGATGATGATGATGACGATGATGATGATGATGATGATTCATCCTTTCATTATCATGTTTTAGTTAAGACATAATTTTGTTGACATGACTCAATAAGAAATGTGTATGCACCCAACCTGATTGTTGCTGTGATAGGGGATTTTCGGCGATTAATAAGCATAACAATAAAGATAAATAATATAATTTTAAATGATAAATTAAATCAAATAAGTTCTAACTTCTGTTTCAAATTCCAGAATCGATGTTTATGTTAGAGTGCTTTAATAAATTCTGTCAGGTCTTGATAATTAACTGTGTTACCTTAGCAACCACCTTTTTTTCTTTTACATAAACAACTGTTAATTTAGATACAGTCTCAAAGAATAAGGATTTAATTAAAATCTCAGACGTACATGTATCAACATAATGAAAACAAGAAATAATTGTCATTTAGTCAAGATTTATATATTTAAAGAGGTATATGAAAATGTGTTACCTTTTATTTCATCAAATATCTTTTTTTATTGAGTTCACTGGATATGAAAAATATATGCATTTTATTGTAAGTGTCAGAAGCAGTAAGGTCCCATGGTTATAAAACTGAGATTTGAAACCAGTCTCAAATCTAAAGCATCTGATTGACTGAAATGGCGAGCAGTCGCCAATACTGAAATGAGATGTGAGACTGGTTTCCACTATCAGTTTTATAACATTGGGCACAGACCTTCGCGCGTATTTTAAATAACCCAAATGATTTTGGTATTGCAGTGACAACCAGTAATTATTGATTATTTTTTTTTATGTTTTACATTAATAAACATTCCCAAATCATTCCAACATATTGTTTAGGATTTTTAATAGCGTCGGAACAGTTATATTTAATAGCTGTCGGAAGGGTGATATTAAATAGCTGTCGGAACAGTGATACATGAATTAATAACATATCGAATTATTCAGTACAATCCTTCTCAATTCATACGTGCGAATTGATGAGACAAATAAGAGTTTTGTCGCCGCAAAACGCAAAGGGTGTGTTAATCTTATAAGTATCTTGCATTAGTTATATGAAGAAGGATCTGTCAGCTAGAGGTATATTTAACTGTTTGCGAAAAAGAAAATCTGTCGAGTTGCTGCGTTGCTGTCAGAATAGTTTTCAACCGTAACCGAATGTTTCATGTTATAGATGAAAAGTGAACTTTGAAGGCCCTCGAATACGACGAATATGAAACTATTGCCGGCTCGGTTGGATTGAGCCTGTTGAATGGGCAATTATGAAAATGTATATTAGTGCCAACAAATTAGATCCATCCCAAACGATGTAATATACATTTTCCTGCAAAGGAACATAACATAACATAATGTTTTAATTGAAATTATGTGTTCTCATCTAAATTGTTAACGTTCACGCACCTTTATGACGTCTTAATGGTTTCTCTTTGATAGAATTTATGCTTGCTAATTTTAGAGTTTCAATCAAACGAATCTTCATCAACATGTTTATTTTCAATTTCGGATTTGATTAATTATTGATCAGACTCATTGTAACAATAAAAAGACGCTCTCGATTGAAAAAGTCTAGTAGAATAATTTATTTCTATTTCAATATCACAGTACGTAGCGTTGTTTTTTCCGTGTGGCGGCTGTAAAAAGTCTCCCCGTACATTCAATCAGTGCTGTTATCAGTTACGTCCTCTGAAGGTCGTTGAGCACGATACTTATGTACTAACTCAACAGTACTTCTAAAATTGCCTTTGTTTTAATATTTCGGCCAGTTTATAGATCGGTGGTTTCAATATCCCAATCTATACAGATTCAGATATTGTGCAATCACCCCTTGGATATACTTCCGGCTTTTTAAATTTTTCCCATTGGCGTTGTCTGTGATATGCAGGATTTATATTCTCAGATCCCCTGTCAAAATTCTATCCTGTTTAGTTCCGACCATTGTTTTCTCGTTTAGGGCAAACCCATTCCTTAATCTGGGGACCATACGCCGCTGAACATGGAATGGTATTAATCTGAAAATACCGCATTGAAGGTTCCATGTTCACCGCCATATGCATTCCATCGTTTGTGATGGATCAAAATTATACTTTTTATTGGTGTAAATATTGAGTTGCGCTCACCCGGGGCTAGGCGACGTGGGCAGTAATATGCATTTCCATTACTGCCCATGAACAGGCTCAATCAAACCGAGCCTGCAATATTTTCATATTTGTCGTGTTCGTCGGCTTTCAAAAATCCCTTTTCATCTATTTAGAGATTTTTTTCTACATTTTCATCATCTGGATAAAGCAGGTAATAAAGGGAATTATTTTCTCTTTAAATTACCATGCCGTATTACTTGCGAAAACATGTCTAGTTTAATCTCCCAACATAGTAATTAGTTGTACATGTTAATACTAGAAACAGATAACAGACACGAAGTAAGGACAAATTGTGGATGGAAACAGGCTTACTTACTAACTTCTTTATGACGGGTTTATTGCTTCTGGATACACTTTTTATCAATCATGTCACTTGGTTACCTCTACGAAAGTTTTTAATCTATTCAAATTTTAACATTATTAATTTTTTTCGGCTAGCTCAGTCGGAATTGCATGGCAAGGCGCTGTCGCATCGACGGTTCGCTCCCCAGTGGAGGCAATTCGTACCCTTACTCGTACACGTAAATTGATGTGTCTTTAACAGGTGGTAGCTAGGTAGCAATTGTTGTGTGGCTTTTGATTGGTGTGCATGGTACATTACAACGACTTGTTAAGAGGTCGCAAACATTGCAAATGGCGAAAACTAGCTAAAATTTCACAAATGAATTTTGGGGGGAATACTTATTGCCACCCAGATTTTAGTAAAGAAATGTATTTAGCTATGGATGTAGTAAATGTTTGCAAGCTCAATTTAGTCTAATTCGTGTTCTAATAACCAAGCACATACTAAAACAAAAGAAAAACCGTTTGCATGAGAACTCTGTAGAAAGTAGAATCTAGGAAATAAGATTTCCTTGAATTTCTTGAAAATCCTAACATTATTTTGACGGATTGGCACTAAACATTGTAGACCAGCATATACTTATTTCAGGTATGAGTTGCTTTGGTATATTGTTCATGAATTTCAGAGTTCTCATGCAAATGGTTTTTCTTTTCTTTTAGCATGTGCTTGGTAATTAGAACATGAATTAGACTAAACTGAGCTTGCAAACATTTACTACTTCCATAGCTAAACACATTTATTTACTAAAATCTAGGTGGCAATAAGTATTTCCCCCAAAATTCATTTTTTTAAATTTTAGCCTGTTTTCGCCATTTGAATGTTTGCGATACCTTAAATAGAGGGTTCGTATAGTCGAGGGTCCAGTAGATAATTTAAAATTAAATATCATCCATTAAACTGCTAAGTTCACCGTATTAAAGACGATATGACAGTAGTTTCAAAAGAAATTCCTAATAATTAATCCCATTATGACTACGATCAATTAATAAATTCAATAACGGGAACCGTGTGTGTGAACAAAGAACAAAGACTCTGAACCTTACGGATTTATGACACCTACATTGTATTTCTATGTTACCGCCTGATTTAAATATTAATTTGGTGGGAGCGAAGCTGACGGCAGGGGGTCAGTGTATAAGGATTTTAGTGTTTGTCTTTATGCACTAAACTGTTTGATTAACAAAACACTCCTGTACATCTTAAAACTCTAATTATGTTTTAATGTCAGATCTGTGAGCTAAGGAATACAAGAAGATCTACCTGGCAGTGTACGAGTATAATCGATTTAATAAAAGTAAAGATAGATAAAAAGCTATGTTTTCTTTTGTTTTTAATGGCACTTAACCCGGGAAAATGGGATGATTTCAAATTATCAAATTCACTTGCTTAATCAAGCTCGGCAATAATATAATACTCTTTATTATATGGTATATATACACATGAATGGTTTTAGCAAAGTTGAGTAAATCCATAGCCCATAGTGCGGTTTTATAATCCTGTATCGCTACAGTTGTCTGTGTATATGCTACGTATTAACTACTTCATACCAATTTGTGTATTCTTGTCGTACTTTTCCCGTAGACTTCGGAATATACCAAAAATAGGGCATGTCCACAACCATTACGATATTCTTACGTCATTCACAAATTTACGATTGCGTTAGTATTGTTATTACTACTATTATGTTAACAACGTTGTTGACTGAAATGTGGTTGTTTATTGTTTTTGGGTGGCGTAGCCACACAATGGTATACCATTTTTGGGTGATGGTACCTCGGTCTCTATCTACTTCTAATAGTCGAACCAGGTACCATTTTGTGAAATTCGATCATTTTACCTCCAGTGGATTAGTTCCCTTGAATAACGTATACAGTATATGTAGGTTCAATGAGTTTATGAGACTGTAGACGGTGCTGTACTGTGCTAAATCTTGACCGTATCATCAAGCGATCACTTGGTCTGTTCTAGGTAAACAGGTTATCTCGCAGCAGCTTATGTGTTTACAAATAGCAATACACCGATCAGCTTTCAACAGAGGGCTTTGCTTGTAATTAGTACTGATAAGCCAAGATAGGAACAATAATAAATATACGTTATTAAAGGGACATTCGGACATTTACCAGTGATAATAGCAAGAATAATAATAGGGTGATGATAGCTTATCTCAAACTTGGTGTGGCATTTCATTCATGCAGAATTTGGAGGGAAATTTGATTTTAGAATAATCATGGATATTAATGAAATATATTATTCAAATGACTGCTGTTTAACTGTATTATTACTGATCAGCTTCCCACAGTTGCCAAGAGTAGTATTTCAAGCTACACTGCCAGGTGTATTTGTTTACTATCTGCAGTTCATGAGCCCAGAAACTCATCCCCGGGATTTTCAAATTTTGACAGTTAACATATTTTTTCTCAAAAATTACAATAAAATGCATTTTGTCATAAACTTTTCTCTGCTATTTCATTTGAAATTATATAAAAAGGTTTTAGGGAAAATACTTCTTGGTTATTGTACTATTTGAAAAAAGGCCCCTAGATGTGAAGCATGTCAAAAATACCATGAAAACCTGCCCCAGCGCCATCTAGTGGCTTAAATATTAAATAGTCAAGTTGGAGGTTTAACAAAAATACGGCTTTAAAGTGTAAATTTTAGGCGAAATTTTAAACTTTAAAGCGTTTAAATTTAATTAGATTTGATGCAGTGCTCTGACTCATTTAAAAAAATTGCTTTATAGTCATATTATTCGAAAAGAACAAAAAAAATAATAAAATCATCCATTAACCATGATGCAACTTTTTGCACACAGTACGTTTTCACACAAGTTTTAGTTTCGAAAAAGCTAGTCGGTAATTAGCATAACATTCTAACAAAAAGACGGCTCTGAAGTGTAAACTTTAGACGAAACTTTAAAGCGTTTAAAGCGTTTCAATTTAATAAGACTTGATGCAGTGCTCTGACTTATTTTTTTAAAATTGCTTTATTGTCATATTATTTTTATTTTTGCATATCTTTTATTTCCTTCTAGTCAATAAGTATTGTTTCAAATCATAGTGCAAATAGCAACTATATCAAAGCTAAAGTATTTTTTATTTTTCCATGTGTTTCACTTCTTTTTTGTCAATTAAAAGTTTCAAATCAAAGATTGACTTATTATTTATTTTTCCTGGCGCAATATGACTTCAGTCTTGGATATTAGCATCAGCCCGACAATCCGTGGTAGATAAAAACATGATAAAGCAGAAGCCGGCATGCAAACATTTGCTCTGCCATCCGAAAGTTCCTTCATAATCCTCCAATAGGAAACTCCACACAATCTATAGATGATGTGACATGACAATCACTCTAAAACTCCACCCATCAGTACTTTCAGTGCTTTGATTACATTTGTTGTGAGCATTAAGTGTATATAACAAAAAAAATACAACGACCTTTTGTCTCGTGTGATTGTTTACTCACGCAACTCGAATGATACAACCCTACAGACTGATCAGAGTTACAATATTTCGTTTGTATTTTCATAACTAGCGTGTTTTGCGATTTTCGTCATTTCAATTGTCATTATTAGTTTACTTGTTAACAGACAAGTATGTACAGTTTAACCTGCTACAATTCATAAGTTTTTAAAAGTACGCCGTCATTTCTCGATTATTTGTCGATGAACATTTTGTTCAGATTTCAAACTAAATGTACTTCAGTGGGTTGTGTCTGGCTAGTGTCAGGTATATTAATCACTTTGAATAATCGATAAAGCACTCTTATGAAACCTGCAATTTGGATGTTTTCTGGACGAATTATGGGTCATAATATATTATTACTATGTAACTATTACTTGATGACCTTTATTATCGTACAACTATTCCGGCCCAAAGGAATAATTGGCCCGGCTTTAAATAGAGGTTTATAGCGAATGTTAAGTACCATGTGGCTCGGCTTTATATATAGATCGTTGAGTACTGAACGGGAACCGTGTTGTATGTACAATGGTACGGTATTACCCAAGGAAATCCGATTAGTAAGAGGCAAGATGTCAACGTATTTTTTATGTTGCTTGATTATGTGGACCTTTATTGTTAAATTATGTCGTAGGTTATGTATGCAAAATTTTTATGTTTATATATAAACAAAATATTTACATGACCAAGATGCAATTCCATGTAGGTTTAGTCAGATAATTGATTGTTGTGATTTCTCGTGATAACTTTGAACTGACCCCTCTGGTTTTCATGATGGCATACAGCACGCAAAGCATGTATACATGATTAGGTAGTGCGAGTGGATATAGTCATATAGGATTGTTTGCGGTAAATTTTTTTATCTACATCATCTAGATAGTTTCGTTTTCTAGATCACTGTTGATCGGGAATGTGCGCCAGGTTATAAAAGAGATCGATGAGTTTTGTGTTTTCTTTTAAGCGTTAGCGAACGTTAAGTACCAGCTCAAAAAAAGGTGAAAAATGCATATCAGGAATCGCCACATTCAGAAAAAACAGCCTCCCCACACAGTCAAGAAGAAGAGAGGGGGAGAGCGCATGGTTAATAAAATAATCAGTTTCAAAAAAGACACCACTAACAATAAACAAAAATGAGAACCCGAGGGGTTACCGCCTTGGAACGGTCAGTGGCAAATCAAATTGCCACTAGGGGTTTAAACCAGGTTCTAGGGTGCACCAACCTCACACTTGCCCCAACAGGTTCTCATATCACAAAACAAGTACAAGTTGTCTTGGTGAAAAGACTCCAACCCACTTATCTGCTTAACAATGTTGCATGCAAAAGCACACAAACATATAAAACATAAGAAGCTAAGAGCATTGCAAAGCCGAAAGGGGTACTTATAATTGAGTATATAAATAGATCTATATGTAGAGTACAAATATATATATATATATATATATATATATATATATATATATATATATATATATATATATATATATATATATATATATATATATATATATATTATATGAATAGATCGATGAGTTGGTGTTTTCTTTTAATTAAAATATATGCGAATTGAAAGTTTATTGTTGTAAGCAGTTATAGAAAGAGTGTACATGTAGTAAGAGACATTGTTCGGATAGTTATTCTTGGATGATATTGAAGTTTGTGTTCTGTTTACGAATATTGGCGATCCTGTGACTTGATTTTGGCGCGTGAATGTGACCTATATATAATGGTTCTTTCTTTACAAATGTTTCTGATGTTGACATTGACGGTTCTAGTGGGTTTCTGTTTTACAAGATGAAGGTGATTTCGTGTCTATAAAGTAAATAATGATTGTATAACCATTTTTATAGGTCTTTTTCTGTTGTTCAGAATAATTTGGTTTGAGGTGGTATTTCAGTGTGACTCACCCCCACCCTCTCCCATCCCCCCAGCCCCTCTGGTTTACAGGATCAAGATGCTGTGTCTGAATATAGAAAGTTATTATAGATTTTCATCCTGAAAGTACGAAGGAAATTGCCATGTACGTGGTAGAACAATTTTGAAAGGTACTGTTGAGTTTATATAGAGCAAATTCATTGTAATGTGGTTAGTGCTATGATAATGTTTAACTTCCAGGTAACTCCTTCATGAAAATTAAATGTTGGTGTAACTGTCCACAAAGTGCAAGGTCTAACATTATCTTCAGCTGCTGTTGATATCGGGAAAACGATATTACAAGGAGGAATGGCTTACATAGCTCTCAGTAGATTATCCACTTATGAAAATCTACAATGGCAATAATGAAAAATCAGTTACATTTATGAAATTTTTAGTGCTCTTACCGATCCACTACACTCCTCCTTGTACGACCATCGATTAAAAAGAAAATTATCAAACTAAACAAAATTAACATTCATTTGCAAAATTTTATTGAAAGGCATTTTTGCCGTTTTTGAAATGTTGATATTTTTCTTTTTTTATCGATAAAGGTGCAAGAGAAGTGTAGTAAATCCTTAAGATGTGAGAAATTATTTTGTATCCTAAAATGAATACATATCAACACATATAGTTCTGGCAATTCTTCATCATAATGCATGTTACCATAGCAACCATCTCTTCCACTATTTTCCAGCTAGTTATCATTATATTTAAAAGGAAAACTGTTCAATTCGTTTGTTTAAAAATCATTCACTACATTTACTGCAAACTTGTAAATGTTCAGCAACACGGTATGTACCCAGATAATGAGAATCGCGGATAATGATAGATTGTGAGAATAATGATAGATCGCCAGATCGGAGAAAACAGCATGGAGAGGTTAGTTATTGTATGAATTTCACGTTATTGTGATCTAATACTAATCTTTTGCGATATATAACAATCAAGTGATGTCCTACCCTTCCTCTAATACTCATACATTTGGAATCGGCCGCCAGATAAAGTATAAAACAGGAAAATGATCACGCAACATCCCAGATTTCTACAAAAAATACGTCTTATGCACATTAAAATATATTTAAACGTGTTTTTGTAAACGACACTGCTGTTATTAAAACCCAAACATCGACAATCAATATGCTCGTACCCCGCTTTAGCCAGTATTATGAGTATGTTCCTTAACAAACATCTTTGTTTCTGAGGTACCTTTCTGATGCAGCGTGGTGGCATATTGATTATCGATGTTTGGGCTTTGATAACGGCAATGTCGTTTACACAAAAAAAACACGTTTAAATATATTTTAATGGGCATAATATGTAGTTTTTTTTGTAGAAATCTGAGATGTTACGCGATCATTTTCCTGTTTTTTACTTTATCTGGCGACCGATTTCAAATGTATGGGTATTAGAGGAAGGGTGGGACATCGCTTAATTGTTATCGATAGCAAAAGATAAGTATTAGATCACAATAACATGAAATTCATACAGTAACTTACCTCTCCATGCTGTTTCTCTGATCTGGCGATCTATCATTATACTCACAAGCTATCATTATCCGCGATTCTCATTATCTGGGTACATACCGCGAGCAAACAAATTTCATCATAAACCCCAGGCCATACTATTTCCGGTATATTTCATTTTAAGCCGCACTCCTTGTATACAACACGTTCCACAACTACATGTAATACACAAGCACATCCTTCAACGTTCAATACCCTTTGCCAATAAAAGACAACAATATATTATCACTTAATTCTTTCTTTGTTTAAAAACAATCCATCACCTGCGTGAACTCTTACACCCAACATCTAACTTCTTTTAAATGTCGTCCACATATAACACATCTGTGTTATACTTTTCTTGTTATCTAAGTGTTGTTTCTCACCTGTACTTTAAAATCTCTCCTAGACAGCACGCAGGCAACACGCAACAAAATGTCTTTGAACCATATTCAAATTACTAAAATGAATTACTAAATTTCTAGGAAATTAATATGTAGACTAATATTTAAGGTATCATTATTAAATCCTTCTAGAATCTTCAAATTATACTTACATAAAGCTCTTGTGTCATTAATTTTATTTTATATAATACTTGTACCATTAGAAGGATGGACTTTTAATTTTGATAACCTTGTCCTAACCTTGTCCAAATTTAGGGCGATCTCGAGTCTACGACATAATTAGAGGTCTTGCAAAAATCACACTTCATTTTATTAATTAGTAAGTCTTTTATAATGGCAATGCAAACAACAGTCTCCGAGAAAAAAAAATCTAGGATTTAAAATAGAACGTTAACGACTTCATAAAACAGTTAGAACAAAATTCTATTTCATGATCTAAACGATATTTAAGAAAAACCCTTTCCACCAAAATACAACATTTTTACATCATTGATGCCAGCAAGACATACATAAAAAAAACCCACTATATTGCGATTTGAACTCAGAATGATCTTCTGCACGTGTGTTCTTCAGTTGTGTTGAAGTACTTTGGAATTAGTTGTGCGTGCAAGTAAACACCTTCTAAGCATAGATATATCCTGATAAAAACCAATGAACGTCATTAAATATTAATCCAGCCTTACAATTAAGCATATCAATCCCAATGAGCTGATTTCATGAAGAAAAATGTTATTCCCAAAATTAAGAAGACAATAAAACTTTATTTAACAACGCGTTTTAAAAAAATTATTATTGACCACGTTGTTAGATGTATGGGACCTGAAAATATTCCCGGAAACAAAATAAAACACTCGTGAACGGAACCGTTTAAAAAAAGTCCGTGCTTTAACATGTTGTCAGCGTCATCTGATTTAAAGAGCTTTACTTCTCATTTTTTATTTACAATTATCATTTATAGCAAAAGACCTTTAACGTAGTGTGAAGGCTGTACAAAGTCGCCCGCACTTAGTTAAGATATTAGTGGTTTTATTGTGATTAATGTTACATTCAACACACACAGAAAGGATTAATAAGGACGTTAAGGGCCTGCCACACTCCTCCCAATTCTATTAATCGACAAAAAGAAAATTATCAAAATCTCAATAACGGCAAACTGCTGTTGATTGAAACTTTGCACAAATGTATGTTATTAATGTATCTTTATTTTACAGATGGTAAGACACGTTAGAAAAGTAAAGAACAATAGCGAGATCAAAAAATTCCCTCAACTTCTATTTACATAAATTCACAAAAACTAAAGAACACAAAACATCATTTTAAATGCCCACATGAGTAATATGATACTGACAACAATTTATTGTGCCCTCGTGATTTACATATGTAAACTTTACGAGATATTAGTAAAAGTGTATTTGACCTTCAATTTCCTGGTCGCGTAAACTGATGACAATCACTGATTTCGCTTTTAATAGTTGAAAGTTTTTTACAAAGTACACAACATTTTCTTGTCAGTATCATTGCGCTCACGAGGGAATTTAAAATTATGTTCTGCATCCCTTAGTTTTTGTGAATTTATGCAAATAGAATTCAAGGAATTTTTAGGTCTAGCTTTGTTTCTTTACTTTTCTAACGTGTCGTTCTGTATGCAAAATAAAGTTACATTAGTAACATTCATTTGTGCAAAGTTTCATTGAACGGCATTTTGCCATTACTGAGATTTGATGATTTTTATTTTATCCATGAATAGAATTGGGAGGAGTGTGGCAAGCCCTTAAAGTTAAAGCTTTTCTCTTGCAATTTGCCTTCCTCCATTCTGCAACTTTTCATTTTATTTTTATATTTAGCTTAGGTAACAAACCGTTAGGAAATACCGGATAATTACATGATTACTTGTTCATAATACATTCATTTACTGAAAACAAGTAATTTGTGTCAACCGGAAACACATTTTCAATCTGAGAGAATTTAATGCTTTGTTATGATCATGCATTTCCTAGACAAATCTTCTCAGAAACACGACTTCGTAAATGATTGGACGAGATGAATGCAAAAGGTTAAACATTCTTAAGTCTGCATTGAAAACCACAGACAATGAACACGGCAAAAGAGTCAACCACAAAAATTTTGACTAGTATAAAAATCAATTGTTAACGTCATACCGATCCCGAATAATATTTAAAACCGAGTAGTAAACAAATTTGAGTAGGAAAACGTATAGAAGTCACATATTCTACATGCAGCATGGTTCTAATCTCCTAAGCAGAGTTGTCGTTCCTTACACTCACTTTACATCTCTGCGAAAGGCTCAATGTCAAGATTTTTGACATAACTCGACAGCCTTATTTTATACAGTCATAATTATGAATATGGAAGCTTGTGGATAAACAAATGACAGATATCTTCACTATCTTTCATTTAAACCAAAGAAATCCAAGCAATTTTAAATGCAATTGGTGAACTATTTTTTGAGTTAAAGTAAAAGTAGTTGAAAGTGGTCCCAGCCTTAAACAGAGGTGAATGTAATGAGCCGTCAGTGTAAGAGAGTGGCATGGTTCATCTTAAAATTTCTCTCTGTTTTCGAAAAACTTTCATTACAAAGACATTCATACACAGAAATGCACTAAATTAGCTACTATTATATATTAACTGTCTAAGCACACTAGATGTATTGCTGCAGGTTAAGCACAATTTGAGAACCAGTTACATCAAGTTCCTGTAATACATCATTTCACCATATTCTCGAAGAATATTTCAAACATTAAAACATCAATTGCAGTTGAAGAACATTTTTCATTTTGTAATTGTCATCTGTATTGTAATGAATTAATTGTGTTTGTTCGTGCATCGTGTTTTTTCAATATATTTATGCAGTTTGTGTAATGAAAGGTCAAGCTACATTTGTCAATGACCTTTTTTTTTAAATTTCAGTGTAATATGGGTATCTCAGTGTACCGAATGTTCGAGACCCTTAATAAAGATCCACCATATCACATGCTTCTTGGTGGAGGCTGTTCTACGGAATCGGAGGCTACATCACAGGTTTCTTACCTCTGGAATATTACTCAGGTAAATTGCATAATCAGCGAAAATTCGATTCTGTGGGTACACCGCCTTTGCACGCAGTGGCAAAATATGTGCGCCCCTGTGGGATTCTAGAATCACGTTCCATTGTGCAAAACTTTCACACTTACTTTGCGAGGTTCTAAAGAAAAGCCGCTTTTAAGTTGCCTTGGTAACATAGGTCAAAGTCACCCACCTACTCGAAAACTTTACAAATACATATAAAGTAGATAATGGCAACTTATGTTATTACTCGGTGACCTGTCCGGAACAGAGTTAAATCGGCCAGGAATAATCCCGAATCAGACACCCGCCACATTCATTTCGTCTTAAGAATAAATGAGTTTTTTTTTCAACCTAAAATGTCCGGTAAAATATGTTTTTCTGGTGATTTTAAGTTGAATTCGGTACAAAGCTGTTAAATGCTATAACAGAAAATATACTTTTCATTTTGGACATTTGAATACTGGTTATATGATAGATTTGATAAAAAAATGTTACCACTTATTAAGTATAACCTTGACCACACGTTACGACTTCTTTTTTTGAAATTAGAAATCACATCAGACACATATTCACGGCATTTTTGTGGAGGATTTCTGTTACAAAATGATATTTGATTATTCTTTATTCTTTAAGTTTAAAAATGAATCTACTTCGTGTTCGTGCTTTGAATGTCCTCGCGTTATTACGAACTTCAAGGCAAAGTCAAAATAGTATATTTTTAAAATATCGTTTAAAACAAACGCAAACACAAAAAAGCCATTATAAGATTTTGTTTTTGACATATACCTTGTATATGAATTTTGCCTCATTAATAGAGCTGATTTATATTTGGGTTAATGTGATGATACAAAGTATACAAAATATAATACTCTTATAAGTATAGGGGATAGGGAAATATTCGATTTTTTGCTAGCGTGATTCAATAAATATAAAAGGGATAGTCGCATTTTGTATCGCCTCATGTTAAAACCCATTTACCAAATACATGCAAGAAAAGAAAGAACATTTTGTTTGAAAAGAATATTCGATTTCAAGAAAATCACGTCTTGAATACCCCATCAAACACAAAGACACTTTGAAGGTTTTACAAAGATTCAACATTCTTTGCTATGTTTTCTAGACAAAATGTACAGTGTATAATTATAATATAATGTTATGCAAACGACCAAACATAGTAAAAGGAGACATCGGTTTAACGTATAGTTTTGGTCTTTTCCGGTGTCAAGCAAAATGAAACAAATCATGTGTACCCATGACTGCGTTGCTATAATAACTGTATTATCCGTTTGCAAATATTTTATTTCCTTTGTGTCTTTGAAAATACACTAAACACAAATTTAGATATTTACATACCTTATTTCAAATTTATCAAATGAAGGCAACCAGAGATAAAACAAAAATATACAAACCTTTCGAACAATCATCGGTTTACATCGTCCAGGATGAAGTTATAATAAATGTAACATTTTTTTAAATTTTCGGAACACAGAAATGTTGAAACGCAGTTTGTTCTTAAGTGAATTGTAAGTACTTCTGGACTAGGCTGAAGTTGTTTTAGAAATGTGTGTTAGTGTGGTAATAAAACTCGAAAGCTGATTACAAATAATTATGATCGTATCTTTAAAACTGCATGGAAATAATAAAATCACTCCCGCCTTGAGAACATTTTGTCTGCCATGATGTTTCTGACATCTTTCTTTTCCTGTTGCTACTAAACACCAAACAACCTACTGGAAAAGCTTGCTATTACATAAAACGTAGATAATGACTATGTAATAACTCGGTGACCTCTTTTAAAATGAGTTAGAAAAGCATAATAAGGAAAAAACCGACCGAGCTTTTTTTTAAATATTATATTTTTTAGATTTCTCTACAAACAACTCTTACTATTAAAGTCCATCTACGGTCGTCTGAAGAATGAATGCGCTTTTTAACCGAAAAAGCCTGGCAAAATATGTAATTCTGAAGGTAGTGAGTGCAGAGCAAATGATTTTAAATGCTATAACAGGAATACTATTTTAGATTTTGGACATTTAAATACTGGTTATTGGATAGATCTGACTTTTTCCTTAAAACCTTGATCACACACTACGATTCTGTTCTTGAAATCACATCAGACATAAATACTCACTGTATATTTGTGGAGGATTTCTATTACAAAATCATATCTGATTGATTATTCTTTATTCTTTAAGTTAAACAATGAATCTACTCTTCGTGTTTGTACTTTGAATTTCCTCACGTAATCACAGTAGTGCATTCGTATTACTTAAGTTCTTGTAATCCTGTACCAACAAATGCATCTGTAAATATAAAGTATTATTAGAAGAAGCGTTTGCTATGGTGTGAAACATGTGCATTTAACAGTTATTTTATCAAACTGTTATAAATTAAATTGCCCGTAGCATTGTTGACATCCGTTTTAATAACAATTATAGTGATAATTATGTTTTTATCGATGGAATAATGATCGTGACCACCGCAAATAGACGTCATGAAGCGATAATTAACTGTTAGCCCTCTGGGGCGATAATAACTCCTTTTCAAACAGCTTATTTAGTAACGCTCATCTGAATTGCACTATGGGAAATACTCGATTAACCTAGAACATAAAGAAATAGTAAAGGCAGTTTTAACCAAGCGTATTTTACAGTCTAGCAACAATCTATTGTACAGTCTTTCACTTCGCGAAAGTTAAGATGGGAATTTTTGGCGTTTATTATTTTAGCGAATTCACGACGGTCGCAAAAGTAGCGAAAGTATTATGCTCGCGAAAAGCAACATTACACGGTAAATGGCTTTTGCCTCATTAAGAAAGCTGATTTTTTTATTTGGGTTAGTGTGAATATACAAAGTATATAAAACATTTAATTCTCTTATTAGGGATTGGGAAATATTCGATTTTCTGCTACCGTAATTTAATTTATTTTACAGGGAAAGTCGCATTTGTGTCGCCTCATGTAAAAAGTGAGGTACTCATGTACCAAATACATGCCAGGTTAGCAAGAACATTTAGTTTGAAAAGAAAATTCAAGCATACTACTTCTTGAATTCTTTCTGTTTACTTTTAGAGGGCGATAAGCACATACATTTTATTCTGCCAATCTTTTCAGAATAAAATACCTTTTTAAAATTTGAAGTCTTAAAGATTACCTATTTCTATGAATTAACTTTAAACTCTTGCCAGTTCTTTAATTTACAAGAACTCTTTAAGATATAGGCCAACAATCTTGATGTAACTTGAAAGATAATAACAGGAAATTGCATGCGTGCCGAAATATTTGTCAACCACATCTTCATATTTTACCAATTCGAATATTAATAACTTTATGTTTATATTAAAGTATGTGTTACATGTTGGAATATATTTGATAAGACTTATGTACTTTACAAACAATTAGCATTTTGCTATTTTTTTTCTTTATACATTTCTACATATTAAGTGTGATATTTCTTTATTTGTTTTCTGAAATTTGTTCAGTTTTATCCTAAGACCAACATCGGTTATCTATTAGAACATTCGCACGTATATGTCAACGCGCCTTTTCTTTATGTTACTTGGTTTATTTGTATTAACGCTCGAGGACTGTGTGTTATTTGAAGCTGATTAATATGTCTTATCTTCTCAAAGTACACCATCAAACACAAAGAAACTTTGAAGTTTTCTTCAAAGATTCAACATTCTTTGCCAGGTATCCTAGACAAAATGTACAATGTATAATAATAATAGTATAATATTGTGCAAAAGACCAAACAAAGCAAAAGAAGAAATCGGGTTAACATATAGTTTTGGCATTTCCAGTGTCAAGCAAAATGAAACAAATCCACATTACTACGTTGCTATAATAATTGTATTATCCGTGTGCAAATTTGTATTTACTTTCTGTCTTTGAAAATATACTTAACACACATTAAGATATTTACGTAACTTATTTCCAATTTATTAAATAAGGGCAACCAGAGATAAAACAAAATTCAAAGAACTTTCCGAACAACCATCGGTTTACATCGTCGAGGATAAAGTAAGAATAAATTTATCCTTTTTTTTATTTCGAAACACAGAAAAGCGGAAACGCAGATCTTTTTCGTAAATTCTAAGTGCTTCTGGACTAGGCTACAGTTGTTTGAGAAATGTGTGTCAATGTGGTAATAAAACTCGAAAGCTGATTAGTAAATAATTATGATCGTATCTATAAAACTGCCTGGAAATAATGACATCAGTCGCGCCATGAGAAAACTGTGTTTGCCATGATGTTTTTGACATCTTTCTTTGCTTGTTGCTAAGTTCGGCACGAAACACCTATTATCTATCATTTTTTTAAATTTTAATAGTTGAATTCCTGACAAATGTTGAATGTTGTGAATATTTGTTTCAGCGAGATAAACATTTAACTTGTCGTCTGCTTAATTTGATGGCGTCACGCTTTTCAAAACGCGGATGAAATATGTGATGCTTGGGAGGCTTAATGCACCATACTGTGTCTTAGAATTCTAATTTCGCTCTTTATTTAAAACGTCCTTGTGGCTTCTCATTTCCCAATTTGCGTGTTAAATTTTATGTTTTCCTAAGTAAATGCTTAAAAATGTCAAACAGTCAACTAAACTATATTTATAACTATATATTATGAGTGTGAAAAGAAAGAGGTTTATGTGGAAACTTTTATTGAGGGAAAACATTCGTTATTAGAAAACGACATAATTATTTATTATATATCCATGAATGATTTTAGCATAGTGCAGCGTTAATACGCTAAATTGATAAAACTCGTCAGATTAAAAATTCCGTATAGCACATTTGTCTAATTTTCCGATTCTGTATTTTTGCAGCTTCCGGTAGTTTCTATGTTTCAAAATGGCCGATTTCAAACCGGAGTATTTTCACAAATTTAGATTTGTTGACTCCAATGACATTCTTTCAAGGCCTTTACAGATAAAAATAATATGAAATCGTCATAAAATGTGAAAGAAAGTTGAATTTAATAGATAGTCATTGCGGATATAAGTATCGACAGAACAAGCAAAAGACTTCTTTTTTAGGAGCGAAGAAATGTACATACCTTTCAACTATCCCAATTTAAATATCCATTTGCAACAATCCTTTCTATTTTCTGTTTAAAGCCTGACACTATGATTTGATGTAAACAAAGCTCGTTGCTGTGGTATAAGAATGAAACAATTTCAAATCCTAGTCGTTACATATCGAATACCACGGTAAACACTTCCAGCATCTTTTGGTCATGTCCAAATTTTGCTGTTATTGCTTTCAGTCCTTCAAAGATTTGAAATATGAAGAATTCTTCATCTGACAGAATAGATCATGGCGCTTGAAAATGTAAACATTTGTCCGATGACGTAGAGATTGATGGTTTATTGTGACGTAATTGCTTACATCACATTTCACTATTCATTATTGATTTAGTGCTCATTTAATTGGAAGTGAAATAAGGGTACTAGTATATAATAAAAAGAACATTACACCAGTGTTGAATCTGTAGGTTTGTATTATTTCTCGTTGCGTATGTAAACCACATCACGCTCGACCTTTGGTCTCGCATGATATTGTTTACATAACCAACGCGACAAATACTAACATACAGATTGCATACTGGTATAATATTCCATATATATATTTTAATTTGTTTCTAAATATTATAATATGTGAAAACAAAAAAAAACAGAAAGCACTTTCGCCAGTGCCGTGTCCAATATAAAAATACACGTTATCCATAAAAACAATCTGTACAATCAAACCAAAAGGCTACCAAAATGATATTCTGCACCGCTCTGCATTATTTGTGATTACCCACCCTCAAAAGATCATAAAGCTTGCCTCTTTGCTTGCCAAACCGTGCCAGGGGTTTAAGAGTTTATAAAGGTTTCAAGGGAAATCTTTAAAGGCAAGATCTATTTCTTTATTCCAATAATCTGCGCTGAAGGTTATAAAACTGAGATTGGAAACCAGTATCAAATCTCAAGCATCTGATTGGCTCAAATGGCGACCAGTCGCAATTTTAGCCAATCAGATGCTTGAGATTTGCGACTGGTTTCCAATCTCAGCTTTATAACCTTCAATACTGATTTGACGCAAGATTCCTTGATTTCTGATATCAAGTCATTAAAGGGGAATTCCGAAAAATTTGAAATATATATGATTTCAAAAGTCTACAAACTTTCTTCATATTAGCAAAAGAATTTTGAAAATCGGACCTCAAATGACTAAACTATTGCGGTCTGAAATTGCTTATTAATTTTTAAAGCTATTGGTTGCAGCCATTTTAACTTTTAATCAGTGAATCATTAATTATTGTGCTCAGGTATACATACTAAATTAGGAAAATCTCAAAATAATGTTATGTTTCTCATGTTTTAATGTTGAAAGTTCATAATAACAGTTATTTTAAGTATTTTCTTTGATTTTTAATTACATATTATTTACGTTATACAAAAGATTAGTGCAAATTTGACTTGTGCTCATTAAATGATCGCCAGCATACATTAGGATCAATGTTTAACTGACAGTAACTCAGCAAACCAGTGGACTGATTTAAAAAATCTTTTAAAGTCTATGCTCAGTTTCAAAATGTCTTTGTAATACAAACATATATTTTATACATTCTTGACTTCCTCTTTAAGTACCCACCTTTTGTATTGACAATGCCATTAACATCTTATAATTTATATATTTCTGTGATTTTGCATGCAGAACTATCAAGGTAACGGGTTTAAACCGCCAATCGCGAATTGTTTTGCCACTTTCATCCTATTTTCTCCTTAAATTTCCTCTCTCCCTTTTCGCCTCGTGGAGAGGCTGTGTATCCTGAATGTTACATTAGGAAACCTTTTGTTTGTTACTTTTCTGTTCAGAAATTATTATCTGGAACAATTGATAGAACTACATACCTTCGTACACATGCGTAAAGGTAACATGGAATTCGGTGGTATTATTATTGTAGTTAACATGTAACTCAACATGTATTGATATTTTAATGTTAAACAAGTTATTAAAATGTTTGAAAGACTAAACACTGATCAGAAAAAAATAGTTGTGAATACTTTTAACAAACAAAATTGATCTGTTGTTTTAGGACGGGCCCTAACCAGCTTTAAATACACCACATTACGCAATATTTTCTTCATTTGCTAAGATACATAATGTAATTAAATGCGATTTTTGATGTATGTTTAAAATAAAACACTAGCACGACTAGCATGGTTAGTTACCTGCATTATTTTATAATCCTGGTCTATAGGCTCATGTGATAGATTGTCTACTTTTCCAGATAGCAAATGAATTGCTCTTATTTTTATGTTCAATTTTTTGAAAAAAAAAGCGAAATACTTAAACGTTTCCAATTTGTTCTAAGTAGCAAATGAAACTGAAATATAGTTTTTGTGTTGACAAAACAGAAATGCACACAATTTAATATATAAAACGATTTTCACAAATTACTACAAATTTCGATTTCATTTAGTATTTGACCAGCGGGCGACCTCCGTAAATATCTGTTTCTTTGCAACTCTTTATAAGACACCGTTGTATGCCATGCGACAACTGCCGCTCCAATCAGAAGACTTCCTAATGATGTATTGCTGTCAATCAATTTTGTCGCTGTTCGGCCATTCTCCATGCGGATGTTAAACTAAAAACATTTTTTTTTAAATATTTGAATGACATAACTAGCACTGAAGTAATAACAAATTGTGTGGCTTACAGTAAAATAAATTAAAGGCGTGATAACCTATGAACAGCGTTGTGTCAATAAAACTTGCCCGTTACTTCTCAGCGGAAAATCAGTCACCGCGTCATGCGTTTGATGTTTTGCTTGCAAGCCCAAAAATTGTCAAAATCGAAATTTGTAGTTTTATGTTATTCCATCAATTCAAACCTCGTATAACATTAAAATCATAACGACTGCGGCAGGTGATTAATTACACAACCGCTTTGTAGTGTTCAACTTACTGAGAAATGTCGATGGTTTTTGCGTGAGTTTATTAAAAGCTTTTGTCATTATTTCTAAGAACTGTTTCTTGGTCATGATTAATTTTCAACTGTGACAAGACCGTTATGGAGATTAGACAAGTCCTTTATGGAGATTAGATTTGCTAATTGATTTGTTTACAACTTAGGTTTCAAGGACCGACTCTTAAAGGAACGTAGAAGCTCTATCAGTGTCCTTCTTCGCTACATAGTTGTGTGGGTTTGTGAGCTTTAGCACGCAACATTACCAATTAGTTTTTGCCCAAAGAGGTTAACACTCGGGGTTTTATGTTGCTTAACTTTTGGTGGTGTCTTTTTGAAAATGATTATATTTTAAACGCGTGTTGTTTTTGTACACAAAAATCCCTTAATCTCATGGTAAAGCATAACTAGCATACAACTAAGGTTTCTTAACTAGTCGTTTATATTAATTTGTCTAAAATAGCGGTCTTATTGACAATAGAATAATAATTTAAAGCATCTCGATGTTCGTGTACGTAAGCGAACAACCAGGCCTGGTCAGGCGCTGTTTCCGTACAAGTTCTCTCCCGAGTAGGGGCTATAATTTTTTTACTTATATCTTAAATAAATCGGATCACATCGTTTTCTCCCCATTACGGTTACTAAATTCAAGCAATACAAATCAAATAATCATACATATTTCTTGGAAAATCTCTGACCATGTAAATGTTAACATTTACAAATGGGAGACACAATCTCAGAATTACAGTTCAACAGACATCTACAAGATATATTTATTTACACATTTTACAAGTATTTTAAAAGTAATTGTTCATTAAAACAAGGTTTTCTTTTAAAATACTAATAATTTCAGTAACCTGTATATACAGACTCGGAAATACGTTTATAAGAAAAAAGAGTTGGATCTTATTTTACTTCTACCATGACAACAAATTTGTAAATAATAACTTTAGATTTTTAGTAATAGTATTTAATTTATTGTAATATAAACAATGTTTTGAGATTTTGATAGGGTTAAGCTGCGGCTTTTCTAAGTTAACCAATAATTGATGCGGAAAAGTTGTTATTGTAAACAGATTCAATTTTCCTTTGATCTTCCGTTTCGTGATAGCTAAATAACAGGAAATGAAAGTGATATTTATAGGTACATGTAACACTCAAAAGCTGAAATTGAGTTTCAATAACTACCAGACAATCAAAAAATAGTGAAATCAAACATCGGCTTTTTGGGCTGTTAAAAACTTTGAGGGTTTAAAAAAGTTTAATCAAAACAGTTTCACGTGATCTCTTTGTCAACATTTAGCATTACAATTCAGTTCTTCATAATTTAATAAGAGACAGACGAGAGAAATTGTAATAGATAATAAACACTTTATTGCTGCAGATGCAGGGTGGCTCCACACATGACTAAGAACGTCATGCACACATAAAATCACTGGCTTGATGTAGAATTTTGCTTATTTCTCAGGAATTTCTTGAACGGTTTTGATTAAAGAACATTTTCATCGACATTTAATCTTCAATATCTACTGTCTGCCATTTTTGTAATAATTCAAACACAACGTTGTTTGAAATGGCTTTGAACGATCAACAAAACAGCTGCCGACTGATATTGTAGGTAACTATCGATGTAATGAATTTTTATAGGAGTACGGTGCTTTTAATCTGATTAAAATCGGCCGAGAAATTATTAAGAAATATAAAAAAACCTACCGCAAGCAAGTGATTTTGTATGTGCACGACATTCTAAAAGTCAAGTGGTATAGCCAACCTGAGATGATTCTTACGAGAGCTATGCTTCATGGAATGTAGACCTTTAATATTTCTGAACTACTATTTTGGACTTTGATTTTTAAATTAAAGAAATAAAAGACAATAAAAAATCCTCGATTATTTCCGTAAAACCACCGGTAAATTCAAAATAAAGGCCATTTACATGATATTCTACAGCGGTCTACATTCTTGGTGATTAACCCATCTACATTTTATCGATTTTTTTTTACCTCCTTGTTTGCGCGACGTTGGTAGTGTAAAATGTTTATTAAGATTTTCCAGGAAAACGTTGACCCTTGATCAGCTTCTTTCATTCTCGCAATCGTGTTTTTTTCTGAAAACCAAAAAAAAAACAAAACAACTATAATATCTCTGGCATCGGTAAGATCATTAAATAGCTACCTATTTCTCTTTACAATGCAAAAAGCTTCATATGTTTTATATATTTGCGTGATTTTGCATGCAATATTGTCTAGATGATGGGTAGGTTGGAGATATTTCACCAAGAAAACACTTGCCTGTTTGTTAATTCATATATGTGTACGTGTTAGCGGCAAAGGTGATATTGGGTCACTCTTCAACCTGTTTTAAACCTCCATAGCAAAATGTTTTGCAACAGGCCTTTCCAAGACAATAAACCTGTGTGTTCGTTCTCAATTTCGGTAATTGCTTGGTGTGACCGTATTGAAATTGAGCACTTTATAAATCCATATTCTCTTGTCCTTTCACCTTTTTAAGCAGGGCCTGTAGGCTTCTGGATGTGGGAAGTCTTATAAATATTCACTTAAAAATGGGTATTTGGACAACAGAAAAGAAAAAAAATAGCATGGAAGTTTTCATCTTCCCTGTAGAAAATCTATCAGAAACTCCCAGCCTGAGTGCATTTTTAAACACGTAACTAATAAGTTTGCTCTTCGAGTAGTTAATATCAGTCTTTCTAAATAAATGTGCTCTTGATATGTGTAGAATTGCCAATGATAGTGTAGGTTTAATATGTACCTCAGGTGGTCGTATAAGAAAATATCGTAGGTTTTTATAACTTTATTAGAACTATAGGGACTGCTTGTAAGCTTAAGTATTACATTTGTTCATCAAACGGATAAACAAAAGGAAACCAAACAGCGGTCTAGTAAACTTATGTCGTAGCTTAGAAACTGAAACCTACTAAAGGCAAGGCAGAAAATCTCATCATATTAATAACTTGTCGATAGACTGGTACAGATGTATTTTCATGGTACAATGCTTAAAAGTTGTCCCTGAGGCATATGTAATAGATGAAAAGGGAACTTTGAAAGCCGTCGAACACGACAAATACGAAAATATTGCAGGCTCGGTTTGATTGAGCATGTTCATGTGGCAGTTATGGAAATGCATATTACCCACGCCGCCTAGCCCCGGGTTGAGCGCCACTCAATATTTGGACCAATAAACAGCACAATTTTGATCCATCCCAAACGATGGTATGCATATGCCGGTGAACATGGAACCTCCCATGCGGTATTTTCAGATTAATATCATTCCCTGTTCAGCGGCATATCGTCCCCAGAAAAAGATGGGTTTGCTCTAAACGAGAAAACAATGGGCGGAACTAAACAAAATAGAACTTTGACAAGGGATCTGAGAATATGAATCCTTCATATTACAGACAACGCCAAAAAAGCAGGACGTATATCCTTGGGGTGATTAAACAATTTCCAAATCTATATTGGTTGGAATATTGAAATTACCCATATATAAACTTGCCGAAATATTTACACAAAAGCAATTTGAGAAGTACTATTTACATAGTACATAAGTAATGTGCTCAACGACTTTCAAACGTAACTGATAACAGCACTGATTGAATGTAGGAGGAGACGTTTTACAGCTGCCACACGGCACAAACAACGCTACTGTAATTTTAAAATAGATGAAAATGGAAATATGAAAGCCATCAAACACGACAAATACGAAAATATTGCAGGATCGGTTTGATTGAGCCTGTTCATGGGCAGTAATGGAATTGCATATTACTGCCCATGCCGCCTAGTCCCGGGTTGAGCGCAACTCAATATTTGCACCAATAAGATTCTTGTTCTTTTCTATCCAAATTACGAAAATACATAAAATTGTAGTTAGATGACAGTAAATAACAGGAATGATATTAAATCATATACAAATGTGTAAAGTTTTTCAATGATTTTTTATGTTAATTATGGAGTCATATTGATCATCCATTTACATTTTGCTAATGCGTCAGTCTGCCAGTCGGAAAGTAATAATTTTTTCTTGATAAAATTTTTAAATACTTTCTTAATAGTAATCAAGGAAATGGTGATATTATACACAAACCTGCTTTATGTTTCAGGTTTCGTACGAAAAAATTCTTAAATACTTTCTTTATAAAGTATGCATAAATGATAATATTCTTAAAGAACCTGTGCCCAAGGTTATAAAACTAAGCCTGGAAACCAGTCTCAAATCTCAAGCATCTGATTGGCTGAAATGGCGACCAGTCGCCATTTCAGCCAATCAGATCCTTGAGATTTGAGACAGGTTTCCAGTCTCAGCTTTATAACCTTCAGCCCTGCTTAATGTTTCAGTTTTCCTATGGTTCGTCGTCGCCCATTTTATCAGATAGAAAGAGATTCCCGAAATTTTTCCGTATGGCTCTTCCTGATCAGAAACTTAACCCAGCGAGGATAGCGCTGATGAGACAATTTGACTGGAAGAGGGTTGCCACTATCAACCAAGCACTGGAATTCTTTTCTGTGGTAATGTACTTAAAGTGACACCAATTTAAACACAATGTAACATTTTTTATTTCCTAATATTTACAATTAACTTGACTTTGTATAAAAAGATCTTAAATTTATGAAGTTGCTTTCATATCTATCGCTACATAGGCAAAAAACTTAAAATATACAATGTATGTTAACTTCGCCTTATCAAAGCATTCATCTGAAACCTATGCCCAAGGTTATAAAGCTGAGCATGGAAACCAGTCTCAAATCTCAAGCATCTGATTGGCTGAAATGGCGACTGGTCCATTTCAGCCAATCAGATGCTTGAGATTTGAGACTGGTTTCCATGCTCAGCTTTATAACCTCCAGCCCTAATGTTATGTTTATTAGTGATAAGTTTACTTAACTTTATTGTTTTCCTTATTCTTGCCTTTGGCCATTCCAAGGCAGTAACCCCTGGGTACTCATTTTTATTAATTGTTCGTGCTGTCCGTATTTTAAATTTGATCATATCTGTATCCATCTATACCTCTTTTAACGACCATAATTTATATGACTTGTCCAATATCACCGGTTATCAAGACCCTGTAAGCTTAAATCTTTCTATTGCTTTAATTGTTCCAGTTACATGCAGATGATATTTTTCTGTATACAGGTGATAGATGATTTTGTGACACGTGTGAAGGGAACAGAGATCTCTGTAGTATCACAAGAAATATTTGTCAGCGATCCGTTAACCAGAGTGGAAAACTTGAAAGTAAATATACTCGCTATTAAAAAGAAGTATGGTCATTGAAGTCTCCTAGTACGAATACGTTAGCATTGCCATCAGGACCAACGATCATAAAACAACTAAGATTAGAAATAGGCTTCAAATCTCAACATATTAGACTACCGTTTAGCCAGTCAATTACTTTAGATTAGTGAATGGTCTCTAGTTTTAGTTTAGTGATCTTATGCACAGTATTGTTCGATTGGTGGAGTAAATAATACAGGTTGTGCTTATCAACGTTATCTAAGCAACCATTTCAAAGGTACAGTGAAACCCCTCTATTACGGACACCTAAGGGACTGAGGAAAAGTGTCCTTAATAGCGGGTTGTCCTTAATTGTGGGTTTGAATCAATAAGAAGAGAAAATGTATGTTCTTTAAAACATCGTCCTTAATACTGGATAAAAGTGCAATACGAAAAGAAAAGAGCTGCTTTAACACAGGTTAAACTCTTCTAAGTGTCGTGATGCTGAAAACAAAACCAACTGCAAATGTAGACAGTGAAATCCTAGATCAGCATATTTATTCCAGAAACTTACAAAGAAAAATTCTTAGTTTGGTTCTAATTACATATTCCTGTAAACCATCCTAATACTATTTTCCCCTTCCCCCTTTCATAAAGAATTCCATCAAGTTATTGGAAAAAATAATTGCAATTATTTAAGAGTTTGCAAGTCCATTTTTTATTTCAGAAGCGAGATGCTAGAATTATTATGACGGCTCTCTATGAAGACAGAGCTAGAGCGCTGCTTTGTTCCGTAAGTAAATTACAAAGAA
This sequence comes from Corbicula japonica, assembly GCA_038501625.1. Classification (NCBI taxonomy): domain Eukaryota; kingdom Metazoa; phylum Mollusca; class Bivalvia; order Venerida; family Cyrenidae; genus Corbicula; species Corbicula japonica. Next base: position 2,224,284 of record JAZAYU010000080.1, read on the forward strand.
ATAACATCCACAACGTGATGGTTTCTTACATTCACAAAGCAGTTGACTGACTTGCATTAAATTTTCGGCAAGTTTAGCACTTGGAGTTTTCTAAACGCATTTCTAAAACATACGGTTTAACAGAGCTACTGATACAGTTGTAAAAATGCCAACAGAAGCTGATCTGAATGCAATTGAAGACCCCGCTAGACAGTCCATAAGAAAAACGCATGTTTTTGTAGATACCTAGTATTATGTGCTTTTGTTATCAGATAACGATGTAACATACAATTTTACATTGTACTATGTCGTTCTAGCCATAAATGCCTCGAACGCCATTGAGAGACGAGTGGGAGTGTGCGGCGTCGTATATGTACCCTGTATACGTTTGATAGTATTATCTTATTCATTGTATACGATTTCAATCTATCAAATTCTGCTGCTTTGAAAAAGATCGATTTGTCTTGGATTGGAATATTGCACGGTCAACAGTATAAACTGTTACTCTTCAGCGCTCTGAAGTCACAGGAGTTTTTTAAAAAAATCATTCAGAAGGCATAATATTAATATTCTTAATTGCCGTTCTTATGTGTTTGTAAATTTGTTTTTATGTTCATTAAGTATATGACTTAATTGCCATTTTCATTCATTTTAGAATAAATTGCAAAGTTTTTTGTTAATAAATCAGATATTAGTATAAGTACTATAAATTTGCAATCGTAAGACCTGCTTACGACTCAGGGAATTCAGCCAGCCAAGTCACCGCTTATCCAGTAAAACATCTATATAATATTATAACTACGTTTCCGAGATTTTCTCTGAAATCTTCCATAACATAAATTATTGTATTGAATCATAACGCATCTTAATTTCTACCCAAGAGGTCAACATATGTAGCTTTCACTAGCTATAGACGTTGTTTAATCTATTTAACAAATACGTTAATGTACAAATGCATCACTCTTCAGTCAATAAATGATATTTTAATTAAATTGTCGGACTATATATAATGCCATGTTTCCATTATCAATCAATAAAAAGTATAACGATGAAGCCGACAATTCCGAATTGTCATTATAACACATTGTGATATTAATGACTTTATTCATTATTTGCTATATAAATATTTCCCTTTTATGGGAAATAATTTGAGATTCGGTTAAATAGCATCTGTGTTCGCTGCTACAATCACATATTCTAAGAACAAAGTACCTTTTATACGGTATCGTACATTTACAACACATATCTATGAATACTAGTAAATTTAATCAAGAGTTATGATGCGATTACTTCAGACGACATCATTAATTAGATCATCAATCTACTGTCCTAATATGTGGGATTGTAACTTTCATTTTGTTATAGTTTTGCGTGACACAAAATAAGTATTAAAATGGATGGAAGAAAAGGGTGAACCAACCTTTTTGCACACTTGCCCTTACAGGTTCTCATACAAAGTGATTTAGCTCTAACTCACCCATCAAGCACATAAACAAAAAAATCCTCAGAAGCTGCTTAAACCTCAGAAGCTGCTTAAACCTCAGAAGCTGCTTAAACCTCCGAAGCTGCTTAAACCTCAGAAGCTGCTTAAACCTCCGAAGCTGCTTAAACCTCCGAAGCTGCTTAAACCTCAGAAGCTGCTTAAACCTCCGAAGCTGCTTAAACCTCAGAAGCTGCTTAAACCTCAGAAGCTGCTTAAACCTCAGAAGCTGCTTAAACCTCCGAAGCTGCTTAAACCTCCGAAGCTGCTTAAACCTCAGAAGCTGCTTAAACCTCAGAAGCTGCTTAAACCTCCGAAGCTGCTTAAACCTCAGAAGCTGCTTAAACCTCCGAAGCTGCTTAAACCTCAGAAGCTGCTTAAACCTCAGAAGCTGCTTAAACCTCAGAAGCTGCTTAAACCTCCGAAGCTGCTTAAACCTCAGAAGCTGCTTAAACCTCAGAAGCTGCGTAAACCTCCGAAGCTGCTTAAACCTCAGAAGCTGCTTAAACCTCAGAAGCTGCTTAAACCTCAGAAGCTGCTTAAACCTCCGAAGCTGCTTAAACCTCCGAAGCTGCTTAAACCTCAGAAGCTGCTTAAACCTCCGAAGCTGCTTAAACCTCAGAAGCTGCTTAAACCTCCGAAGCTGCTTAAACCTCAGAAGCTGCTTAAACCTCAGAAGCTGCTTAAACCTAAGAAGCTGCTTAAACCTCAGAAGCTGCTTAAACCTCCGAAGCTGCTTAAACCTCCGAAGCTGCTTAAACCTCCGAAGCTGCTTAAACCTCCGAAGCTGCTTAAACCTCAGAAGCTGCTTAAACCTCCGAAGCTGCTTAAACCTCAGAAGCTGCTTAAACCTCAGAAGCTGCTTAAACCTCCGAAGCTGCTTAAACCTCCGAAGCTGCTTAAACCTCCGAAGCTGCTTAAACCTCCGAAGCTGCTTAAACCTCAGAAGCTGCTTAAACCTCAGAAGCTGCTTAAACCTCAGAAGCTGCTTAAACCTCCGAAGCTGCTTAAACCTCCGAAGCTGCGTAAACCTCCGAAGCTGCTTAAACCTCCGAAGCTGCTTAAACCTCCGAAGCTGCTTAAACCTCCGAAGCTGCTTAAACCTCAGAAGCTGCTTAAACCTCCGAAGCTGCTTAAACCTCCGAAGCTGCTTAAACCTCCGAAGCTGCTTAAACCTCAGAAGCTGCTTAAACCTCAGAAGCTGCTTAAACCTCCGAAGCTGCTTAAACCTCAGAAGCTGCTTAAACCTCAGAAGCTGCTTAAACCTCAGAAGCTGCTTAAACCACAGAAGCTGCTTAAACCTCAGAAGCTGCTTAAACCTCAGAAGCTGCTTAAACCTCAGAAGCTGCTTAAACCTCAGAAGCTGCTTAAACCTCAGAAGCTGCTTAAACCTCAGAAGCTGCGTAAACCTCAGAAGCTGCTTAAACCTCAGAAGCTGCTTAAACCTCAGAAGCTGCTTAAACCTCAGAAGCTGCTTAAACCTCAGAAGCTGCTTAAACCTCCGAAGCTGCTTAAACCTCCGAAGCTGCTTAAACCTCCGAAGCTGCTTAAACCTCAGAAGCTGCTTAAACCTCCGAAGCTGCTTAAACCTCAGAAGCTGCTTAAACCTCCGAAGCTGCTTAAACCTCAGAAGCTGCTTAAACCTCAGAAGCTGCTTAAACCTCAGAAGCTGCTTAAACCTCAGAAGCTGCTTAAACCTCAGAAGCTGCTTAAACCTCAGAAGCTGCTTAAACCTCAGAAGCTGCTTAAACCTCAGAAGCTGCGTAAACCTCAGAAGCTGCTTAAACCTCAGAAGCTGCTTAAACCTCAGAAGCTGCTTAAACCTCCGAAGCTGCTTAAACCTCCGAAGCTGCTTAAACCTCCGAAGCTGCTTAAACCTCAGAAGCTGCTTAAACCTCCGAAGCTGCTTAAACCTCCGAAGCTGCTTAAACCTCCGAAGCTGCTTAAACCTCCGAAGCTGCTTAAACCTCAGAAGCTGCTTAAACCTCCGAAGCTGCTTAAACCTCAGAAGCTGCTTAAACCTCCGAAGCTGCTTAAACCTCAGAAGCTGCTTAAACCTCAGAAGCTGCTTAAACCTCCGAAGCTGCTTAAACCTCCGAAGCTGCTTAAACCTCAGAAGCTGCTTAAACCTCCGAAGCTGCTTAAACCTCCGAAGCTGCTTAAACCTCAGAAGCTGCTTAAACCTCAGAAGCTGCTTAAACCTCAGAAGCTGCTTAAACCTCAGAAGCTGCTTAAACCTCCGAAGCTGCTTAAACCTCAGAAGCTGCTTAAACCTCAGAAGCTGCTTAAACCTCAGAAGCTGCTTAAACCTCAGAAGCTGCTTAAACCTCAGAAGCACTATCAAGCAAACAGTGGATACTTAATGATCTTACTCAGAGGAGAGCCCATGGAGTCAAACCAGGAAGAACACGACGAGAGAGAAAAAAGAAAAAGATCGATCGATATGTCTTTTTACAAGATTTCCCTATAAACCATCTTAAAGACCCTGCCACATTCGTGCATACAAGTGCCCAATAGCATAAAACTAAGATTAAAGACCAGTCGCCATTTCAACCAATACGATGCTTGAGATTTGAGACTGATCTACAGATTTAGTTTAATGATAATGGGCAAACGTATGCTATATCAAGCCGTCTTCTTTTTAGGCCTACAGAGTTGGTTTGTATGGACGAAAGATAGTATGGGTGTTTGTTGGGTGGTTTTCCACCAATTTCTGGAAGATTCCGTCTCGTGATATTGATTGTACGGAAGAAGAAATGTCCAAGGCAGTCGAGGGGTCCTTCATCACTGGACCAGTATATCAAAACCCTATTGAGGAACGAGGGATAGCTAATATCACAGGTTTGTTTTCTGTTTTCGAGGTATAAAGTTATGCATACATTGAATACAACATTTTCTTACGAATATATTAAATTTATGATATGTTATGAAATTTACAACAAAAAATTAAAAGAAATAAAACGAGTACATAGATTTGGGAAAAAGGCATATTATCATTATCAACGTAGGATTTCTGGGGAAGAAATTAGAATACAAAATAATTATGTTTAAAGCAAAGCAGAAGTAAAACTGGGATGAGAAAAATGTTTTTTTTTTAAAACCTTTCAAAATTTTTTATTAGACGATTGACATGATTGAGTTGATTATTTTAAAAAAATGTATTAGAATACATTGCATGATTATTAACATTTATAAAATTATTTATTGGACAATTATTTATAAGTTAATTTTTCTGAAAAAAAAAACTTTAATAATTAACATTGCCGAATAATGCAAAAATAAATTACCTTGTTTAAAACTCTACTTTTATCTGATCTATACTTCTGTTATTAGCCAAAGAATTCACACAAAGGTTCCTGCGCTATCCAACGTACAACCCAGCTCTATCTAACTTTGATCACGTATCGCATCAGTGTTACGACAATATTTGGGTGGCTGCGCTGGCTCTGAACTGCACTGTTACAAAACTGAAAGAAAACGGTACGAATTTACTAATGGTCAATTACACAATGTATTGTTTAGAAGTGCTTTCAAATAAAATTTATTAATCTAATTTTATTATTTTTCTAATGATTATATTATACGCATACGACAGAAATTCAATGTAAACGGTGCGACTTAACATATTGTATACTGCCCTAGGTATTGGTTAGTTGTTGAAATTAAAATTAACAATAAATATTTGGATTTGATGCATACTAATATGAAAAAGAACCGAATATGTACGTTTATGTTTGTATTGTATTATATTTTACTTACAGTAAATTTTTGAATAAGTTAAAGTTTATTTCATTTTTAAAACACGCACAATAAAAATAAAATCCCCCCCACAGACTTCGTAACTCCTTCTTAACTTTAATATAGTTACAAGAGACAACCCTCGATTTGTTAAACATGAACACACAATTTTCTACATTTACACTTCAATAAAGATTTTTGCGATTTTTAGAATGGTTAAAGATTAACAGACGGGGACTTTTGAGAAATGTTAATTATAGTCAATGGTATTGCACTTCATGCGCTGTATTAAATGTATGACATGCATGATATCTGCTGTAAATTATCTATTATATATATATATATTATCTTAAACAACGTAACATCTAAAATTTGGAAAAAAAGTTTGAACAAATTACGTGCAAATATCGGAATGATATCGGAAACGATTCTATTTTAGAATCCAACTACTTGCCTTAAGTTTTACTTTCAAACAAGAAATCTGAATTATTTTGCTTATGTTTTGTAATGGAAACTTGGCGTTTTTACTAATTTAAAAATAGAGCATTTTCTTATCTATCAACTAAAAAATCATGTTCACTTTGAAATGTAAAAACCAGCACAATATGAGGATACACTGGGCGTTAATAATTGTGTGAATCTATTTCAGGACAATGTTTTTTCACAGTAAACAGTTTTAAAGATCATAACGAGTTACATAAAGTTTCTCCATAGCCTTCAAAATTATACTAAATTAACTCTGAAAAAAAGCTATAAGCTGATAATTGTTTCATTTACTTGCACAGTACTTTACAGCAATTTAAGAAAAACCCATCTATAACGTGTATCATAATTCTTATGTCGTGACTGTGACCACAAAACATGTTATTTAGACGTTTATAGGTTATTTTCATATATTAATATATAAAGTGTCGTTGGTTTATTACTTGAGAGCCAAAACAACATGCTATTAGATTACAGTCGGGAATATTTTGATTATTTCTTGCACGTTTTTATTACATGTTTAACAAGGTATGGCTTTGTTACAGTAATGCGAAATTTCCCATATATTTTAACCAATTAATTTCACATGTTTTCTTAAATATATACAAATATACCATTATTAATTTCATTAATTACCGTGGACATTGTATGGGTTCCACAGTTAGGCCAGGGCAATAAAATCCTTGCATCATGGTGCTGTCAGAGAATGTGTATAATCTAGGTCCAATCAAAATGAGAGTTTAGAAAACATTATCTGACACCATATATTATGTGGAAAATCTAGAGAGAAGTACCATTCTTGTGGGATGGGGACGCAAAACAAAGAGAGAGAAAATTTATTATATTCCTTTGTCATTTATGCATCACGGAATGGTGTCTGCCTGGAAAAGCTAAAATATGTTTTCTTCCAAGATAATTTATATTTCGCTATTAACGTTCAATGGAGGTCCAGGAGGGGTAAGGCAAATGAAACAGCGTTTCCTCTGATAACTCTGAGCCATGGACAATTATTTTAAAGTGAAACATAACGATAGAGTTATTGTGTGTTTGTTTACATCTTCACATACGTTAAAGACGTTGACATTAATGTTTACAGTTACCGTCAACTTCTTCATGAAAGACCATTGAACCGGTTTGTCTTTATAACATGAACTATGGAATCTTCCGAGTGGTGACTTATAAAACAAAACATCGTGTATATCTTCTATTTGTAGTTTTATTAATTGTGTAGTTAGTCAGACGTTCATTTAAAATTATGAACACTATGAATGAGGATGGGCCGTGCTGGCTTATAGAATCAATAAGTTCCGGAAGCTGAGTTGATGACACCTACACAGATTCCTTACTTTGTTTTATTTTTAGCAACTGATGAAATAATGCTAACATCCTGTTTCATTTAAGGTCATTCTAAGACACTTGATCAATTCAGTTACAAAGACTCTGATATAAATGACTTGATTTTCGGCTGCATGGGTAACACTTCTACGGTTGGAGTGTCCGGAAGAGTATTCTTCAGAAATGGGGCAGATCCCGACAGAATTGTGAAAATCGAACGGATTCAAGGTGTGTACATAATTTTATGTGGAACTATATATTACAAGGCGCATGAGATTTCAATTCTTAAAAGATGGTAATTTTTGTTTCATCTAAAATACTTAAACTGTTTTGTATGTTATGCATGTCATGGGATTTAAATCTACAAATATCTCAGAGTCAGCGTCTTTAGAGCTTTACCTTGACATTTAATAGCAATTTAAGACTTACCATAGAACGTTTTTGTTTTTACTTTTTAATATTAAACCGCAAAAGGTTTTTAAGAAATCTTTCACCGCATGTTTATTATTTTTATGGATTCCGAAGTGCAATTAATCTCTCGTTTATCTAATTGACTAGTCGCCTACGTTTGTAATTGTAATCCATTTTTCCATCGCTATTTTAACAAGAACTATCTTTAAAAAAGATAAACGGCGTTGATGAAAAAGATTTTCCGTTATATATACATGTATATAAGAAAGAAAGAAAGAAAGAAAGAGAGGCGAACAGTTCAGTTATTTTAATTTACTTGTTATAGCTGTTGACGAACCCTCCCTGCCTTCTTAGTATGACCTAGAGATTAAGCGATCGAATCATGACAACTCATAAATTCATTGAAAGTGTCTTTCAAAAAAACTGTTAAAGTTGTTGCATCAATTCCATACGGTGATAATAAGTCGAATAAAGAAGCAATGTCTTACATTAAGTCTTGATCTACATTTATTAAGTTTCATTACAATATCTCTTGTAGAGTTAGAACTCGAGATGAATAAATGTCCTTGAAATTCAATAAATATAAATAATAACAGCTTGTTACAAGAGCGAAATCTACCAACTTTTACGTGAATTAACTTTAAAAAGTGTCCCTCCTGAGGATTGAACCCGGGGCCTCCGCTTGCGAGGCGAGAGAGTTATCCACGACACTATAAGATCTTGTATTTTGGACTTGAAATTTACAATCAGTATCAAAGGAACTAGAAAGGAAACCGTAAGAACTAGAAATATCTGCACTTCTCTTTCGTTTTACACTGTGTGTTGTACGCAGGTGTTTACCTGACACCCGAATATTCCATATAAAATTGTATTTAATCCATCAATATTGACTAAGCTGGTTTTTTAAATCGTAAAATGTTTTTCTCCAATACAATTATCGCTTTTAAAAACAAAAATGCTCGAACATGTAAGTGCCAGGTAGAAATACTTACACAAAATATAAAAATCGTTACGGTAATCGTAAACAAGACCCACTAACAACAAATCGAAATAATCTATTTGATTTTCCCACTGCAAAATAATAAAAATCCCACTAGATACCTCTCCACCCTGCTAGATGCCTCTCTGGTGTAAATAGCTACCAATCGAAATAGTTAATTTCATTTTCCCGCTACATAATAATAGAATACGAGTATTATTTACAACATTTCATTGGTCGAAAAACTAGGTCAAAAGTGAGCTTAGACAGCTAACGCCGAAAAAAGTTCTTCCATCGGTGGTTATTTTCTGATATCTGCTTGTTCACTAGTTCATTCCCCTTTTTCAGTTTAACCGCTCTTACATTTAACTTGCATTGCAGGTAGCGGAAAACGCATGGAAATAGTCACGCAGTATGGGCATCATTATACAAAATGCAATTTAATATTAGTAATGTTCAGCTTTTTTGATCTTGGTTTTGACATTTGAATAACAATTTAATTATGCAGGTGGAAAACGACAGGTCATTGGCCACTACAGACAAGACATAGAGCCAGGCAACTTCGAATGGATTGAAGGTGCTTTGAAATGGGAAGGTGAGCTGTTTATTGCACTCTTTCATGATATTTGACAATACGTGTTACTTGTATGTCTCTGAACTATTAAGTATTTATAGAGGATGGAAACTGAATGATAAAGTACTAGTTAAAATATGGATCAAACAGTTATTACAAATGTATTATATACTTTTGATACTCTTAGAAAAGTCATTTGAAAGCTTGTGGTCTCATCTTTGTTCCAATACACAATAATATGTGCTCAGAATTTTTAAAATCGCGTGTATCACAGCAGATGCCGTGGACAAAATTAGAAAGCAAAAGCTTAATCCGAAGCCTGATTGATAGTCTCATCTATCATTTTATTACTTTAGCTTCACTAATGCTTCGGATTAAGCTCTCTTTGTCTGGTTTCCACCTTGTTTTAAACTTATAAAATACTATAAGAAAAAATCAGATATTTTGCGATAGGTTATTTGACCAGAGAAGAGCCATTCATTAAGTATTTTCTTTTTCATATATACCAAACTGTTTTAAACGAATGTGAAAAGCAAAAGAAGTACCGAATAAATGTTACATTTTAAAAGATTTTTACAGAGTATATGATTAAATTTTGATAAACTTATTATGTTTCGCAAAGTTTAGAATGATGTTGATTAAACGCATAATTCTGTTGTTTTTTCTCAAGTCAAAATGAAAGGACAAAAATATGAGTGTTTGGTAACTAAAAACTGAAATCAACACCATCAGCCGTTCTGAAATTGGCAAAACATAAGCGAAAGAAGCTTTTTTTTTTAATTAATTAGTACATCCCTAAAGTTATCAGACAGTGAAATAAGTGTGTTAACGTCAGGTCTTCTATGGAAATTTTACATTTTGCAGATGATTATATTCCACGAGACTCGACATATATAACCTATGAAGAAAGAGACATTCCTCTTACCCTGTTTGTAACCATGGTTACACTTTCCGGACTGGGAATAGCGTTAGCAGTTGGATTTTTGGCTTTTAACATCATCTTCCGATGCAATAAGTAAACATGAAATTCCTCTTTAAGTATGAAAGTTTATTAAGTTAAAATAAAATATCATCTGCACTGTATAATTATATAGTTCGCCGGTTATACATGAAGCTAAGGGAATTAAGTTTTTACTGGCAGAAAATAGTCAATATTAAAGTAGAATTCGAACATAACCCCGCAAAAGTGAAATATGTTTAAAAAGTATCGAGGACTTAGATATTATTCTGTGTGAAAGCACATTCGACAGCCATATTATGCATAAGTGCCTACTGACATGACGAAACTTGTTAAAAAGTGAAATATGCATAACAGGAATAGAGACATCCTGAAGACACAGCCTCCCCGCACAGACAAAATGTAGAGGAAAATAGAGCATGGTTTAAAAAATGATCATTTTCAAAATAGACACCACAAACAATTAACGAAAATGAAAACCCCAGTTGTTACCGCCTTAAAACCGTGAGTTGCAAATTATTTGCAAAATTGTCACTGGGGTTTTAACCAAGTTCTAGAGTTCATCAGCTTCACACTTGCCCCATCAGGTTCTCTTATAAAAAATAAGTACAAGTTGTCTTGGTGAATTAGCTCAAACCCAACCGCAAACTCATAACAATACCGAGGAGCAAAAACTAAAATGGTATTGCCATTATCTCTATTCAGAATCGTCAAATTGTCGTCACCAAACATCAACAACGTGATTTTACTCGGTTGCGTGTTGTGCTACTCGACCGTTTTCTTCAAGACAACTGCGAGTGAATTTTCAAAAGTCTGTCAGGTACATTTATTTTACGGTTTGTTGGAAATTGTTAGGCACACCTTATATTATATATGAATTTCTGTAAATACGAATGAAATGTTCAACCTTGTTCCGCGATGTCAATTTTGCATGAAATAAGTACACTCAAAACATATGGACATTATGCTAAACAATATCATTAGCATTTTCATAATTTTGAAGTAGTTTTGTCAAATCAGTATAAAGAATCGGTAGAATATTGTTAATGTTCGTTCAAAGAAATGATAGGATTTTAATTTAAATTAATTTACTATGTTTCACCTAAAATATTATTCATTTGATGTTTCGAGGGTTTTTAATTGTTATTTTTATATAATTTTTGAGATATCGAAAACAAATTTGAAGTAAAAATATAAAGTTTCACGATCAAAGGTGAAAATATCAGTACAGCTTATAAAAACTATAAAATAAAATGTATAATGTATTTTAAAATATGTTGAAAGATGTACACTTTTGTAACCATTTTGCCTACTTTTGTTTGCAAAATAAATAATGCAATAATCTCCGACCGTCCAACCGTTAATGGATTTGCAGTTTAAAAATATCGATTCGCACATCATTTTACTGTAAACGTTTCCATACATTAAGTGATATGTTTTTATCTTTACATGTATTATTTTAGGTTCAGGCACGGAACAATTGCCTCTCGCTTTTTTCCTCACAATACCCAACTGTCTATCTCTCTGATTTCAATACAACATTCATTCTGTGAATCTTTCTCTTTCATGTCTTGTATTTATGTTAGTATACTTTATATCATATGGGTTGAAGGTTATAAAGCTGAGCATGGAAACCAGTCTCAAATCTCAAGCATCTGATTGGCTGAAATGGCGACTGGTCGCCATTTCAGCCAATCAGATGCTTGAGATTTGAGACTGGTTTCCTTGCTCAGCTTTATAACCTTGGGCAATGATTTTGTTCACTTTATTTGTTACAATTTGTTTAAGTTGGTTTTGTTGCTGTTGTTTTTATTTTTCTTGTGTCAAGTGTCGAATGCATACACAACTTGTGTCCGAAGAGAGGGGGCACTTACATTGTAAATGGCGAAAACTGGCTAAAATTTCAAAAATGAATTTTGGAGAAAATACTGTTTGCCACCAAGATTTTAATGAAGAAATGCATTTGTTTAAGGATGAACTATGTTTGCAGGCTTATTTTGTCTGAATAGCATTTGTTTCATAATGGTCTAGGGCATAAGGAACTATAGATACTATATAAATACAAATTTAGGGTGACTGTACACGTAAAGAACGAATTTAATAATTTCTATTCTTTTTAGGTCAGGATATTTTGTTTTAGCCTTGGCTTTACAATAACATTTGGAGGTTTGTTCTCGAAGACATGGCGTGTTTATCGAATTTTCACCAACAAAAAGCTTCTAAAAAGGGTAAGATTCTAAAACAAAATGAATCAGTGCTTTGTGTTCTTGGATTCCTGGAGTTCCCATTATTATATTTTGTAATCAGAAGTTACGTTACCCCTCATGATCTTCTTCAATTTTAACGAATATTTCATTCCTAATAACACACTGATACATCGCCATATCCCTTTCCCATACTTTCGTGTAATTTGTAAGTCATTTCTCGAAATTTCTTAAATCAGAGATTCGGTTAACTGTTGTTTTCCCTAACCAAATAGGTGATTGTGAATGGTTCTTAAGCTGTTTAGCATGAGTTTCCAGATTACATGTTCTTTAGGTAACAAAAACAAGGTTATCAGAAAATACTCCAGATTACTGCATTAATACAAAAAGGAAAAACAAGGATGGTGAGTCCAGGAAGAGCGTTAAAGTCTGCCTGCATGAGAAATGAGATCTACGAAGTCTGTAAAAAATATAATACTGAACGTGTCTTCATGTTCAGAAGTCATTGAATCGGACAGAAAACGATAAAGCCACCACTCCCATTTTAATAATACTGCGTATATCTAGAAATCGTTTGCAGAAATCCTGCTTTTTGTTCGCAGATTTCATAAAAGCCTTTGCTAATGGTTTGTCATAATGACGCAACGCTGTTTAACATTTGCATGAAACAGATCAGTCTATTTTTCTGGATGCGTTTAACTTGTTTGGTATGAATTGACAAATAATGTCACGTTATTGAAACCAACAGATTATTTAATAATGACAGTTAGTTTATTTTTTGTATTACACCTCGTATGGTATTGCTCCTTTTAAATATCACGAAGCGAATTTTGCCATATAAAGTCGTGCTTAATTGGTTCATTTCAACATTAAGGCTTAAATATTCTCACATTAAATGATGTCTAATCATTAAAAAAAACATACTGTCATTGAGATAGCAGTAATAAATAGACAAATGCCTCTTTCCCGACGTCTTTTAACATACCAATTCAAACTACCAATACAATTTACTTGCAATTTATTTAATTTTTATGACCTTCACCTCTTTTTTATAATTATGTATAATATCAGGCAATAAAATATGTCTGTAATGAAGTTTAATGCTCTGACTGAATAAAATCCGAAGGATGTTCCTGATTATATGTCATGTGTCATGTCACTAAATGTAAATTTCAGTGTTCACTTTAAACTTCACCAAAACACGTTTTGGTCTCAAAGGTATTGAATATTATATAATCTTTGCCTCTTATATTTATACCTTTCAAGTTCCACTTCAACATAAGACCAAAATCAAATTTTCTTTACAGAGTATAAAAGATTATCAACTCCTTGCCATTGTGGGAGGTCTGGCAGTTGCTGATTTAGCTGTTCTTATTGCTTGGGAGGTGGTTGGACCTCACAAAATGGTTAAAGTATTTCTTACCAAAGAGGTAAGTATAACAACTAAACGTCTTTTTTTCAGTACTTCATGGTATATTATATACTACTCAAATTTGATAAAGGCCACTTTTGTTGTCCGTAATTATAAATTTAAGGTTAACATTTTGAACAGTTTATGATAAAACCGATGAAATAGCCATCTAAGTTGACTTATGTTAATGAAACATGAGTGTATAATTATCAGCTGGAAAATTTACGGACTACAAATGTGGCCTTTATCAAATTTTGAGTACTATACATATTGATTTTTGATAAGCTACTGCATACTGCAAAGTTGAACTAGTAGAATTTGCGATATTCAATTAAACTAAGATTTATTAAAAGAATTATTAATTACAGAAATGTGTAAAATGTCAAAACTAACATACCATCGTTTCGCATTGATCGAATGTGTACTGACTTTTGATGTAAATGTTGAGTTGCGCTCAACCCGACTAGGCGGCGTGAGCAGTAATATACAGTTCCATTACTTTCCACGAACTGGCGCAATAATACCGAGCATGCAAATGTTTCATATTTTTCGTGTTCTGTGGCTTTCAAAGTTCTCATTTCATCTATATACTTTTTTGAATATTTTTCCTGAAAGCTGGCTTTTAACGTTCCCTTTTCATTTATTTAACTACGCAATTTATTGCCTACTTCCGCCGACATACATGCACACGAACAATGGAAATGCATACAACTTTCCACGCCGCCTTTCCCCGGGTTAACGCTTCTCAATATTTACACAAATAGATGTATCGTATTTAAGGGCCTCCAAATATGGTAATTGATAAAAGAAGTGATTGCTTGTAAGGTGCGAGGGTTAACGGCTCAACACGGAACAAAGAACGCTTATGTGATTTTCAAAACAGATAAAAGAGGAAAGTCGATAAATAAATAAAATACCAGCTCTTGACAATTACAAAAATCATGCTCTTTCGGCTGGAAGTAGAGTGTAAGTGCATTTAATTTGTTTTGAAGTTTTGAAATATTTATATAAATTGAATTCCGTGATTTTATTTAATAAATCATTGTACCATTTTAGGTGTATATGGTAGGAAACGACGCAGAAGTTCATCCGTTCGTGCTTATATGTAAGTCAGACTATGCTGAATACTTTGGTTGGGCGTTATACATCATCCAGGGTGGACTCCTGTCATTTGGAGCATTTTTAGCATGGGAAACGAGACACGTAAGATTTTAACTTATAGTTAAGTTATAGTGTTTTGTTTTAGTTTGACTGGTTCGATATACCAGGATGGCTTATGTCATAGTGTTTAATTGGCCTCCGGCGTCCTTCCACTGTTACTCTTTATTTCAACAACTACTTGATCATTTTTTAATGAAACTTTGTATTTTTCATCCTTGGATGATCTTTCACCATTTTTTGTTCAATCCCGCCCCTGACCGTTTGAGATAGGGTGCCATGGAGTCTTTCATCTTATAAGACCTTTTTTGCGAAACAAATGATATAAGGCTTGCTATTTCGCATGAAAAATCCATTATTGGTCCTCTACCGAAATTTTTAAATTTATAGCTGTGAGACTCTCATGGTCTTCGCCCTATGAGCTTCTGCCGCCACATATGAAATTTCATTAAAAATATAAAATATTTTTACAATCGTCCCCTCAGTAGCTCCAATGAACTCAGGCTCTATATATCACGTTTGAGAACATTGCTGGTAATCTACTATTGTTGTTGAAACCATGTCCCTGGACAACCGCGTTGGCTTTGCACTGGAAGTTAATACAAAATTATTTGAAAGACTTTACACAATCTTTGTAGAAATGAGTGACCGTAGGGTTGGTAATTTTAAGGAGTGTAAACAAAAAAGTAAGATCTTTGTTTGTTCTGCACAAAAAGTGTTCACTGTGTTGTGGTCGGGAATTTTTAAATATCCGAATCAAACCAACAAAATATTCTTCATGGATAGGAAGGGTCGACAAGGATAGTGGTAACTAACAACCAAAATAAAATATGTAGTAGTAGTTTTGTAAGAATTTTTTTACAATCGACTTTGATTAAATACGTTTATTTATTATTTTAATGTCGAAGATCCCAAACATAACATTCTCTTGAGATATTACATTAAATCCTGATATGCATATATTACTTTTTTTGAAAATTATTGCCCAAATAAGATGGCTTTTTATGATGAATCTGATACTATCAGTAGAGTTTTTCTGGTCTTCATGGGTCTTATGTTTGTTGTTGGTTCTTGTTAGCTTTACGGCTTCACTTTAACTTAGTTTTTTGCAAAACAGTAATCATAATCTAGAGGAAATGTTGTTCTGAATATATTTATCACCATATACATCTCTGTCTAGAGTCTTAATTTATTTGATCAATTGACAAACTCTTCAGGGAAACTAATCAGTTTTTCTCTTTCATGTTTCCTTGAAATTAAACCTATAAAGACATATGATCCAATTGCTTCTAATTAATTAAAAAAAACGTTCACACTCTAAATATTTCCATTACAATATTACTTAAATTAGCAAAAAAAAATATTTAGTAGAATACACGTTTTGTTATCAATTTCGTCCAATATGGATCTACACTGGACGGCCTTAGCCAGAATTAACCCAACGAATTTAAAAAGCGAACATCGTGGGTCCTTATTAGAGGGTAGGAATGGGCAGACTGATCTCGATCTTCGACGTCGCTGTTAGATTGCAGCTGTTGTGCATGTATTAATACTTCTGTCTGTCATACAAAATACATAAAATGATTTCGATTCATTTTTGACATCAGATATCATTTCTTTTTTATTAAATCTCTTAATACGCCGCGTTTGGAGGCGTGCAGTAAACCTTATCAGGCAAAGTTAGCAAACGTCTCGTTCCATTACTTTAATTATAATCTTATAATGTAATCAAGGGACGTATCACTTTGGAAACAAATATTGTTTAAAAAGATTCTTTTAATCAAATTTACATCAGAATATTTAACCAGAAAAACTAATGTTTATATATTTTTATGTCAAAAAAAGTAAAATATGCACATCAGGAATCGCCACACTCACAAAACATCGAAAAGAGCAAGTATTATTTCTTGACAAATACGGTTCTAAAAAGAGTAAAGCAATTACCACTCACATGATTTCTCAAAATTATTAAGGGTCCAAAATTACATGTGGCAGATGGTTACACAAATTTATTGTGTAAATCAAGGATTCCATTACGAATGACAATAGATAATTTTAGATATAAACACAATAAAGTATGTTGTGTCAAATGGAAATGTGTCAATGATTTCGAATGACCTTTGTTATAAAGTTGATTTAAATGACATACTCATACTCGACATAACAATTCAAAACATGAAAAAATAAGAAAAGTTCGTATTTTTTTTATGTAAATTATGTTTTTCATATTTAATTTTATATTCGTCTTTTTAGGTTACAATTCAAGCACTGAACGACTCTAAACAAATAGGTCTGTGCCTGTACAACGTTGTTATTTTGAGCGCAGTTGGACTGACACTGTCGCTGTTGCTTGAAGGCCAAGACATCTTAATGTATGGTGTAACGTCAGGATGTCTAATTATAGGTACAACCTTGACACAAGTGGTCATCTTCATACCAAAGGTAAAAAAGACATTTACCTTAAAATCATAAGTTCATTATATCTACTACCATCTAAATACTGAAAAAATCTTCGATCATATCATTATGTTCCTTCCATAGGTAGCGCTAAGTTCGTATATCACATTGACTTCATTTGATTCACATGTCTCTATATACGAACTCGGAAGAGAAAGTATCTCGTAGCGTCAATTCTATATTGTTTCTGAACAATTTTAATTATACCACGCCCACATGCATGCAAAAGTTATTCGTAATATATACTGTTCTCGTTGATCTTATTACTTACAGATATCAATAATAAATGATCAATAAAGCACGAGGAACAACTTTGTACCAGTTTAGAAAATTTTAAAGCAAAATTGTTATTAAGATACCAAAACCCTAGCCTTGCTCCCGTCCCTATGTTCTGTTTTTTTGTTCCTCCGTCATATAAAAGTTATACCAAGAAAATTAACTCTGACAGGCACTTTGCTAAAACTGTTTTTACTTTGCCTTAGCTCCCAGAACATGGTTGGTCAAAAATCGGAATAAGAAACTTTGAACTGAAATAAAACAAACTATAATTTTGTAAACATTATTTAAAAAGTTATAAAAGTAAAACCCTCTGGCCGGGTGGCAGGCTTACAACAAAACCGCACATTTTGTAACACTTTGATTTATTGACGGTAATGGTAATATCATGCTGTCTGGCAAATTGCCATAATACTTTAGCTATTTTTCTGTTTATTGTCTGTTTAGTTGTTGCAAATGAAAACCAATTAAAACTGTTTTCAAGTATTATACCGAGTTCAAAAAATATCCATTAATATGGTACTGGTAATATATCGAAAATATGAGAGCTTTCTACGTACATAACATTTGTTTTAAATAGAAATGATTAGGACGTTCAACGTACATGTGCATCTATTTACGAGATGTATAACCGATTTTCAATTAATTCGTCGAACTTTTCGTTGTTGCATGAATTTAAATATTTTTATGATATTATAGAACGTTCTCGACACTTTCACAAAGTATTTGATTTTATTTCTCAAATTAATTTCTATGTTGCATTATTTGATTAACCGACGACTCATTTTGCGTCAATTATATGGTTGTATTGTTCACTTGAAAGTGTAAAAATAATACTTTCAATTACTTACCCGCCACTTCTTTTGGACATTATAGTTGTTACTATGTTTAGAAAGAACTTCCATGTTTTTTTGTAATTTCTCATAACTTTTTATACACATTTTGACCACAGAATGTTATTTATGCCGCTAAAAGCAGTGTTGTTTGATCTACATTTTGCTGAGCCCTAGGCGTAGGCTCATTTCCCCGCAGAGAACCTCAATATTACATCTATGACGTAATTAATTTGACCTGCTTGACGTCATTACTAACAATCATCATTGAACTTCAATTTAAACTTTAGTGTAATATGATCTATTTCAACTAAAAAGTAGAAAGAAATTAAACAATTATTTTCTGAAACACATTAATTTATTCCTATGCATACCACTTAATAAAGTATGAGACAGGCTTAACTATGTGCATTTTTCCCCAATATCAAAACAAAATGGCGGACGACAACAAAAATATTGGAGGCCAGAGGGGGGGGGGGGATTTAGGCCCGGGTATTTCATGTTTACCTCGTAAGTGCGGGCATACATCGACGGACAATCATTCAATCAAATATTCAAGGAAAATCCTGTGTAGTGTAATAAAACAAATTGCTTCCTTCTAGTGCGCAGTAGACTAAAATTTGTTAAAAATTATCTTTAAGGAATTTCTTTAAAAAAAAGCACGACTTTTGTTTGATTTCATTGAAATTTTATAGTTTTACTACCTTTTTCAGATCCATGCTGTATTCAACAAAGTTGGCACCGAGAATTTAACAACAAGAACCCCAGCTCCTCCCGGCGAGGGATCTAACTCTTTACAAGTAAAGGGAGACAATTTTCCAGCATTCCGCTCAAACGAAACGAGCAACGACATCAATCCATCTTCTATTGACGTGGACAAATTAACCGATTTTCGTCGTGAACGCATCTAGGTCAAACGCTTTTAATAAAGTTCCTAGGTATAAAGATGTGACTGTATGAATGATTCAAAGCTTAATTATACGTCATGTTGACTAACGCCAAGAAGTATCTGTACCTAAGCGACAACAAGACAGTCCCTTGGCACATACGTTTATTAAAATATTTGTTATCAGGATAACCTTTTTACAAGTAAGATATCGCCAAACTCTCTTTGTGTGTATTGCGAATGGGGAAATATTTAATTCGCGCATATCTGCCGTAATATTATTCTGGGTTTAATAAAAGGACTATTAAGTGGCTGTCTACTTATCCGTAAAGAGTTATCACCTCGCGATGTAAAGCTTGCTAACTTTGAAAACGACTTTTGGTTATACTTTTGAAATGATAACAACAATAACTTACATGTCAATAGGTCAATAAAACTGGTATAGGTTTTCTTGCGTTCGGACCTTTTTTAATTATTGAAGACTCATGGTCTTTACTAAGTGTTTAACTGGGCTGAATGTATTCCAAAATTACAAAATTACATAAAAATTATCAACTTTAAGAGTGGCTCTCAGCAACGCTTGGTGCATGACAGTGACACAATAAATTTCCGTACGCTGCTTTTGTACACTTGAGTTCAAAAATTACTTGTTCGTTAAAGGAATTTTTTGAAAATTATGCTCTGCCCGTTGGTGCACTGATATCCTTCTCTGTATGTTTAGTATTCCAGTTTAGTGATGTTTAATTACGTGCATGTATGCGTACTGTCAACGATCCATATTACAGCAAATATACATCAATTGTTTATATAAAATAAGTTACTATTTCACAAATATTTAGTCATGAAATATCATTACCACAGTGTCTAAGCGTACAGTTAACCGAAACGGAAGTTGCTGATCTGTACGCCGATGATCACATAGTTGCTTACAGAAAAACCAGCGACATCGAATTATTTATTGGTAAATAAACCAAATTTAATGTGCATTTGGAAAAAAATATTTCTGTGGTAAGTACAACGTTAATTGTTAGTCCTGCTGTGATTATATAGACTTAAATGAAGGGTTAGTATTGTTATAATCCATCATCATTCCCAACCCGATCAGTGAAAATAGGAGCAAAACATTGAACAAAACGGGACGTTTTGGGTTCAAATTTCTTTGTGTAAATAGATTTTGGACCGTATTTGTGTTGGTATGGGAGAAAAGTCATTTATTCAACTTGTGTACTTCGTTGACCGGAGTTTGAATGACATAGCAACGAGAAAATGATACTTTCTTTATGCCACTGTAAATGATAAGACTGTACGCATAGTTGCAACTGTACGCGATCGTTAGTTGTTAGCAGATGCCTAACATCTGTACGCATAGTTGTCAAACAGATCATTAACAATTTATGGTTCAAGTTAATGTTTTCTGATTATATCGACAGGTTATAATTTTAGCTTCAGTTAACCATAATAATTCTTGCACGAGAACCTGAAAAATGCATATTTTTTTAACAAATTTGCTCATTCTTTTAATAATACAATTGTATAAACAAATAACTGATCTTGGCTTCTGTTTCACGGTCAGATTTGTTTTTAAATCTCTTGTTAGCTCTTCATGAAAGGAGGCGTGAAAAAAACGACTATAGTCCAACCGAGCTATATCAGTGGTAAGACCGTGTAAGATATGTAGAGGCCCGCTGTAAGGTTTTCATTTCTTCTCTGAAGTGCGAACAGTAGAAACATAATATAGCTGGACAAATACGCGTTAGTACTTCAACCATATTTTCAAAAGATTTCATAGAATGCTCCAATCAGAGTAATCACGTAATCTGAAATCTACCAATGAAAGTCGGCCAAAATGAAATCCAACTCGAAATTTTAACGACCTTAAACATGAAATTCTTAGCAATTGCAGACGTAATTGTAGACTAACTTGACTCAGTCACGTAGTGGTGGATTTCAAAATCTGAAACCACTTTCCTGTCAAAGACCAGATTGTTAAAGTCTTTATGATATTGGATAATATTTGTGCATAATGTTTATTTTTGCCAACACCGGCAGGGATTAAAGCAGGTTTATACTAGGTTTTATTTAATGTCACAATCAGGGGCTTTAGGATTTCTAGCAATTATCGGTGTCTTATTTGCAAAGTGTACCAATTCGTTCATATGGTTCAACAGTAGATCAGAGTAAAAAACCAATGAATTTATAGCTCAAAACTTGCTTGTCAGTTCTAAAATGTGATCATATAAGGTTTTATTTTTGATAAATAATACATTATATTTGGTTGATTCCTTTGATTGATTCCTTTAACAAGTTCTTGCTTCATTTATGCTTTTCAGTTGATCAGTATATGATGCACTTATGATCGCAACTGTTCGTATGTAGTCTGACGTTGAAGTACTGCAACTTTGCGTACAGTCTTTTCACTTTTGGTTGCTGCACAGAAAGACCATTTTCTCGGTGCTTATTCGTTCAAGCACCGTTCAACGTATTTTGTGAGCGTTGGAAATGATTTTTCCTTCACGGGAAGTCAAATATATACATTTCCAATATATACTTTTTAAAATATGAGGTCACAAATGCAGATTTTCTCCACTCGTTTTCCTTATTTTGTACTGATCAAGTGTGAAAAGATTACAGATTGCAACTTAACCAGCCGTTAGTTCAAGACTTCAAGATCACAGAAAGACTATTAATCAACGATGTACTTATTACAAAAATAATTTCTGCAAAAAGCACGTTTACTTTGAATATATTTTACAAATAAAAAGCCGATGTCGCGTGTTTTTCTGTAAGCAACTATGTGATCATCGGCGTACAGATCAGCAACTTCCGTTTCGGTTTACTGTACGCTTAGACACTGTGATTACAGGTAAAACCAGTGATAACTTTGTAATGCATTGTAATAAACTGTTCAGCAAAATTAACGTTTTATTTTGTTTATTCGGTCTTTGTATGATCTGGTTTGAAAATGGCACTTCCAAACACCATTCTCTTTGAAATATACATAATATATGAAGCTGGGTATTAAATGAGAATTTTTAAAAGGTGAACCATAAAATTAATGCAAAAGTTTTTCTACTAGATTGTGTTCATCCCGGTAAAGGTTTTTAGAAACCAGGTTCTAGGATGGACCAACCTCAAACTTGTTCTAACAGGTTTTCATGAAAACAAACAAGTACAAGTTAATATGGCGAAACAAACTCCATCCCACCCTTAAATTCCACAATGGTTCATGCAAATGCACACAAACATATAGATCATATGAAACTTATATAATTGTCAAGCAAATTAGCGGGTACTTAAATGACCTGACCAAGACCAGAGTCCCTGGAGTCAAATCAGGGCTGAAGGTTATAAAGCTGAGATTGGAAACCAGTCTCAAATCTCAAGCATCTGGTCGCCGTTTCAGCCAATCAGTTGCCTGAGATTTGAGACTGGTTTCCATGCTCAGTTTTATAAGCTTGGGCACTGCTGCCAAAATAGTGAAGAAATTTACAGCTAGTTTCAAAACACCAAGGTCAACAAAACTTCGCTGTTAATTCCTTTTTTCCAACGTCTGATTGTATCCTTCGTTTGTACGAGGCGCTTTTAATTCAGAGTGGAAGATTTATTCTATTAATAAAAATACCAATTACGTTTTTTTCCTCGTGCAAATTAAATGTAGCATTTGCTGGGCAAACTTTATTATTTTTTAATAATGAGCGATGCTTTTTTTAAAGAACATTGGTGCAAAAATATCACCGTGAAAATGAAATAGCAGCAAATCGCATTGTGTTCCTTTCATAAAAATTTTGACGATATTAAAACATTTTTAAGCAACAGTATAAATGTTAAGCAATCGTATGTTTATAAATATATCCTAACCACAAATTACATGGTGTTTTTGAATGATTTAATAAAAAAAAATGAATAATTACGGCCTAGGGAATATAAAATTCAATTCATTGTAGTTTCACAACGATACAGTACTGTGAACGTTTAATGTTACAAAATTTGCGTTTATCGTGCATCCGTCTAACCTGTATCGTGCGTCCGTCTAACGTGCATCGTGCGTCCGTATATCGTGTATCGTGCATCATGTGTCTTAAATTTTATCGTACAACGTGAATAAGTTACTTACATATTCAAATTATATCATTTAATTTCAACCATTCATCTTATATTTTCATAACATTTTCAAATTTTTAGATATCTTGTACACAAATTATATGAATCGGCAGTATCGTGTATCGTGCGTATACCGTGTATAGTGCGTCCGTCTATCGCGTATCGTGCGTCCGTCTATCGTTTATCGTGTGTCCGTTTTTCGTGTATCGTGCGTTTCGTTTGTAACCTTAAACGTTAACAGTACTGTATAACCGTTTTAATATTTAAATGATATAAAATCTATGTTGCTTTTATTGAATCTAATGTATTACAGGATTAACAAATGAACTAAAACGTTTTAAAAAGATCTGAGAAAATAAGTTGTGATTGAACAAAATAGTCAATATAAAATTGTATTATTATTTTCCTCTTCTTAATCATAAGATAAATTAGATTTATTAAATAAGTGCGAAAAATATGAAACCGTTTATGAAATAGCGGTGATTTTCTAGAAAAATTTCAAAAAGATATTTCTACAGTTCTGTATCTTATGTCTTGATATTTTTATTCGGGTATGTTTTATTTTCTATTTGAATATTCCATCAAGAATTAAGAAATATCTAAATAAACTCGGGTAGAGTGTGGATAATCAGGTATCCCACTATTTACTTGTTTTATATAACGTTTTAATCAACGTTACATACTTATTTCTAAGTCATTATTTTATCATTCTATAAATTCGCCACCTTTTAGCACAATAAATAAAAGGTATGCCTTTCAATATGTTCAAAATAATGTCTTTTATCATTTCATTGTTAAATTGATATGAAGTACCAATTATAAAACGGTGCTAGACGAAAGGATGTTGTCAAATTGTGTCAGATACAACAACATCAACAACAGGATGTTGTGTCAGTAATGACAACATCCTCTCGTCTAGCACTGTATATCGTGTCAAGAAAGACAAATTGAGTAAATATAAAATTTTGCTATTTAAACAAAGGCTAAACACGTATTCAATCATAAACATGGCAACACTTCTACTTGGTGACTCTTATGTCCGCCGTTCCTTCTTATGTAATGACCAGGGGCCAATTATCGTAAGGGGATATAGCGGACTGAAAATGACAGTTTTAGTCAAAAGCGGAATGCTTGGTCGCATATTAGACGAAGTTCGTCCCATGAAGTTGGTTTTACTAGAAGGGTCTAACGACTTGTCCGAGGGTGTCACTGCCGATGAACTGATGATCCTAGTTTAGCGATTATGCAGCGATGCCAGAGAAAAAGGTGTGCATGACATCGTTATAGTTTCTGCACCTCCACGCTCCAAACCTCGGGGTGAAAGTAAGGATGCTTACACTCGAGAAAAGAACTGTTTTAACAGACGCCTGAGGAAAACCCAAAAAGAAGGAGTTTACTCATATAGAGTCCTCAGGATGAACAACGGTCACCTAGGAAAAAATGGTGTCCACGCAGTCGCAAATAAAGCGACACTGCTCCACCCGAAGCCCTGGTTCTCGCGTCATTATAAATGACGAATACGAAATCAAAAGCCCTTTTAAGGGCTAAATACGTTGTCGAAAGATGTCTTTTCGAAATTGTCACTAAAATCTTATATTAAGTCATTTCCTTTAGAATTGTCAAAGTAATAAATCAAACATTGGTTGTTTTCTGAAAATATTATTTAACATTTTGAATCCCATTATTATATGCGTGATTTAACTTAACGTTCCTCTGACGGACAGACAGACGGACGGACGGACGGACGAAGACTATTCCTATATCCCCCAGCCGCTAAGCGGCAGGGGATAAAAATGTGATCAATTTAATTTAAATATCAAAAATCACAAATAATTAATAAAGAAGAAACCTGTAGGTAACAGAATTGGAACAGTCATTGGCAAACGTTATTTAAAAATGAAATATGCATATCAATAATAGCCTGCATGTAATTCAGAAAACAGCTCACCAGTCACCAAACCTCCAATAAGTAAAGATAAAATAGTTCATGCTTTCAAAAAGCGATCATGCTCAATCCAATCGAACTTGCATTATTTTCATATTTGTCTTGCTCGGTGGCTTTAAAAGTTCGATTTTCTTCTATCACAAAACACTCTGCTCATGTGCTTTTACGGAGGAAATTCGAAGGATCAACTTTTTTACCAATAATGCAAATGATGCACATCTTGTTGAATTTAGTTTAAATTAGAAAAAAATGAAGAACCGTCTCTTGATATTTAGAAAAAAATATTGCTTTAATTAATTGAAGTACTCTTAATTAGTACGGAATCGACCCTACGATTTCGACGCGCGATTACGGTATTGCGCATGAACAAAACGCTATACCAAGGGACTTTGAGACCTTGTCTTCCGGTTTGCAAAATCTGACTGGACAATATGGGGCGCGTCACGGGAAAAAGTACATTCGGACAGTTGACGTTAATCATTGAAATGACGTCATTATGTCGAACAGACGACATCGATTATTATGCATTTCGCGTTAAAAATATAATTTTATTGTCAAAATGTGTAAGAGAAGCACATTCTAGTTATGAGAAACTAAGGAGAGTTGTAAGTTCTTTCTATATATAGTAACAATTAAAATGTCTCAAAATATGACCGAAGGTACCTTTTCCCGTGGCGCGCCCCAATATGACTTTCATCCAGATTGCTTGCTTCCGGATTTTAAAACTGAAAAGCCGCCATTTTGTTTCTCGATTTAGTAAGAAAATGGTCTCCTTCCTTAGATGGATAATGAACGTAGACTCGAAGTGACCTCATCTATCAAGTTAAAGATGATCCGGTACCAAATTGAGAACCCTACCCGTAGTGGATATTGACAGCAGACCTTTCGCGTAGTTGCTGTCTTACGGTAATTATTTTGTATTTGTCTTATTTCTATCCCAACGTGACGTTAACGGTCTCACACTGGAATTATTTATGGCATGGCTGTCTTGAGTAGGGAATTATGACTAAAGATGGCATTTCCATTCGAAAATGGATTTGTTGCTGCGAATAAACAGATAGTAGTTGTGTTGCTGCGAATAAACAGATAGTAGTTGGAACGAACACTGTAAGAAACTTTCGCTTGGGTTTGTTTGTTTGAAATGTCAAAAGAGACGAATGATTTTTTTTTAATTTTAGAAATCATTTCAATCAATACTTCACTCTGTTTAAAAATAAATACACCCAGAATAGTAAAAAGACCTCCAGTAACGGCGGAAAAAGTGAAGCATTAGTTATATGTAGTCGTGCAAAGGCATAACAAAGGACATATCTTGATATTTTAGCCTAACAGTTTTTATTTCAAGTTGAGACAGCAATTGCAGATAAATTTCAACAATAACTTGCATCACGAACCACTTGGCAACTGTAACAATTTTAAAGCGGGCACGGCAAAGCATTGTTTTCCAAAGAGAAATGCATGTTGCAACAGAAATTACAGATAAATTTCAACAATTACTTGCAACAGGAAACACTTGGCAACTGTAACAATTTTAAAACGGGCACGGCAAAGCCGTGTTTTCCTAGGAGAGAAAATTTTAATGCATGTTGATAGAGAAATTACAGATAAATTTCAACAATTACTTGCAACAGGAACCACTTGGCAGCTGTGAAAATGTTAAAGCAGGCAGGGCGGAGCCGTGTTTTCCGAGGAAAGAATTTGCTATGAAAAACTGAACACTTGCTGTTAAAGTTTGAATTCTTTGCACAGCTATGCCCTGTTTTATTATCTTTTCACCCTTTCCTCCATGATAGATACACCATTGTTGTGTGTGGAATAGTTAATATCCAGATCTGCCTGCACATCTGTGCCATCTGGTCAGGATCTAGACTGTTCCCTTTTTTATTCATAAGGTTATTTCTGACAAAAATGTGACCTGTGCAGATCCTCATCAGATGGCAGAGATGTGCTAGCTAGCCTGCTCTGGATTTATATTGTAACAGTTTTTATTGCATGCCGAGACAGCAATTGCAGATAAATTTCAACAATAACTTGCAACACTAACCACTTGGCAACTGTAACAATTTTAAAGTGGGCACGGCGAAGCCGTGTTTTCCAAGGAGAGAAATTTATGCATGTTGAGACAGCAATTGCCTGGGCTGGACAAACCCACTAGCCAGACACCCTGAACAGAAATAAGTTTATTACAAAATAAAATGTTTTGACATCCGTTTTAACAATATCAAGCCCCCATGAAACGCTTCTTATTAAATTTCCTGTTTCTTTCTTTACTGTAAATACTGACAAATCAGAATTCGCTTATTTGCGCAAGTGGAACAAGCTGAAATGTTTACCCAGCTAGTTCTGGACTAGTTACCAAAAACAAAATTTGTCCAGCTCTGATTGCAGATTACTTTCAACAATTACTTGCAACAGGAACCATTTGGCAACTGTAATAATTCAAAAGCAGGCACAGTGAAGCCGTGTTTTCCAAGGAGAGAATTAGCATTTAATAGCAATTAAATAACAAAATACTTGTACTTTTATTGTGAATTGTTTGCACATCAAAGCCATGTTTTAACCCTTTCCTCCATAGTTACACCATTATTGTGTGTGCAAACAGTTTACATCCAGATCGGCCGACATATTTGTGCCATCTGATCAGGATATAGTAGTTACATCTTAAACCATTCTGTCTGATCAGAACGCAACAGCTTGCATTTAGATTCTTCAGGTTATTTCTGACAAATCTTTTTTAACAGTTTAGATCCAGATCATATGACACAGATTTGGTAGCTGATCTGGATCTATACTGGTAGCCCATGTGATAAAAGGCATATTATCTGGAGTAAAATGTTAAATTTAATGTTTACAAGATGAATAATTTCTCAACTGTTAGCACTTCCTGTCATATTTCAGGTCCAGGTGATGCTAGAAAGATGACACAGTCAATCATGGGTTAGTGCAGCTTTGACAGCAGTATCACAATGAAGTGTCTAATTCTAAGACTGGCATGATGCAAACAAAAGTACTCTTGTAGGTTTATGGTTTTATTTTTATTAAAATTCTAATAAACATAGTATTGTAGCTCATAAATTTCCTTAACACATCTCAAATTTTCACCATTCTAAATACCATTGTATCTGAATAATTTTACAATGATAGATCTTTTTTTAAAGTTATTTTTGTATTTCTATATGTGCAGTACAGGTGAACATTATTCAGTGTAACATAACTGTGGTTCATCATTAATAATAATATTTTACTTTTTCAGCCAGTCTGCAACTTCAGCTGTCTGCAGCATGATTTGACACGCCTCCACTATATTCTTCATCACAAGTTGGAACATAAAAGTGTTTATATTTTGATAGTTTTCTCTGTCAACAAAGAAAATCTGCAAAAACTAAATGAATTAATGGGTAATGTATCATTAATTCTCATAAGTGGTTGGAAAGAGCCAAACAACTATTTAGCAGCTTTTTATCATGTTTATGGGCGATGCTGTGTTTGAAAACTTGAAGTTGTTGATGAACATCCAAGGTCTTCTTTGAAGAATTTGACTTCTAGCCCAGGATTCTCATTATTTTGCTGTTAAATTGTTTTTATGTGACCAGATCTTCCACTGCAATTGTTGGACAACATATCACTACAGACTGACAGATTAATTCACAGACAGTCTACACAAGTCATATATATTTAAAGACTTACTCTGCAACATGCCAACATAATGCTTTGTTGTAATGCTCTCTGAAAGATATTAAATGAAGAATTCAGACTCAATGTGTGTGTGTGTGTGTGTGTGGAAGAGTAGAATAAAATGACAATTGGAAATACAACATAAAATCACACGCTCACTATGTACCATCTGATTGGTACAGAAAGAGGTGTATCTAAGTTAAATGCTTCTTAACAGATAGAAAACACATTTGTGAAAATGTAAAAAAAAGGTATTTCATTGTTTTTAACCCTTTCCTCCATTAATACCCATGAATGACCAGTGTAGATCCAGATCAGCAGACACATCAGTGTCATCTGAGCAGGATCTGCACTGGTCGCATTTGGTCAGAAATAAGCTAATGAATAAAAAAGCGAACAGTTAAGATCCTGATCGGACAGCATTGCATCTATAGAATGCATTTTTGTTATGAGTAATGTAGACAAAATTGTTGCTTTTACATATGTTCTTGACCATTACATTCATAGGATGTGTTTTTTGTATGAGTTACATGTATTTGAGATTTATGAAGACAAAATTGTTATTTTTACATGTGCTCTTGAGTATTGCATCCCTATTACACATTTTTTGTATGACTTATGTGACAGAAATGTTGACACAAACTGTTAACTTTGCATATGTTCTTGGATGCATTTTTGTATGAGTAATGTGTAAGTAATGTTGACAAAATTGTTATTTTTGCATAAGTTCTTGAGCATTGCATACCTAGAACACATTTGTTTAAGTTGTACAAAGTTCATTTGACAAATATTTTATTTTTTATCACCCAGCCGAAGACGAGGGGTATATTAGAAATGCCCTTCGTCCATGCATCTGTGCGTCCGTGCATCCGTCCGAAAAAATTTTGTCCAGAGCATAACTCATAAATTACTTGAGGGATTTTATTCAAACTTCATATACTGACAGAGCTGATTGGTAGGTAGTGCATAGTGCAAGAACAATACATGTAACTCTACCTTGCCTATTTTTGAGTTCTTTCCCTTTATCAGAATTACTTGATAAATTTTGTCCGGAGCATAACTCCAAAACTACTTGAGGGATTTTATTCAAATTTCATATACTGACAGAGCACATTGGTAATTAGTGCAGTGTGCAAGTCCAATAACTCTACCTTGCCTACTTTTTAGAGTTATTCCCCTTTATCAGATTTACTTGATAAATTTTGTTCTTAGCATAACTTCAAAACTACTAGAGCGATTTTACTCAAACTTCATACACTGACAGAACATATTGGTAGGTAATGCAGTGTGTAAAAACAATAACTCTACATTGGGTATTTTTATGGTTTTTCTTCAAACTGCAACCACTTACTTGAAAACTGTACTCAGCATGACCATAACTATATGGCATTTTAAGGATTTCCTCTCCAGGTAAGTTATATGAAAGTACAACCTTCAAGTAACTTATTTCCGGCAAGGTTATTGACCATATGTAACATGGCTCTTGTCCATAGTTTTACTAATGGTTATTTTTACATACCATCTATTAAAAGCATGAAGGGGTCATCATCAACAGAAAAAAAAGGCTGATGACCGCTTTTGGCTTTCAGTAGACGGATTATGTTTTTGAACATTGCACTGGACACATTTTTTTGGAGTTATGTGTCAGCATTATTGACAAAATTATGCCTCTAAGGCCTTGGATGCAGTACAATATTAATCACTATCATAACTCTTGACTTTGATATGTATGCATTTTATCGCATGTGTGACTAGTGTAGATCTCCGCACATTTGTAATGTCTGATCGTCCTTAGGACCTTCACTGTTTTCATTTTGGTTAGAAATAATACATGTATAAGAAAACGAACAGTGTAGATCCTGATCAGATGGGACAACTGTGCCCACTGATTAAATTCTACACTGTTTAATTTTCAATATAGGTGTATAGATCTATCAAGTAAAGGGTTAATACTGGGTCAGTATAGCTTTAATTAGATATGAACTAAAAAGCTATATCAAACTGTTTGTTTAATGATTTATTAGGTTATTTCAGACCAGAAAGTAAACAGTGTAGATCCTGATTACATGGCATGTGTGTTCTGCCTGACCAGGATCTGCAATAAAATGTTTCATATATATAGAGGAAAGGGTTAATTCAAACATGGTTTATTTGATTTTTATATACGAATGAATACCATAGGATTATTGACTGGTTATTCAAATGTGACTGATTTTACAGTTGTTCAAGGTAACTTCGATTTTTTAAATTTTATTTGCGAAATAAATCTTTGTGCAATACCAAGAATTGATTAAATTTGAATAGCTTTATAGGAATTTCAAGTTTTATACTCATGGACAAAAGTCTTGTCCGGTATGGTTTTCCGTAAGATTTTATACTCGTGAAATCCAAACTTGCCAGCTTTTAACACATTATTCTACCGGCATAAAATTTGGTATCGATTAAAAGAGGACATAACTATTCATTCAAAGGAAAAAGAATTTGAGCCATAACTGCAGGTAGAAGAATGTGTTGAAAATTGGCATGCAAAAAGTTCCAATCTTCCTACCGGACAAGACTTTTGTCCATTAGCATACTTATGATGAAATTTGAAACAATTAATATGTTGCCACCATTCTGTCAATTTCAAATTACCTGGTCAACATTTTGTTGATTTTTTCAATTTTCAAAGGTTGAGAAAATAAACGCCAAAGTTTGTCTTAAAAGAAAACATTGGAAACTTTCAATTGTTAAGTAAATTCAGCAGACAGTGAGTTACCCAAAATTGCAAGAATGTACTAGTGCTATTTCGCGATGCAGAATAGTTTCAATACATTAATGCAAATGGTAAAAGTAGTAACTTTTTATTTGCAGCTAGTATACATAATAATATATGAATACAGAATTTTATATCTAATGCTTCCAAAGTATCAATTATGTTCACCATATCTATAAACTGTAATATGAAATAAAACTTTACAACAGAATGAAATTAGTTTTTTAATTATATTCATTTGCTATAATCCTGACATTAAAAACGTTAAGAAGATACCAACGGAATGTTAATGAGCAGCCATTGTTCACTGTAGTATCAGTTTTCGGTTGTCGATTCCGAGAGAGGCTGTGCCTTAGTTCATATTATGATGTGCCAGGGTTTCTTTAAACTAATAATATTTGCCTTCAATTTTAATGCAAATATGTTTCAATGGCGAAATATATGTAATTAAACAAAAACTCAAACCATATATCATTATTGTTTTTCAATGAACAAATTTAGTTTTTGAGGATGTTTTTACATTTGCATACTCAATTAAGATGAAAGAACGCTCTTTTTACATCGCACACATACGAACGTAAATAAACATATAAGAAAGTATCTGCAGCGGAATCTATCCGAATAAAGCTGTTTCGTAAGACTTCATTATTAGGAAAGATATTCATTATTACGAAAGATATTCAAATTTCATTATTTCAACAAACACTTTCCTCAGCAGCAATTACAAATCTAAGTAGTTGTTCCGATTTCCGATATCATTGGCAAAGGGAGCCAACTAATACAGTCATTTCTGAAACCGGTAAAAAGGTTTATTCCCGCATAATTTGCATTAATTTCAGTAACAATTTCTTCAAATTCAAATTTAAACATAACAGCTACATCTGTTGAAATATAAGAAAGAAATATAAAAAGTTAAACTGATAAATAAAGAAAATATGTCAAATTTTGCTTAGCAAAAAGGAAAAAAATGAGAACCAAAATGGTTATCGCCTTAAACAGGTCTTTGGAGATTTATTACAGTTACCTGAGTCGCCAACCACACATTTTCCCGTACAGGTTCTAATATGAACAAACAAGTGTTATTTGCGTTGGTTGGTTTACTCTAAACCACAAATTTACTCGACAGAGTTGAATGCAAACGTACTCTCATCAAACCGAGCATGCAATATGTTCATATTAATTTTGTTCTTTTCGCTCCAAGTTAGCTTTCATCTATTCTTATTTAAACCAGAGATTCCGTAGTTAAATTAGCAAGAACTTGATGCAGGAAACGAAAGAGAAACCTTTATAATCTCATTAACCCTACGACCGTCTCCAAAGATGAAAGCAAAGTAATATAGACAATCCCAGAATTGATAAATTGACCGCCGCCATATTGGTAGTCACGTGACCAATTCACCATTACGGTACTGAAGATTCCTCAAAACTTGTGACTATGAACACTACAAAATTAACCCTGGAATGAAATAAAACAGTTGAAATGTTAGTTATAAACAGAAATCATATTAACTGGATAATTAAAGCATTAAATTTCGCCATGATTTTATCACAAAATCACATTTTATTATAACATGTTTTTAAAGATTCATTAGCAACTGACAGTTTTTTTTTAATAAGTTTACATGTAGGGGGCAGGGTTAGCTATGGTAGGCTTGTGATCTTCACAAATCCCAAGAATTCAGTTTGTTAAGGGTTAAAGTGTTTTCATTTCAATTTTTTAATTTATGCCTTTAACTTGACAATGGGTTACTGTTTGTACATGTCAGTGGGAAATCGAACCACTTACTACTTTTTATCATGTTTCATTAAAACATGCTTAATATTTTTCAAAATGTTCGTACTCCGATACCATTAACCGGGAGTCTTGAATATATGCTGTATAAATAAAAAAATATTTTTCTTTACTCCATGGGATATGACAGTATAGAACCAGATTAGATGGCATGGATGTGCCAAATTATATGTATCTAAACTATTCACACGTACGATAAATCATTGTAATATGGAGTAAAAAGTTTTGAAATAAGCTAGTAAAATGAATGATTCCACAATAACATAAGAGATGCTAAGTAAGTCAAGAAAATATAGAGTAGTGAAATAAATATATAACATCGATCTTTATCCTTATTCTATATTAATGGTAACAACATGTAATTCAATTTCCACAACACGATTTTAAAAAGCTCACAGACTGCAGATTCAGCAACATTGTGATAATTAATGTTGATAACAATTAAGTTACTTTCATCTGCGATATGTTATCTTTGGAAAGATCAATAACTGTCCATCAATACCATTAAAAGAGCAAAATGTGTATAGATTGAAAAGAGTAAAGAAGCCAAAATGCACCTGATTTTCATTGTTTATGAAGTATTCAACAGTGTTAACACTGTTAAGAAATTACTATCCTTTATGAGAAAGCTTTTAACCAACACTTTACACCACATACAAGGATTTTAGTGAATGTGCGGAACAGTGTAGATCCAGATCAACCAGCTTATCCATGCTGTCTGAATCAGGACCTACGACGTTTTCTTCTTGATCGGAAATAACATAATGAATCAAAACGTGAATAGTGCAAATCCTGATCAGGAAGCACGAGTATGCCAGCTGGTCTGGATAAGTCTGTTCATTTATGCGATAAAAACCCGTAGAGTCAAAATAGGCCGTCATTAAAATTGTAATTTTATTAATTCATTACTTGAATTTCGTTCTTTTTTTACATAAAATGAAAGTGTGTGTCACAACACTTCCATTTCATGTAAAAATAAGAAGTTTAAATAATGGGTTGTTACGTTCCTTTATTCCAATACTATACATAGTCTTTTTCATCAGTGATCCTTAATCAATGGGTCTTTAAGATTGCATAATGCTGACATCACCAGTGAAGTCCTGTTACCTTTTTTTAAAGAAATAGTGAGACATTTTTTATATTGAGTATTCTGTAAGAATTCTTATACAAAATTAAAAAAAAAAGATCTTGCCAATATTGAAAACAAATCGCCACTTCTGGTGTGTTTTGAAGTTTTCTTCAGTACCGTAATGGCCAAAATGGAGAGTATTCAGGGAAAGTAATTCGGGCGTTATCGATTTCTGGGATTGTCTATACAGAAGAAAGCATGCACTGCGCTGAAAAATATCATGTCAATTTCAATACTTTTCAAATGTTTTTACGAATAACTTGAAGTTTTTTAGCAATTGATATAAATTATGTGCAAAGTATTATCGTTTATATAATGTTGTTTTTAATTTAAGTTTGACTGTCGGTATGAATAATTGGGTCATCTGACACAAGACACCTATTGAATCCTCAACATTAATAACAGCGTCGACAGCAAAATGATCGCAATTATAATGAAAAGACACATGTTTAAACTTGATGAGTTGATAAATACGTTAGTCATCAGTTATTTTCGAAAATTTGGCACATACCTTGTATAATTTATTGGGCCCTCGGCAAGTGAATACATTACAATGGACACAAGTTAAATGCAAGGTATAAATAACTTGGTCTAGCCATTGCGATTCTTTTAAAAATACGTTTATTAGATGCGCCGAATAAAGACATGGGTAATGAGCAAGATAAAAGGACTATCACTTGTCTGTCTACTTATCCGTTAAGGATTATCAACTCGCGAAGCAAAGCTTACTAACTTTGAAAACGACTTTTGGTTATACTTTTGAAATGATAACAACAATAACTAACATGTCAATAGGTCAATAAAACTGGTATAGGTTTTCTTGCGTTCGGACCTTGTTTAATTATTGAAGATCCATCGTCTTTACTATGTGTTTAACGGGGCTGAATGTAATCCAGTCGCCATTTCAGCCAATCAGATGCTTGAGATTTGAGACTGGTTTCCATGCTCAGCTTTATAACCTTCAGGCCTGGTCTACGCCGTAGGGTATTAGTATTGTCCAACAGTATTGACCTGGCACTCTTGCATTTGACCCCGTATTCATTAAATTTCGTATGTGCTACGATCTACTTCGAATCGGTAGTCCGGCATCTACACACATCACTGACGTGTAAATTGGATAAATATATCGGTGTTTTCGCTGATACCCGTGTTTATCCAATGACCTTTACGAAAATTAATGAAGTGCCAAGTCAATATTGTTGGACAATATGCATTTTCATTAATGCATAAGAAAGATGTAAGCAAAGTAATATACAGAAGAAAGCATGCACTGCGCTGAAGAATATAATGTCAATGTCAATTCTTTTCAAATGTTTTTTTTTACGAATAACGTGAAGATTTTGTATCAATTGATATCAATTGATATAAATTATGTGCAAATTATTATCGTTTATATAATGTTGATTTTAATTTAAGTTTGACTGTCGGTATGAATAATTGGGTCATATGACTCAAGACACTTGTTGAATGCTCAACATTAATAATAGTGTCGACAGCAAAATGATCACACCTAGAATGAAAAGACACATGTTTAAACTTGATGAGTTGATAAGTACGTTAGTCATCAGTTATTTTCGAAAATGTGGCACATACCTTGTATAATTTATTGGGCCCTCAGCAAGTGAATACATTACAATGGACACAAGTTGAATGCAAGGTAAAGGTAAAAAAAGTAAAGGTGTGGGTTTATAGTCTGTAATTACTGAACGTTTTCAACCGACTTTCACATTTACCCCCCGATCACTGGATATTAGTCGTCCGTTAACAGTTGGCGCCGTAGGCAGCTACGGAATATTGGCTTATATTCATCACAGGTACCCATTTATACACCTGGGTGGAGAGGAGCAATGAAGGCTTTATTTCTTGCTTAAGGAAATTAGCGGCCTGACTGAGGCTCAATCCCGGGACCCCTCGATCCCTAAGCGAGCGCTCTACCACTGGACCACCGCTGCCTTGTATAAATAACTTGGTATAGCCATTGCTATTTTCTTTAAAATACGTATATTAGATGCGCCGAATAAAGACCTGGGTCATAAGCAAGACTCTGCTATAATAGACAATACCAAATGTGACAATACCAAATACACGTTAGCTGCGCTATAGTACATGTATTATCTGAGTCAGCACCGAAATTAGATACAAAAAGACACAAACATAAGAAAAGTAGTATAACTCATTGGGACATCAGCAAGATATGTAAAAAATGTTTGCACAGAAAAATCAAACGGTTCATCAGTAATACTAGACATACTTATATTATAGCGGACACTCAACATGAATAACTTGATCATCAACAAGACAGGACACTGGTATTTACTGCAAGACGCCTTTAGAAGTAAAATCCACGGTTTAAATAACTCAGTCATCAGCAAGACTATACATAGACAGTGCTGTACTCTACAAGACTTTACATTAGATGTATTTAACTAGGCTAACAGCAAGACTAGACTAATGATGAAGGTTATAAAGCTGAGCAAGGAAACCAGTCTCAAATCTCAAGCATCTGATTGGCTGAAATGGCGACTGGTCGCCATTTCAGCCAATCAGATGCTTGAGATTTGAGACTGGTTTCCATGCTCAGTTTTATAACCTTGGGCATATAACTGACACTATTGTCTTCATACATTAGATGCAAGTCATTAATAACTGGGCATCACCAAGATTAAACACTAGAAGTAACAAACACTAGAAGCCCACAATGAATAACTGTATTATCAGTAAGACTAGAATAAAATTGACGCTACAATATACATGAGATTCGTGGCATAAATAACTTGGTCATGATCAAGACAAGAACCAGAAGACACTTACATACGGTCGCAGAAAAAAACTGGTTATCAGCAAGACTTGACACTGCTGTTCACAGCAAGACACAAACGTTAAACAAGCGGTATAAAAACTGTGCCATCAGAAAGACTAGACTATTATAACTACGATACACATATGTAAGATTCTTAGATGCTAAAAATAAATAATTTCTCAGAAACAAGACTGGACACTAGTACTCAGACCAAGACACACCAGGCATTTCCATGGATAAATAACGGCCGTGGGCCATAAACAAGAATATGCACAGGTACAATAGAATTAGGGCTAATCATTCACAGCTGGTTTTTAAGCTTTAGAGTCATTTAGTTTGTGTTATAATTGCAAGGAACGTATGGAGATAGCAAACATTTTTTATTTTTAGTGGTAACTAACGTTCTCCTTGTCGTTAGAGAAACAAAATATTTCTTTTTATCTGAATATTTCCCTGATCAGTGTATTTTGTAAAAGTACAATTCCTCCTGTCATCTGGACCGTATACATTAAAACAGAAAAGCTTTAAATGGTTGAGAAAAGTAAAGTGCGTTTAAATTAACCAAACTCTTCATGCTTAACCGCAGATAAACAAGAACACAAAAACATGTTTCTCTCTTTAATAAATATCAGATATATACAAGCTTATACCTTTGTTTGATCTTTCATTGATAGTCCTAAAATTCTCAAAGTAATATAAGGAATATAAAGTAAAAAAAATGTTATAAAGTGATGGAGATAAAGCTGCATAAAATATCTAGCGAAAACTAATTTATGTAATCCGATACTAATTATTTGCTCGGCTTATTTTTGTGATAAAAAATTGGTTCATTCAACCCTGTTTTTCGACATTTAATTCATTAAATATAAACAGTCATTGTATACAAAATAAACAAAAACGCAAAGTGAATTGAAGAATTGAATTTTTATGATAGTATAAAATGAGTATAGGTATAATATTACATCTTTATTCGCGTATATAATTTTTGTTAAATGTTAGAAATACGGTAAAGATTAATAAAAAGCAACCTTAGAGTATAAGAAAAAAAACAAAAATTAAAGAAAAAAACATAAAAACAATCGACAATTATTATCTAAAACGATAATGCATGATTCAGATACCCATGACATTAAAATGGCATTTAAAAGCATTGTAGTCGCCAGGTCTTTCAATCACATGAAATGGAAAGCTTCACAACTTAAAATAAAACAAAATAATGAACTTAAAATGACATTGCGCTGAAGTTCTGTTTTTCGTTAATTGTTTGTGGTGTGTCTTTTAAAATTGATCATCTTATAAACACATGCTCTCGTTTCATCTCCTCTTTTTGTTTTCGTTGGAGGCTTTGTTTTCAAGGTGTGGCAGTTCCTGATGTGCATTTTTCACATTTTTGATAATAATATTTGTTTCAAACTATCATTTAATTTTCTTTACCTTTTCTTGATTAAAGATGTTTTCAATTTGTTTCCGTCTGACCTAACATGAAGAAGTTAAAATGAATCACATTTAACTAACTTTATAGTATATATATTTTTTTCTTTATAAATATTATTTATTTGATCAATTTAAACTAGTAAAGAAAACTTAAACTTTAAACTGGAAGAGCTAAAATATTTTTAGATGTTTAATACTTCTTTTGCAGTTTTTTCTTTTTAAGTATGATCTTGTCCGTATTATTTTTAGTAGCTCTAGTGCAAAAATATGCTTGGATAAATATATGCTTCATTTGGTTAATTTCGGTTGTGATGGCATTGTGTTATGATGTTATAAAACATTCAAATTCTTATTTGGTATTCCTAACTTTATTCAATTGTTTCATTCAATGAATGTTGTTATCAATTTTACAGCCCCTTGACTGCCGTTGAGCACAAGTCTTATGTTTGAGTAAATATTTAGTGTTGATCGATCCGGAGCTAAACATACGGGTGTTGGATTTCTTTCCTGTGGGTTTATTAATCGGTTGTCATTTATAAGTTGCATTTGATCACTCTATTAAGTTGCATTTGATCACTCAATTAAGTTGCATTTGATCGCTCTATTAAGTTGCATTTGATCACTCTATAAAGTTGCATTTGATCACTCTATTAAGTTGCATTTGATCACTCTATTAAATTGCATTTGATCACTCTATTAAGTTGCATTTGATCACTCTATTACACAAGCATTCTTTTCCTGTCCGCTTTTTTGGCTGTGTGCATGTGTGGGAGGCTGCGATCTCTTGATCTAGAAATTCTTGATATGGATATTTCACGTTTTAATAAATTGTCATTGTTCTGTGACTGTGGAAAAATTATGAAATATTGAAATACCTTTGAAACCGTTTTAAACTTCAAAGTTGAAAATGTTGCTTGCATAAGAACATTATTTTCATTCTCTATATCAACGTCAAAATGTTATTTGTGGAGAATTTTTAAAGTCCGGATTACGGATTTCTAATTGTGTTAATGTACTGCCTCATAATCATAATGATAAATACATGTTGCAAAGTATGAAAAGAATATAACTGTTTGTTCACCAGAAAAGACTGTAATTGCAAATTCGGTAAAATTGTAATTGTTGCTTATTATGGAAAATATCATTCATCAGGCAAACTGAATTAATTTTGGTATCTTTCTCTTTCATTGCCTTTAAGTTTATTAAGGGCAGTTCTCAATTAGCCAGAGTTCAGGAATCGAATAAGGTTTAAAATCAAAATGACCAAACATAATTTATAACTACATCGACAATATCTAAGACAAAACAGGTCGTTAATACGTGTAATTTACTTAATTGGAATTCCTTCTAACAGTAAAATGTACTTATAAGAAATAAAAATCTACAAAAAAATTCATTAAAAAGGTCGAGAAGCGTCTTGAGAAACGATCTTAGGAGATATGGGGGTGAATTTCCTTCCTTGCAGGCCAGAGACCACTAAATAGTTTCCCATATAGTTACATTATAAGATTTGGTGCTCCTTTTATGTAGTCTATATGACTTTTTCCAAAACTTCCTCAAATTTGCAAAGTGGCACTCTTGGACACAGCAAAAATGGCCAGAAATCAGGGTCTTTACCAAATCGTTCTCTCAGCATTTTCAACCGAAAGTAAATTCTCCAAGAATGTATATAAATATTTAACCCAAAATGAGAAAAGTTCTAACTTAGTTAAACGGCCACAAACAGTGTTTAAAAATCATTTTATTTTAAGGTATCTTATTAAATTAATTTTACCTTTTTTAAAAAAAACTATTTTTATTCTCTATAGTTTTGGCCAATTAATCTTTGAAAATAAAGTAACCCCGAATCGTCCTTAGACAAAATTGCCCAATCCCCATCAGGTTTTTCTATTAACTGTTGTCGGACATTGCACATCATCTTGCACATTATCGAAACAAACATTTGTATTTAATGAAACCTGTATCAATAAATGGCATAGCAAAAATAGTATTCTATAAACAGTTTTTCGTTTCTGTTTGCTTTTTGAATGTGTGAATTATTTAGCATATACTTGTTATGAATGTAAATGAATGTACCGTTTCAAACAACGAAGAATTTAATTTAATTTATTTTCATGTTGTCGATTTTAAGTCTGTGTATTCTTTTTATTTTATTTTACCAGAATTTTACCCAAACATGTAAATTAATATATAATTTTTATTATTTTGGAAGCTAAAATATATTTCATGTAAAAAATGTTTTTGTGTGGTTTGAAAAGTCATAAGTAGTGTATAATATATAATATTATATAGTTAGGTATTTGCCAAAATAGTTCTTAAAGCTTTGTGAAAAGGAACCTTTGCTAGGGAATCTTGATAATGAAGGTTCCAAAAAGGTCATCAACTACATGCTGCTTTCATTTAACAATGTCAGTTGCTTCATATATTTATAAGTTTATATACTTTTGCATGTACCGTTGACGTGTAGATGGGTGGGTCTGAGTTAATTCACCAAGACAACTTGTACTTGTTTGCTCAAATAAGAAACTGAAGGTACAAAAGTGTGATTGTGGCACAAATGAACCTAGTGTCAGTTCCCAATAGCAAAATTATTTGCCACTGACCCTTCCTAGGCGGTAACTATTTCTGTTCTCAGTTTCGTTATTGGTTTTAGTGTCTTTTTAAACTGATACCATTATAAATAAACGCATGCCTCTTATCTCTTCTACTTTTGTATAATGTGGAGAAGCTGCGATTTTTTTTCAATGTGGTTGGTCTTGATGATTTTGCATAGTTCACATTTTTATATCAAAGCTCGTGCAAATGTTATGAAATTTACACTAAAGAACGTGAACAGAAACATAATATTGAAAAAGGACTGATAAAAATCATTTAATACTTGGCAATATTCCGAACTAAACCCTAAGTAATAATTTTGCAAATCACTCTTTGCCTCTTTGCTATTTGGCTATGTACAAATGTAGGAAGACGATATCCTATCGATGTGGCCATTTCTATTAGGAATATTTCAATTGTTATAAATTTTAATTTTGATTAAATTTATATGAGATTTACAAAAAATAATAAACATTTAAATCCTTCTTTAACCGTTTTTTTTAACTCCAATGTTTGAAAATCATGGCTGAAGGTTATAAAGCTGAGATTGGAAACCAGTCTCAAATCTCAAGCATCTGATTGGCTGAAATGGCGACTGGTCTGAGACTGGTTTCCATGCTCAGTTTTATAACCTTGGGCACATGTTGTCTGGGTAGGCCCTGTATTCTAATTCTCCATAGCAACTGTAACAAATGTAATTTGTGGAGGATGATTATCTCTTTTGTAAGTTGTTGGTGGTGTCTTTTGAAACTCGTCAATTTATAAACCCATGCTCTCTGTTTTTTCTCTTTACGTTTTTGCATCGTTGCAAGCTGTGTTTTCTGGGTGTGGCATTTCCGTTAATTTATGTTTCCGCTTTTTATAGACCGAATTACCCGTATCTCTCATTGAAAGTGTATTTCTCGCGGCAACGGCATGGTAGTACATTTTCAATAGTATATAATTGCCTGTTCAATACATTCTATGATTGCAAAGTCTGTAAAATTGTACTAGTTTCTTTTCCCAAAACGAAACTTTTAAGGACACTATGTTTCATTCTGGAGGTTTAGGGAACAGGATTACCTTCTTGCTAATTGTCTTCAAAGATTGTTCTAAATTAGACAGAGTTCAGAAAATAAATGGTGTTTTAATTAGAATGATCCAACTTATTTTATGATAAAAAGACATGATCTCAGAAAATACATGCCCAATCAAGATTGCCAATATCAGTAATTTACTTAAGTGGAATTCCTTCTAACAGCTTGATGTAATGATAACAGATAAAAATAAACAAAAATTCATTTAAAATGACAAGAAGCGTCTGGAGAGGCGATCTGAAGAGAACGAATATGATTGCAATTGATAATTATTCCAGGTAGAAACAAGATTCAGATAATATACTAGCTAATAAAGTAAATCAACAGAAGCTACAGTGTCAAGAAAATATTGTCGCATTAGTGAATATGTCAGGTGCGACAGAACGTAGTTTTGTGAAAAATTGGAAGCTGAGATTGGTATCAATAATTTATGATGCTGACAAAACTTAATCTGAGGTGGAGTTTATATAACAATTAACCAATGAAGTGTCTCAATTGTTGACATACGAATCTCTTTACGATATGTTTGATCATTTTTAAAATGATTTTAGAAAGTATTAAAATACGTTTTTACATTGTGAGCTTTTTAATCTTAGCCGATTCATTCTTTGTGACTGGAAAAGATTTACGATTACTTGGATTCTTTTCGGTGACGGGCAAAAGCTGGAATGGTGGACTCGCCTGTTACACAGCCATGCAAATGGCTCTTGAAGATATTAACAGAAGAGATGACATATTGAAAGATTACAATATAACTTTTAACTGGTTTGACAGCAAGGTAAGTTTGAATTGGTGTTTTTGGTCATATTAATTGACATTTTAGTTGTTATTATATTTTACCCTTGACGCACCCCAGTTGTTATTTTTAGACAAGTTTATTGTTTAGTTTGTTTTGCTATGTTACGTGAATTATTATTTTGCTGGAAACTATGTATTTTAATAGTTACATGAAAAAAGTTTTCCTTAAACTTAATGTTTATGTATGTTATTATCTATAAATTGATTAGTATATTTAACCAAATACGCATCAGGCACCATGCATAAACAATAAAAAAAATATATAAATTATATTCTAATATATACTTTTCAAGTACATTTTTTCTAAAATGACGTGCATAAGCCGAAGAAAATTTAATAATTAATTCAAATTACGTTCTGAAACCAGAGAAATTGACCGTCAGTTTTCGATCAAAAAAGTCTGGGAATAATTAAAATACACCTAAGGCAGGTATTTTACACGTTTACATGACTGCCTAAGACTCGTTTGCATTTTTTTTAACATGATTGTCGAGCTGATGAGTGGATTGGAACTAATTTACAAAGACAACGTGTACTTAAAATT
This sequence comes from Corbicula japonica, assembly GCA_038501625.1. Lineage (NCBI taxonomy): Eukaryota > Metazoa > Mollusca > Bivalvia > Venerida > Cyrenidae > Corbicula > Corbicula japonica. Next base: position 2,268,090 of record JAZAYU010000080.1, read on the forward strand.
TGGGCGGGCGGGCTGTTACAGGCAAGCAGTCAGGCAGGCGGGAGGGCGGGTTCGGGCGGGCGGGCAGACCGACAGAAAAACCGACCGACCGACCGAAAAACTGGCAGGCAGGCAGGTAAACGGATAGACCAAAGCAAGAAAAGATAGACAAACAAGATAGACAGCTAAATATGCGTTTGGTCATTTTAAAGTTAAGAAGCCACAAGCATTAAATTTTGATTAGAATTCGTTTTTTATAAAAAAGATAACTTCTGTTAAATGTCTTTTTATATAAATTATTTAATATCAATTAAAATTACAAAATTTATATCTGGAAAATGTTGCTTTTTACATGAAACATTATTTTAAATCATATTCACACAACAAAGGCAACTTGGAGACGACACCATCTGTAATATTATCTTGGATGATTATACGATAAATGTTTACAAAGAAACTGACTGTTTTTATGATCTTATTTATCCAGTTTTCATAGATGTGCACTTAATGAGCCAAAACGACAAAAGGTATCCAATGATTATGCACATGTTTTAAATGACTGTGTGACTTCTAAAGGAATTATCAAAATGTCACGCAGAACATTCCTAAACCAGTCTCAATTTAATCGAGCATGCAATATATTTTTATTGTTGTCGTGTTCAAGTGTTTTATTATTCCCTTGTTTTCGTTTATTAATTAAAATGGTTCAACTGTAATGTTGTATTTTTAACAACGCTCTGACATTTAATCAGAGTTGACATCAATTAACGTCCTTTGAATGTTTGAAAGTCGTCGAGTACGATACTTACGTTTGTCATGCTACACTTCAAGATGATTTTTGTCTTAACATCTCTACCTGTTTTATATAGTTGGTTCCAATATCACAGCCAGTTTAGGTTCGGCTATTTTCAGATCTATCTACAGATTCGCTTTGGGCGTTTGCAAGGATACATCTGTACGCATAACGTATATCCCAGAGCCCTTCCGAAATTGTGTCCCGTAAAGGGTCGTCCAACGTTAAGAGTAGGCTGTGTTTTCTAATTGTGGAACTTCCTGATATACATTTTTACTTATTTTAAAACATACGTATTAGTGGCCACTAGACCATTTGATAACAATTTTACGATCTGGTGTTTGCTTTTTAGAAGTATTTGTCTAATTAAGATCACTAAATGTTCATCATGATAACGGCACATAATGACAATCAAACCCGTACAGTGACAGCGCCGAGCCACATATCTCCAAACACGCTAACGACCGAGCTAGCCTTGACAACTGCGCAGATAATCCGGGTAAACATTATTATTAACCATTCTCAAATTTACATAATATGCGTTGCAAAGTTGGGCTTTGCGGACTAGTTTTGCAATAACAAACACATCCTATGCAAGAAATACGCTAATTGCTGGATCTTTTATACAAATAAGTTATACATAAAGCAAATGAGTTACATGTACTCACCCCTCTCTATCAAGTCCACCTCTACAATTAATAACAATTGTTGCCATATATGTGGTCGAAATTTATATTTATAAATATCATCCGAGCACAAAATTTTAAGGATACTTTTTAAAAGCTGACGGAGAAAGTATAAGGATGGTGTATCATAGAACTTGGTTTAAACCTCAAGTGGCAATATGCTTTACCACAGAGCTATTGCCACTGGTCATTCAAAAGCGCTGAACAATCGCGTCCCCCTTTTTGTTCGTTGTTCGTGATGCTTTTGTACGAGTGAATCAACTTTTAAACTTGTGCTCTCCTTTCCTCTCTAGATTTGGGCTATTCTAGATGGTGTAATTTCCGGATGTATGTGTTCATCTAATAGGTGATTTTATCCATTACGTTCTTTGAAGGTCGTTGAGCACGACATTTATGTACTTTGTCAATAGTACTTCTAAAATTGCTTTTGTTTAAATATTTTTGCCAGTTTATAGATGGGTGGTTTCAATATCCCAGCCAATATAGTTTCGGAAATTGTTCAATCACCCTAAGGTTATACTTCCTGCTTTTTAAAATTTTGCCTTTGGTGTTGACTGTGATATGCATGATTTCTATTCTCAGATCCCCTGTTAAAATTCTATTTCGTTTAGTTCCGCCCTTTGTTTTCTCGTTTAGGGCAAGCCCATTCTTTTATCTGGGGACTATACGCCGCTGAACATGGAATGGTATCGATCTGAAAATACCGCGTTGAAGGTTCGATGTTCACCGTCATATGCATACCATCGTTTAGGATGGGTCAAAATTGTAATGTTTATTGGTGTAAATATTGAGTTGCGCTCAACCCGGGCATAGGCGGCGTAGTCAGTAATATGCATTTCCATTACTGCCCATGAACAGGCTCAATCAAACCGAGACTGCAATTTTTCATATTTGTCGTGTTCGGTGGCTTTCAAAGTACGCTGTTTTCCACTTTATTCCAAGAAAAATGTATTTCTGAAGAGCACACAGATATTTACCTTTTAAAAGATTTAATAAGACCTTTTAAAAGATTTAATAAGGTACAAAATGTATAGTCAGAGATGATCAATATCATGAAGTGGTTCGTTTAATTAAATCGAGATAATGCAGGTTGCTCTGATTCCAGTTAATTTGTAAACAGTTTCTGGGAATAACTAGTATATTTATTGTTAATATAAACCAATCATGGACAATGAAGTACACCTGTACTTGTGTTCTTACATGGCCAAGAATAGCCTTTTCATCACTAATATTATTGATATTCTGTTGTTTTCCTAGAAAGTTGCTAGTGGTGTAAAATTTATAACAGTAAGTTTTATTCCTACGCTGTCTTATAATTTTCTTTTTCTTTTGGCTACAAGGGCCTTCCAAACTCCGAGTAATAAATTCGGATAAAGTTAAATAATCTTCCCTTTACATTATTTTTAATATTATATTTCGTATTATGCTTCACTTCAGTGTAAAACGATCACGCGAATATGACTTACCAGTTTTAGTTAAATGCTCCATAGGATCTTTGCTCTGTGTTCTGTGTGTCGCGGTACGAATCTAGTCACTATCTGGGGAGAACATGTGTAAGCGGACGGACAGCTCAGTAGGGAGAACACTCGCCCTGGAAGCGAGTTGTCCCGGGCTCGAGTCCCGGACTGGCTGCACATACTATCTCACTCTGTGACATGTGCTCCATAGGATCTTTGCTCTGTGTTCTGTGCTCCATACCCCTGACAGGGTGTGTCACTGAAGTGAATATGTATGTCGGAGTAAATACCCTGCAAAAACACATTATGTGGGCTTGAATGATTTCAAAATATTATATGATCCGTTAAATTGTCTTTAATGACGTCGATTATGAAAACCAAAAATTAAACATATTTAAACATAAAACATATTTTCTGTTCATTCAGCAAATTGATTTCGACTCTCAGGAGCAGAGTTGGCAAGGAATTGCATGTACAATTGTTATTGTCATAGAGAAATGATAGAGAAATGAGGTTTGTGAAGTTGGCAGTGAGTTATGAATTGGAAGTTGGATATTCAAATGAGTTCGAATCAACTGCCAGCAATGAGTTGGATATTCGCTTTCCACAAACAACGAATACCCAACTAACAGTAGATTCAATCTCATTCGGGTATTCGCTGTTTGTGTAGAACGAATACCCAGCTCACTGCTGGCACTGAATTCGATCTCATTAAGGTAGTCGCTGTTTGTGTAGAGCGAGTACCAAACTCATTTCTGGCAGTAGATTCTAATTCAGTTGATATTAAATATCCATCTCCCAATTTATTACTCATTGCCAACTACACTCCTAGAGTGATGTGCCCAAGGTTCTGTGGCTTTCGTAATTCCCTTTTCATCTATTTCTAAGTTTCTTTTTTCTGTACTTGTAGCGCTCGGTGATGTTAGCAATTGCAAGAAAATATTTAGATGATGTCGGTGGTCTGTATGACGACTGATTTCCTCTGTCAAGCAAAATGATTTGACATCATTTTAAAAATATTTCTGAGGTAACTTAAAGTGAACATGGCTGAAGGTTATAAAACTGAGCATGGAAACCAGTCTCAAATCTCAAGCATCTGATTGGCTGAAATGGCGACTGGTGAAAGGAACACCAAGTGCTTTTTTTCATGCATTTAAATGCTTTCTATTGCTTCCTTTGCTTTGCGAATTACTTAAATGCGCAACCTCGACATTTGAATTACATTGTCGGTTGGTATGTATGTTAGAGTTGATTCGCCTAGAAACATGTTTAAAGAATGACATCGTGGCAGTGCATGAATAAGGTTTGTTCATCATAGAACTTGGTTAAAATTCTAAGTGTCAAATATGTTTTGCCAACTACCGTAACACTAATGTGTATTTGCTGATGCCTTATTATTTTAAATAAGTCGTTTTACTGCCTGTCCTCTAACAGACTGCGTGGAAAGGCCGGGTTTTATGAGGATGTGCCATTTTTCGAAATGCGTATTTAACATTTTGATTTATTTGGAGTTATTCCAGCCATCATGTGTATTTGACGGTTAATTCTGTAGAGCTGATGTGTGCTAGTCAAAGGAATTCCATTTACCCAATATCAGACCAGCTTAAACTTGTGTTATGACCTAAATTGAATTATCCGCAATTCCTTTATGACAGACTTCAAATTGTATAACATTTGTTGTTGATTCCCATATCCAAACTACCTACAAACAGGTTATCAATTTTGTTTCAGTGTGATAGTGGAACCAGTGTGTTTGGCATGACAACAAGATTTCAAACTGACCCGCCGTATGTGATGCTTCTTGGTGCTCCCTGTTCGGTGGCGTCAGAAGCAACTGCACAAGCCTCTTACCTCTGGAATGTTACACAGGTATAGTTATTTAGTTTTGTTTCTAATAAGTTTAAACTAGTCTCAAGAAAAGCTGTAGAATTTTCAGATTAAAAATAGTTTAATTACAAACATTGAACACCAGTTTTCTCTGTCTTAAATTAGCCCATCTTCTAATCTTCGTGAAGAGGTATGTAATTGTCTGTATGAATACCCTTTACCAATTTCAATTAGATTATTATTCTGAAGCTTAAACGGATTTTAAACCCATAAACAACATAAACATAATGGAAATTGTTGTATTTAAGCTTTAAGAACTTAATTTCAGTTTCCAAGAAACTGGCTAATTTGATACATACAACTATTTACTATATATTTTTTGGTAATTCAATTCCGAGGCTAAAGGTATTATATTTTAGTCCTAATAATTTAAACTTGCTCATTTAACTTTACTTTTTATTCTCAGCATTAGCAAATGGTTTGAAACTGGGATGGAGTTTAAAGGTGTATATTTAGAATTCAGGATAGACTACTTTAATGTCTCAAATTTGGTTGATATTCATTCTTACAGTACCACTTTATATAATATTAATGACTGAACAGGAGAAAATTTCCAAAACCTTTTATACTTATCAGTACAATTTAGAATATTTTGTGAGTGAAGTTCACTGCGTTAGAAACGCTATGACAACTTTGGCTTTGAGTCATTTATTTACTTTAACTTTGACAGTGTAAGAATATTACAGTCACCATAGTGACTGGTCGCCATTTCAGCCAATCAGATGCTTGAGATTTGAGAATGATCTCCAGATTTAGTTTTATGATCTTGGGCACAGGCACCTTTATCGCTGTCTTCTGTGCTTTAATTGCCAATCTGTACATGAACTTAAGAGTTTTACATAAAGGTCATTCAAGCACTGAATAAAAGATGAAGAGATAATTTTAAAAACCGGTTGCTGTGTTCATGACCAGGACACTAAATATTAAATCAGCAAAATCACGATGGTAAGAAATAGAGACTCTCAATTCTGTAGAAGGAAAGTTAGCTAAGGTTTGGAAAATAAATCTAGGAGAGAGAAAAGCATGGGTGGGAATTTTATAAATGTTTAGCCGGGAATAGTTCGTTAATTAAATTTTGCGTGCTTAAACATTAACGTAAACATTCTTTATAGTTTTAACACAAATACTTTGTTTCCAATAAGGATTTAACTGAAAACATTATTTTATAAAGATTCGTGAAATATTGTATACATCGGACTTGCTCGGCCATTTCATTTCATTTTTAATGCCAGTGAGCTCTATCCTCAAAATTGTGTTACACTCTTACTTTTCGACAGTCAAATACTATAGTTCGATTTTGACCCCTGAGCTGTGACCTTTCGGACAAGTCCACTGTTATAATACTATATTGGTAAAGTGCGTCATTTTACAGGGTTACCGTTAAATTACTTTACTTATATGACATTAAAACCTGTTCAAAGCAGCAGATATTTAGTCACGACGCAAAAGCTCAGTGGATAAGATATCGGGCTATGAAGCAAAACATTGCATGTTCGAATCCAATAAAAGTAACATTATATATTTGTCTTTCATTTCCTATCTATAATTTTAATTTAGTTCTTATGATATTATTTTTCGGCGTTAGCTGTCTAAGCTCACTTTTGACCTAGTTTTTCGACCAATGAAATGTTGTAAATAATACTCGTATTCTCTTATTATGCAGAGGGAAAATGAAATAAACTATTTCGATTGGTAGCTATTCACACCAGAGAGGCATCTAGCAGGGTGGAGAGGTATCTAGTGGGATTTTTATTATTATGCAGCGGAAAAATCAAATAGATTATTTCGATTGGTTATTAGTGGGTGTTGTATTGGAGAAAAAAAACATATTTACGATTTAAATAACCAGTTAAGTCAATATTGATGGCTTAAATACAATTTTATATGGAATATTTTTGGGTGTCAGCTAAACACTTGCATACAAGTTTACACAGTGTAAAACGAAAGAGAAGTGTAGATATTTCTAGTTCTTACTGGTTTCTTTCTAGTTCCTTTGATACTGATTGTTAATATCAAGTACAAAAATACAGGTTCATTGTAGTGTAGTGGATGACACTCTCGCCTCCCAAGCGAAGGCCCCGGGTTCAATACTCGGGAGGGACACTTTTTTTAAAGTTAATTGACGTAAAAGTTGGTAGATTTCGCTCTTGTAACAGGCTGTTTGTATTTGTTTTTATTAAATTTCAAGGACATTTATTCATCTTGAGTTCTAACTCTACAAGATGTATTTTATTGAAACTGAATAAATGTAGATCAAGACTTAATGTAAGACATTGCTTCTTTAACCGACTTGTTATCACTGTATGAAATTGTTGCAACAGCTTGAACATTTTTTTTTGAAAGACACTTTCAATGAATTTATGAGTTGTCATGATTCGGTCGCTTAATCTCTAGGTCATACTAAGAAGGCAGGGAGGGTTCGTCAACAGCTATAACAAGTAAAATAAAATAACTAAACTGTGTCTGCTTCGCCTCTCTGTATTTCTTTCTTTCTTATATACGTGTATATATAAATATTTTCCATCAACGCCGTTTATCTTTTTTAAAGATATTTCTTGTTAATAGTTTGAGCTGTTTTATCTTTATTTTTGCAACCCCTTTTAATTTTGTTAATGTTCATTCCATTCTTAACAATATAATTATTTTTGTTGAGCAGCTTGCCCTGACCCCATACACCTCCGTACCAAAGAAGCGTTGGCAATTGTGAATCCTGGCGTTCTGTAAACACTTGTTGTTACATTCTCTTTCTTTTATAATTTACAGAATTCAAAACCACTGTGTCCAATGTTTTGCATCGCCCCAAAACTTTGTTTTGAGTAAGCATCGGTCGCGATATTTTATCAACACGCTTGATGAAAACTTACTCGAAATGTGTATGGTTTAATGTCATTTGTGTCGGTGTACATAAATGTATTGAAAAAATGACATTAAAAGCGAAAAAAAAATCTCCTCATGGGATTCGAACATACAACCGTTATGTCATATTACCAGAAATCAGTAGCGTTACTGCCACGGCCATGAAACCTTTTATGATAAAACTGTACAATTTCAACATAAAGAGCTATGATGGGAATATCTTACATCCCTATTTTGTGGAATATTCCAAAAATCTTTAAATACAAAAGTACATTCACGGCTCAGTGCGTAAAATCGGACTATACTATAATTGCATTTACACAAACGTATCTATAAATCTCTATATAAAATCCTGTGTATACAACAACGTGCGGCGTTTCTTGTGTGACCTTGTTTCAGGCCAATAAATTTTGTAAATAAATTCTTAACAAAATATATTGATATATTACATAACGTAGTTTTATTTATATCAATATTTTTTACTACGCTCTTCCATCGTAAATTATCTGTGCATTTTTATTACTTCAGAATCTGTACAATTTTAACACACGGAAGCTAATGCTCGAAGATTCTTTTGATGTTATACGTTATTCTCTTATACGATATTTATCGCAAGCTGCATTTGATCGTTATAAATAAACTTGTCATTTGTTTGTTTAGAATCAGTTCTCATTATAAGCGATGTCTCGATGGAGATATTATCTGGGCAACACGAGCATGTCACTCTAGACCTCCATTAACCCATTAATGCATTTGATATTAGAAGTACACAGTGCTGCAGTAGTATTTCATTGCGAAATAATTGTTTTACTTCAGTTAATTAGTGGCCTATTATAGACCCGGTCATTACTCTGGTTATCTGGTCATCTTTCACATAAAAATAATGTTTTACAAGTGTTAGCTTTCCAAAAAGCTAGTCGGTCATTAGCACAACCTTTTAACAAGACGGCAGAAAAGTTTGAATTTTAAGGCATTTTATTGGATGCCATACAAAAATTAAGTTTACTTATAGGTATTTCCTCTTTCGAATGAGATGTACTTAATCTGGTGATAAATCTAACCCTGTTTGCGAACAAGTTAATAATTTACTTGGAAGTAAACCAAAATGGAAAAGTTTGTCAAACAATATTTTTGTGTCAGAAAGTGTTAGAAAGCAACAATTATCAAGCTGTAAATATATATCCAAAGCTACAGAATATGTTAAAAACAAAAGTTTTTTCACAGTCATAGGGTGGGAGAGAAAAACGTGAACATTCTGTCAGGGACTCACAGGTATGATAAAATTGTACTTTCTGATCTAGAACAATATCGTTAGAATGTTGGTATTCACTTAGTATGTCTCATGACTTCGAATAACAACCTAACGCATTGAATTCAAATTCGCAAAAAGTATGCACTACAGCGCCGTCTTGTTTTGTTAAAAGCTTATGCCAATGACCGACTAGCTTTTTGGAAAGCAAAATTTTGTATTGACTATTATTGACAGTTTCATGACCCTATTTGATACTTCTGCAAAAGTATGTGTGTTCGCATTTTCCAAAGATTAATTTGTTGATTCAAAACCAAATTACAACTATGTAAAGCTTAAACTTGCAGTGTCTATTATTTTCAGTTTCATTACCCGATTTAAGATTTCTGCAAAACTGTGTGTTCTGGTGTTCCAAAGATGATTTTTACATTCAAATCCTTATAAAACTTTAGCAACCAGTTGATAAGTGGCAAAATGCAAGATAACCGTTAAGCAAAATTATCAAGAAAGTACCGACGGATGTATCCATATCGAGTTAGCGAAACCATGTAAAACATTCCCTGGAATACCTCAGTCTGATCCCCGAGATTCACAAAATGCTGCACAAGTTCGTAGATTCGTGGCCAGCAAAATAAGTTGCTGATCTCTTTTCATTGTTCTCTACACATTTTATTTGCTTTGGTTTAATAAATTTGTAAGCTGTACATCTTTTGTTTATCATACACAGTGTACATTTACTAGACAAAATCCATGTCCCTTTATATGTTAAATGTTCGTTGTCGGAAATATCTTTATGAGTAATAAGCCTAGCTGACAAGAAGCTGAAGAGAGGATTGAAGAATAGGTACAGACTCCAAATGTGACGTCCTTCAACAGCGAAGCCTCAAGGTTTTTTTAAAGATAACGACTGAGTAAGAGTCTATCCATAAATAACGACTGAGTAAGAGTCTAATTATCTAAATTATCCGTTCCGTCTGGAACGTGATCTTTGCTTTACATCACTGTTAACCAGTGTTCAGGAAGAAAGCTCAAGTTTGGTCGATTATAATATGTCGGTCATCAGGATGACCGACAATAAAAGGTGGCTTATCCAACAAAAGTATGCTCAACAACAACCAAAAACCTTGACACTAGATATTTGACTTATTTTCCTGGAATTAGAATAACGAACTGTGTGAATTATGATTGAGTATGAAAACTGAAGCAAAACTAAAGAAAGAAAACATATACAGTACTACGAAAAAAAAACACATTTAAAACCATTCTAAAAGAAGGCATTCAAGAATAAGATGAAAAAAGCGTTTCTTATAGTTATTCAAAATGATACCTGAAAAGTTGCGGTTTTCCGTTTTTCTGTTGTGCTGATAAATGCGCGAAGTATTTCCTAAAAATGACAGTTGAGAGCTTGTTAATAAACACTATGAGGAATCTCCACACACAGGCTCCTCACGCAGTCAAAAAGTATAGACTACTTTGAATTATTAGACTCAGTATTTTGTAGGAAAATAATTCGTATAAAACGAATCGTTGCGAGCATTTTCCACAGATGTGTGGTAATACAGTTAGAAAAAAACTTAAGACAAAAACCATATGACGTAAAATACGCATTTTGAAACCATTCTAAAAGCCATACATGCAATTAAAAGCTGAATATATGTCTTAACGCCGATCCATCCATATACTTTATATTATTAATTGATAAAGCATTTAAACACATAATACTATGTATAAGGTTGCAAAATGCAATATCAAAAAGAAACGGATGATCCAAAATAAAAATAAATATCTAAAACGCGGAATGAAGTCCCTGTGAATCGAACCCGTGTCGAATAAAAGTTGAGCCAGAGCTAGGACGCATTAACCACTGCGTTGTCGAGAACATGCGACATGAAAGAGTGCAAACTTACACTTTTAACGTAATAATGGTTGTAATTATTTTTGAGCCAATTACAATGCAGTATTTTTCAAATATTTCGAACCTTATTTCTCATAAAGTCTCATAAAGTCGCGCGTCTGGAATGTGTTTATTATAGGTCGATTTTCTACACAATATTGTCCGAACATTTATTGATAAACATGTATAGTTCGTGAACGATCTTCTACAGTGTTCAAGAAGGCGTGAGTTAGAAAGTCCGAGGAAACGAAAATCATTGAAATATTTTAGCTCTGACTTTTTTGGCTTATGATAATCTTCTTACGTCTGTTATCACATAGGCGGCCAGTTTAGATCCAGATCATCCTTAAAATCAATGTCATCAGTATTTGCACTTTCTCTTTTTTGTCACAAATAATCAAGTGAATCCAAAGACCTATATTATATATATATAGGTCTTTGGTGAATCTAACAGCGAGAAGTGTCGGTCGTGCTCAGACGGCACGGATGAGCCCGTTGATGCGGATATAAATTATTTTGCCATGCTATAAAAGATTTATTTATGAAGTAACGGGTAAAATGGAACTTCCAAGGATGAACCCTTGTTTCTCAACGCAAGGACAGACTCACGTTTTTCTTTCCTGAGAGTCAGTTATGTTCACATGATGTTTTCAGAAAAAAATGCATAAATCACTTCCTAAAATATTCTCTCAGTTCATGTTTACGAGCCATTGAATGACGAAGCTAATTTCAGTTTGACTATTGATTTTGTGCATACTCATGTATGGTATATACGCGGCGACTGTTTTGTCAAAAATAATTTCGACCATTATATACGTTATAGTTTATTTGGAGGCTTGTACGAAAAATTAAACGGTCGCCCAGCTGCGCTGGGCCAGACCGTTTAATTTTCGTACAAGCCTCCAAATAAACAATAACCTATACTTAATGTGCCTTTGACTGTGTTTACGTTCTATTAATAACTTATAAATTATATTGGCTGACCAATAGTTCTATTATAGTGGTATTGTATGATTTCTTACGATAAAATCAAGGTCACAGAAGCAACTAAAAGGACATCACAATTATTGCACATTTTCTACAGATACATTACCAAACTCGCTAGGAATGTTTGTAAAGACTATAGGAATCATGACTAATTCAAAAGATGCATCCAGTTTCATTCTGTAGTACTCGAACGATTGTTGTGAAAAGAAATCTGAGGCCCGTAAGACCATCAGAAGCCTTGGTTCAGATATTTTTATTGTATTCCAGTACCCATGGAACTAATCATAGTCTTAGCCAGAAATCGAGTTAGGCACACGACCATAACTATTAACAATAGGGCCATAACGATGTAAAACACTAAACCAATGTTCATATTTAACCGATTATATTAATTTAATTTCTCAGTAGGGAATTTACCCTTCAAGTGTCACATAATATGAGATTCACCATTTTCAGCTATTTTTATGGATTTGCAATTAAATTCTAGACTGATGTTCCTTTGGAAACTGTAGATATTTTATCAAGAGTAAAAACAAAGGAAACAACATCGTTAGAATGGAAATCCTCTCCGATGACAGAGGCAATGCTCTCTTTAAGTTATTTAAATACAGATCCTTAAGTAGTTTTATGAGATTCTGTAATAATAGGACTACTTGTTCTGTACATCCCCGTGTTGTTGTTACTTCCCAGTTTTATGTCCCTCCCGCCTCTGAACGAGGACATTATGGTGTGGACATACCAGCTTCCCATGGTGGAGGAAGACCCCAGGTGCCCCTCCGGGCCATTTTCAGGCTCGAGCGGGCACCTGGGTAGAACCAGCGACGTTCCGCAAGCTAGCTGGTTAGCTTCCTCACATGAAAGATCTTTACCCTGGTAGGTCTCGAACTCACAGCGGTGAAGCGCAAGTGATTTTCAGTCAGAAACCTTAACCACTCGGCCACGGACGCCCCCTGTACATCCCCTTTAACCCCCGATCTTTTTAAATGTCTCTGGTTTTACGAAGACACAAGGGAATTTTGACGTCAAAAAGAAGAAATGATGTTACGTATCATATCAAATACTATATATTTCAAGTTTGAGCACTTTTCTTTTATTTCTTACTGAGAAATAAGAAATAATATGATTGATGTAGTTTGACGTTGTAAAAATTAAGGTTACGATCTTTATCAAAGCAACTATTGAAAAGATAAAATTCCTAATAAGCTATGTATTAATTTTGATTAATGTATGATAACTTTTTTTTATTACAAAGACGTTTACTTTTGAGTTGTAAAATTAACTGTGGAACATTTTGGCTAGAGTTATCCAAAATGTTGCTAAAATGTATTTCATGAAGTTGAAGGTCAAACAACTAGAAAATTGATCTCAATTTCTTGTTTTGTTTTAAGACCAATCGTTTGCAGGAATAACTTATTTATCAGCACCTTTTTCATTTAAATGAGTTACCTTCACACCGAATTTTATATTTACATCCCTTTAAATTAAAGGCTATTCTAATTTCTCTCAGTTGAAGGTCAAGCAACTAGAAAATTTATCTCAATGTCTTGTTTTGTTTTAATAGAAACCCTCGTTAGCAGGAATAACTTATTTTTTAGCACCTTTTTCTTTTCAATGAGTTACCTTCACACCCAATTTTATAATTACCTCCCTTTTAAGTAAAAGGCTGTTAGAATTTCATGCTGTTGAAGTTCAAGCAACTAGATAATTTATCTCAATTTCTTGTTTTGTTTTAATAGAACCCTACGTTAGCAGGTTAACCATAAACATTATTTATCGGCATCTTTTTCATTTAAATGAGTTACCTTCACACCCAATTTTATAATTACCTCCCTTTAAATTAAAGACTGTTCTAATTTCTCTCCGTTGATGGTCAAGCAACTAGAATCTCAATTTCTTGTTTTGATTTATAGGACCACTCGTTAGCAGGAAAAACTTATTTATCAGCAGCATTTTTCATTTTAACGAGTTACCTTCACATACAATTTTATAATTACCTCCCTTCTAATTAAAGCCTGTTCTAATTTTGATCTTGCTTTGTAGGTAAATTCTATTGGATTTATTTAAGGAAACGATCATTAAAGATTACAAAGACATTAAATGATTGGTTCCAAGAAAAGATTTTATAATCTCTCCTCACATAGGGAAGAATCAAAACTATCATACATTATTCACATTTACAGTAGATCAAAATAAAACTTTTGTTGCGTATATATAAGATAATAGACTTTAGAAGTGTTTCATAAATTAACTAAGATTCGGGTTTGTTAAAGAGTTACAAAACAACTGTTCAGTGTATCGAATATCCATAATTCTAAACCACTTAATAACATGGGTTTCGGGTGAGGACTATAGATCTTTGAGAAGTTCTTAATCTTAGTATTTTTCAAAAGTTAAATGAATTTAAAGATTATATGGATCAAGGATATGTTTGTCTAGACAAATTACCCCGTACCAGCAACCCATTGATAAAGTCAATGTTTGTGTGCAACGTAGCGGCCTTAAATGTCTCATAATTCAAATAAATCGGAATTGAAATACGTTTAAGTCGGTTTACCGTCTCGCATAATGACGGTAAAGTTTATCAGGCATATCAGCGCAACGATTTGGGGGCTGTCCCGGCTAGTCGGTACGGACAATTTGGGGCTGTCCCGGCTAGTCGGTTCGTAAAGATTTGGAGGTTGTCCCGGCTTGTCGGTACAGAACGATTTGGGGCTGTCCCGGCTAGTCGGTACGGATCAAGGAATAATGTGGCTTAGCGCTGTTGCAGATGTGGTTTTATTCGCAGTCTGAGCATATATCATTGTACACGGGTACCTGGGTCTCAATTTACATTGTGACAGAAATATTTTTAGATAATCGAACGTGATACCAGGCTAATAAATTATAATTTTATGTTAATTCATATTGTTTCAGCTGTCACTTGCATCAGCATCGCCAATTCTGTCTGACCGTACAAGGTTTCCACGATTTTTCCGCCTGGCCCTACCGGATCAGCTCCTAAATCCAGCAAGAATCGAGCTGATGAGACTATTCAATTGGACTAAAGTAGCTACAATTAACCAAGCGAGGGAGTTCTTCTCAGCTGTAAGTCATAGTCTGTATTGGAAGACAATTGTAACCGATTGAAAACTGTACTAAAAGTTTAACATTATTCTTCACTGTCACAAGCTGGAAGCCGCCATTTTGTATAATCTGGGCATGCGCCGCTAAATGACGTCACTGTTTTATGCATTCCGTTTTGAGACATTTTTTGTCTTCTAATATACCTCACTAATCTGGATCTATTTGAAGGGTACATTTGACACTAACTGTAGTGTAAGTTTATGGTATCTTTTTCCGTACTAGGTAGATTTTGGCACGATTTTCCTTTCGGAGGTTGGCATGCTGTATGAAAACTGCCTCTCATCCTACTTTGAAATACATATTTTTAACTCGAGTGATCCTTTTAACGGAATTTCATGGAATTATGTATATTTTATGAATTTCTTCTGGAATGACATTGGTTTTATTTAAAGATTTTAATATGCTTACATATACGCACGCTGCTTGTCACTTAAATTTGCACAGATCATGACTGTAGTGTTAACCCATGAACTGGGTGACCTTATTCGTACAGCATAAAGGACACAGTTTGCTACAAGCTGATTCCTCGCCATTATTTAGTATGAAAAATTTCTGAGAAGGCGGTTTTGGTGATCTTTACAGCGTCGTTCATGACATTCAAAATTACACATGCATTTATCTTACCACCAATTGTTTTATTAATTGGAAATGGTTATTTAATGACGGTTTCTTTTTAAACTTACAGTCCAGATGTTTATTTAATAATAATTATGTGCATACATGTATATCAAAGTACTTAGCTAATGTCTGTTAGACTGCATGAAAAGAAAAGAATGATTATCCAATGGGTGGGAGTTTTGTAGAATACCGGTTGCGTTTTTGCAAAACTGAGCAAAACTGATACGATGTATCCGTCAGAAATAAAATCATTAACTTAATTAAGGAATGATTCTTATTTTGGTGCGGTTCATGCAGATTGGACGTGCACGCGAGAGCTGGCAAATCCATAAAGCGCGCTAGCGCTTTATGGTAAATTTGCCAGCTCTCGCGTGCACGTCCAATCTGCATGAACCGCACCAAAATAAGAATCATTACTTATATTTACATTTTATTCATTTTTTTCTTTAAATAAACTTAAGTCGAACGCTTTCAAAAATTAGTATTAAGTGAAAAGGGTGAGTAATACGTGGGAGTTTTCAATAGTAACAGCCATGACGTTACTGACGTCATTACGGGTCATGCGGTTCATGCAAAATGAACCGAATTTTTTAAACGAAGAAATCAATAGGAATGTAAATATCAATGAAATAAACAGAAGATCTAAATTATCTAAATGTCGAACCTTTTTCTCACGGAAACGCAATAAAATATCTCCATTAAATCTTTTTGCGTTTACATTACTTGTAACAATCATGCGACCGTTGACCCCGTGTTTTCGTTTCTATCTATACTAAAAGCAAAAGAAACTCACTTACATAATGCTCGTTTTGAAAACCCAGAATATATATCTGACTCATATCAGATTTTGTATAGATCTCCATTATAGCCAGGATGGTGGAAAGTCGTATTTCTATTCTTTAAGAATAAATCGTTTTATAATTTAGGTTACAGATGATTTTGTGCAGAGAGTTCAAGGTACAAATATAACCATCCTGACACAGGAGATCTTTGTCAGCAGTTCTACAGCAAGAATTGAAAATCTAAAGGTAACGTTTTCTGAGTGTGACTTTTTCTGATATACATGCATAAATCACTTTAAACACCCTTATACTTTATCATTCATTTTAGGTATTATTGACATTGCAGGTAAACTTGTATTAAGCAGCGACCCAAGGGAGTGACGAAAAAGTTGCTCCTTAACACAGGCGACTGTTTAAGACAGGTAAAAATTTGAACAAAAAGTCAGATGAGGAAATATTCACAAGGTTGTTTATGACAGGTGGTTGCTCAATGCTGGGGGGCTGCTTATGCAGGTTCAACTGTCTATAAATGTCAGTCAATGTCATACCTTCAATTGTCAAATTTAGAACACAAAAGATTGCCGAAGCAAGCATGCTTAAAATGATAAATTTTCAATATTATTTCGTATTGCTTTAGCATTCAGTTAAGTCACGAATATCACGCACCCAGTGATTGCACAATTAATTTTAGTCGCGGCACTTAGAACTAAAACGTAATTAGTAACTTCCTGGCGAAAGTCCGATTCTGTAAAAAAAAAAGCAAACAAACATCGTAATAAAGATTTTATTTTTTTTTATTTTTTATTCTACGGGTAAATAGCCTACGACAAAGTATAGTTTCATTAGAATGCAAAATATCGGTAGGTTGTAGAAACTCCAGCTGCCTAAAGTTAGATTAAATATTCTCAATCAAGCTTCTAGCGCATTATTCCAAACATGCAATTAGGCTTCAGTTTAATAAGGTATGTTTTATGAAACATTGCTGCGAAACGCAATACTATTTTTGGTATTTCAATAGATATGCGTTGACTATAACTTTAACGTTTAATCTTAACACGTAATAAATGTCTTACTTGTTTACGTATGAAATGTCTTACTTACTTACGTAAGAAAGGTCTTACTTGTTTACGTAAGAAATGTCTTTCTTGTTAACGTTAGAAATGTCTTACTTGTTTACGTAAGAAATGTCTTACTTATTTACGTAAGAAATGTCTTTTTATTAACGTTAGAAATGTCTTACATGTTTACGTAAGAAATGACTTTCTTGTTAACGTTAGAAATGTCTTACATGTTTACGTAAGAAATGACTTTCTTGTTAACGTTAGAAATGTCTTACTTGTTTACGTAAGAAATGTATTACTTGTTTACGTAAGAAATGTCTTACTTGTTTACGTAAGAGATGTCTTACTTGTTCAAAAAAAAAAGAAATAGATGCATATCAGGAATCGCCATACTCACAAAACGCAGCCTACCCACGCAGCGAAAAAGAAGAGAGGAAGAGAGAGAGAGAGAGAGAGCATGCTTGTTATAATTATTTCAATTCAAAAAGGACGCCACAAACAATTAACGAAAAAGGGAACCTTAGAACCTGTTCAAAATATTTCTTAGAACGAACGTTAACATTATTGCCCTCATTAGAAATATGCTGCTAATCTATAACGGAAATGTCTTACTTGTTTAATTTATTTCTAAGAACGAATGTCTTCGTTATTGCGCTCATAAGAAATATGGTGCTTATCTACACTTATGACCAAGATCATTAAACTGGAGACCAGTTTCCGTTTCAGCCAATTAGGTGCTTGAAATAAGAGATTGTCTACAGGTATAATAAAGAAAATAACATTGTTTTACACCGAAAGCCAAATTGGAATGCTAAATAACTTTTATTTTATGTCAGCGCACTTAAAATTAAGATATATTACCATTTCAAATTAACTTAAATTAAAGAAACAGACGGCAAATGTATGCGCTGGTTGAGAAGTGTTTTCTTTTCTCAAAATATCCAACGGGTGCCCTGCATTTCGTTACCTCGATACATTTTTAAATAGCTGAAAAAGACACTTTAAAAGCCACCCAACACGGAATACTCCATGCTCGGTTTAATTGAGCCTGTCCATGGGCAGTAATGGAAATGCACATTACTGTCCACCCCGCATAGTCCCGGCTTGAGCGAAACTCAGTATTTACACCAGATAAGAGCACAATTTCGATCAATCACAAACGTTGGCGGCGAACATGGAACCTCCGATGTTCCATATTTTCAGGTTAGATGAATCACAATTCCAAGATCAACGGCGTATGGTTCCTAAACAAAATAATGTGTTTGCCCTCAACGTTAAAAGAATGGGCGGAATCGAATAGAAAATTTGTCAGGAGATCTGAGAATATAAATAATTCATTTTCATTTTATAAGCCTCGAGTACTCTTGAAGAGGTTCTTCTTTTTATTATTTGAAATAGAGTCTTTAATGAGTTTTAATCAAATTACATTGATGAAGCTATGAAAGAGTACTTGATCAAAAATTCGTGGAATATAGCAGCAAGTGATCTTAATGAGTGCAAGGTTAACTTACGCCGTGGGGAATCAAAAATACTATTCACGAAAATTTTTAGAACGTGCGCGCGTCCTAGGACGAAAAAAAAGTTAATTTTTTCAAGATATTCTTATATTTTCCAAAAACCATATTGTGCTAGGAATGCGCGCTAATGAAAGCTTTCAACAGGTACACTTTGTGTTGCTGAGACTGGTCTAGTAAGGCCCTGAAAGTCAAAAAAGTCAACAAAGGTACCGATTTAAAGCTTTCATTAGCGCGAATTCCGTGCACAACATGTTTTTTTTAAGAAAATATAAGAATATCTTTAAATAATTCGCTTTTTCATCCTAGCACGCGTGAACGTTCTAAAATGTTCGTGAATAGTACTTTTGATTCCCCACGGTGACGTACAGTCTTAAATTCATTTACATTTGTGATCATATGGCGACAGTTATGAGAGAAAATAAAAAAAATATTATCACTTAATCAATGTGTTCTTCGTTATGCGCCTGAGAAAAACAAAGGAGAAGTCTTAATGTGCACTTAGCATTCAAATCGATGTAAATGGAACTCTGAAAGCCACCGAACACGACAAATATGAAAATATTGCATTCTCAGTTTGAGTCTGTTCAAGGGCAGTAATGAAATGCATATTACTGCCCACACCGCCTAGCCCCGGGTAGAGCGCAACTCAATATTTACACCGATAAACAGAACAATTTTGATCCATCCTGAACGATGATGTGCATATGGCGGTGAACATGCCTTGTACATGGGCTTGTGAAGTAAACGTTATACGGTACAAGTTTTTGAAGATTACTAAGTCTTATAATACGTGCAATTCTGTGTTCTGCTCCAATCAGGGCGGGTAATCAAACTGCACCTTACCATGCATTTTGTAAACATAAGTCCGCCATCTTGGATGAAAATTGGTAAGTTTTTTACTTTTACTCATTTAATAAATAACTCGTAAAATTGAGATATACCTAAGAACCTGCTACACATTTTCCCGAATCTTTTGGTACCTAGATGGAATATAAACTCCCAGTGGAAAACAATTTACCTCGGTCATGGAAACTGAATAATACTTATAATACGTGCAATTCTGTGTTCTGCTCCAATGGTTTCAAGTAATAATAAGAGGTAAATATTGTTAGAAATTTTCGTTACCGTATAACACGTCCATTTTCAAAACTCAGTGAAGTGCATGTCTACTTGTTATTATATACATGTATCTGATCACTTATTTAAGTGGATGCTTTTTTGGTTTCAAGTTAAGAGGTAAACATTGTTGAACATTTTCCCTTATTGCATAACACTTCCGTCTTCAAAACTCAGTGCAGTGCATCTGACGCATGTGTACTTGTTTTTATATATCTGTTCACTTAATTAAGTCGGATGCGAGTATAATCAGTAATCATTTTAAAACATGCAGTTGAAAAATTACGCGAAATGACATTAATGGCTACAACCTTTACAAATTTGTTCCTAGAAAACAATTAAATTTTAAAGCTCCCACTTTATAATTTGAAAGACTAACGCGAAAATCTGCGTTTACTAATTATCGGCATGTTATTATTCCTTTTTCTTTTGATATAAAAAATAAAATATGTTAATACATTATTTCCAAATTGATCTGGTTAATGTTTATAGCAATCCATAATTATAGAAGGAAATAATTATAATGGAATAGACAATAAATCCTAAATTAGTGTTTCCTTAATGAACACTAAATATCGCACCCTAAGACATCTGACCTTGTCTTTGATGTTAAAGATGTTAATGAATTATTGCACGTTCATTTCATTTTAAACCATTGAGATATTTATTGCAGTTTTTTTTTCCAGTTATTTTATTAAAATCACCAAGATGTAACTATGAAATTTATCTAATAGTATATAAAATATCATATATTCCAACCATTATTAAGGTAATATAAGTTAAGCTTACATGAACGCAATAATTGGTAACATTGCAAAAAATGACTTGAAATGAAATTGATCTTCACCTATCTTGCAACATTTGTTACTGTTTTTTATAGGGAATAATTATGTGTTTACCTCTTTTCATCAATGCATTGTACAATGCGTACTTTAGCGTTACCGATGTCATGCAGTGATGGTTACGTATATCAGGGCTATCAGATCAACCTTTTTGGGGTTTGTACCGGCTAGCTCAGTTGGTTGCGTCTCAGGAATGTATGGGCTAGGCGCTGTCGCCTTGACGGTGCGGGTTCGCTCCCAGCTAGAGGCACTATCATTTAAAACAAATGTTTTTGGTACAGGACATTTAATGAGCTGCAGTTATTAGGATTTTCAAAGACATTTAATCAGAGCTGGTCCAAGATCATAAAACAAAGATAAGAGACAGCCTCAAATCTCAAGCATCTGATTAGCTTAAATGGCGACCAGTCGCCATACCAACCAATCAGATGCTTGAGAAATGAGACTGGATTAAAATCTCAGTTTTATAACCTTAAGCCGTTATCAGTTATCATCTTTGAAGGTCGCTGAACACGAATCACTTTTATTTTGGTAACTTCATGGTAGGCTGAACCCGACGCTACACTCTGTGGCAAGAAATATCAAGAAATATGCATTTCCATTACTGCCCATGAACAGGCCCAAAATATGTGTCATGTTCGATGGCATTCAAAGTTCTTTTCCATCTATATATTGAATGCGAATTTCTCTTCAAAGGAGTAGAGTGAATGTTCAAGAATTGTCAAGAGATTTAGATTGACATTAAAAAACCATCTCCCGGAAATTATGATTTCGTTTTACAGAATCACGATGCTCGAATTATAGTGACAGCTATGTACGAAGATAAAGCCAGGGTCGTGTTATGCGAGGTATTTCAGTAATGGTTTGATGTTGTAAATTATTTCTTTGACGTATTGTGCTTGCGGGTTATATGCGTGTGGGAAATATTGTGATACAATTTGTACAAAACATGTACATAATTTACAAGGAAACATTTAAGGTACTAGACCTTTTGTCGTACACAGGTTCGATAAAAAATGAGAAAAATCTCCCAAATGTCAAAAAGGCTGTTCAATAAAATCATGCCCAAAAAGATCTTATAAATATATGTTTATTTTACATAAGTTAAGAAAAGTTAGATCAGTAAAGGGAAAACAAAGCTAAATGCAAATTTTCCCTACCAATCTATTCACATCCAAACACAAAATGTAAGCAATTTAAATCATCAATTTGAATGCATCGCAGGAGTAATAAGTTACTGACAACAATCTTTAAGGTCATTTTGTCTACCACATGTAACAAAGATGAGAAATTTGAAATAGACTGTGTTTGACCTTGTCATTCCCTGGTCGCGTAAATAGATGACAAAAATAATAAAACTAAATGCTGATTTCTCTCTTCTAGTTGAGAGTTATTTTACATGTAAAGTATCTAATATATTGTTGTCAGTATCATATTACCCAGGCTGTCATTTACATTATGTTTAATGTTACTTAGATTTTGTGTTTGGATGACAAAACCAGCAACAATGCTGATAATAATTGAACTCGATCATTTATCAGTTTATTACAGCTGTTTATATTTATTATTTACGTTTATTTCGTAGGCGTACAAAACTGGAATGTACGGTAGTAAGATAGTATGGATATTTCCTGGTTGGTATACGACCACGTTTTGGAAGATTGATCTGGATACCGTTGGCTGCACTGCAGAACAGATGTCCGAGGTTGTGGAAGGTTCCTTTGTGACCGGAGCCATGTACTGGAACCCAGTCGAAGAGCGCGGCATCGCTGGGCTCACCTGTAAGTCAGATGTATGGATGAGAGATTTATGATCACTCAAGCGCTGAAAAATACTTTATAATGAGTTTGAGAAACAATTATAGTACTTCTATATCAAATAAGTTGTTCGGTATTAAAAGGCAATCGTTGAAGGAAGTACTATAATACTGGTTAATCATCAAAATACAAAATAAAACAATATCTTATATAGATTTCAGCAAAAGTAAGCATAGAAACATGTGCCTTATGTGATATTTTCAGCATTTTGTGTTTCGCTATTATAAGAAATAACTCAGCATTATATTGCCTTTTCTACCATTATTTACCTTTACTTCGTTTACCTTTTTGTTTTGACGGTGATAGGGATTTATGACTCTGCAAAGGTTTCTGGAGGGACATGAACAGGACGTAGAATCGTACTCAAGTTTCTCTGGTCTCTTGAGGATCCACAGTGTTCGCTTGGCAATTAAATAACCCTATCATGTTTAATTTGTGTGCGAGATCTTGTGTGCAAGATTGTTAAGTTGATAAGCTGGTGTTAATACACCAAGACAACTTGTGCTCGTTTATTCATATAAAAAACGTTTGGAGCAACTTAGTTTGTATATCCAGTGGCAAAATACTTAACCACTTATTTTTTATGTCCTTAGGTTTCCATTTTCGTTCGTTTTTAAATAATCATATTCAATACCCATGCTCGTTTTAACATTTCCTCTCAGCTTTTTTGCTGTGTGGGTTGTCTGTGTTTCTGAAATGGTTTGGTAGTCAGTCCCGAAGGTAAATGTTTACTTCATAGATTCTGAAGAAACAAGAATCGATTTTTTCGAATGTAGATCAGATTGCCTTTATTTGCTAGAAAAATTCACATTATACTCATTTACATTCTCATTTCCACTGTCGTGTAAAATGTTTTACCTGCCTTGACGCTTGTAAACACTTGAGTCATGCGCTGAGACTTTTTCGAACTAATACATGTGTTTATATTAGAAAAAAGTCATACTTGATTATTCACCTGCTAAACTTAAACATTAATAAGAAACCAATTAGTAGTTATCATGGTTATATTGACTAATATTATATGATTTTCAAATTGAACATTCTATCAATAAATCTTGAATAAATATCCGATAGTCGATCAAAGTAACCGAGCAAGTTATAGAAAAAGAAATTTCGATCATCGTTTTTATCAATAATAATTAAAAAGAAAGCATTTATTTTGGGTCGTGACTTGTAAGAGCTTAGCTGTGAAGAAAATAGCCATCTTGTCGTGTTTTCTAATGAAAATGGAAACTGCATTTATATTAAAGGTACCTGCGAAATCACCGGTTTGCGTAATAGAAAAGTAAATACGAATAAAAAATGCAAGGATAATAGTTTGACATCTTTCTGCCTTAAATTGACATACACGGCCCAGTCATCGAAAGAACTTAAATAAGATAAATAAAGTGATTTCGTAAATTTACTTCTTTTAATCCTTATTGGGCAACTTTAAAAGAAAAAGTAATGTTTAACATAAACTGACCGTCAATGAACTCTTCTCTTCAGTTGGTCAACGTTTAAAAATATTTTAACAGTCTGCAAATTTGCAGTAAAGAGAAAAAGGCTTGATGGCGTCACCACCGGAAGTGTGTTCCTGGTCATCGTCATGGCGATTGTTTGAAAATTCGTCATAAGCAAAACTTTAAATGCAAGGTCATACTTTTTTATAAATCAGTTAATACGGGTAGTAATTTCCGAAGCGGTAACTTTCTATTATCAAGGGTTTATATTACAGGAAAAATCAAAAATGATAATTATTCAGCAGGATATCCGTGCCCAAGGTCATAAAACTGAGCATGGAAACCAGTCTCAAATCTGAAGCATCTGATTGGCTGAAATGGCGACTGGTCGCCATTTCAGCCAATCAGATGCTTGAGATTTGAGACTGGTTTCCAATTTCAGCTTTATAACCTTCAACCCCGTAGTTACATCAATTCAATGACAATTCAGCTTCAGGTCTTTATAGTCTGTTTTCTTTACAAAAATAAGCAAAATGGTAATGGAAATAACACATTTTGCGACTAAATTAGCAACAGAAGGAAAATTTCGAATTCAAATTTACAACATATTAGCTATGACAGTTCTGATTAGACAATGCTTGTTTTTATTTTCCTTTTTCATAATTTCGGCACATTCAATAATGAGGCAAACAATAAAAATGGGGATTATTTACTTTGCGAGAAATGTAGAGTAAACTTTGGATTCACACAAAAAGGATCTAAACTGTTCTCATAAACTGTGTGCTTAAAAGAATGTTTCTCTTTTGTGAACGGAGACCAGCGATTTGTGATGGTCTTTGTCTACATTTGTTGCATATTTGGTCATCGTTTTGCACATTGAATTCTGCTGATTTTTTGGCGAACTTCTATTAACATAAGATTCACTTAATTTATGTTGCTTTTGGACACTTTTTGAACATGAACATTCAAGTTTTATTACTATTATAATTCTGATTTTAGTTTGGTGGCTCTTAATCTTTTTATTCGCATTAGATCTATTACCTGCAAAAAAGTTTGGTCCGCAAGTAATAAAATAAAAAATGGGAATTTGAAAAATACAACTTCGTCATTCTTCAAAAAAGATGAGAGGAAAAAAGAGCATGCGTTTATTATACGATCAGTTTAAACATGAATTCAGCGACAATAAATAAACACGAAACCCTGAATGGCCAAATAGCAATTCATCATACCACTAAATGTTTAAACTATCATCCACACATTTACCTCAAACAACACGTACAAGTTGACAAGCCACCTATCTGACAATGATAAACACAAATCACAAAAATAAATATGTAGATAGCAACATATTCAAGTGAAATCTATATTATAAGGTGCTTAATGACCTTGCACTCTACGCATCTGTAGAAGCATTTGCCTGCATTGATTCTCTTCTTTAAAACAAATGGGGCGCGTCACGGAAAAAGGTACCTTCGGACAATTGACGTCAATTCTTGAAATGACGTTATAAGTTGAGCAGACAACAAAACTTATTATGCAGTTCTCGGTTGAAATAACACGTTAATGACAAAATGTGTAACAAAGTCTCAAGTAAATATGAGAAATAATAGATAATTGTAAGTTCTTTCCAAATATAGTAACAACTTGAAAGTCGAAAAATATTACCTATTCCCGTGTCGCGCTGCAAATAATGTCATTTTTATCAATTACAGCAAAGGAGTTCCTGGCTCTCTATCTCAAGTATCCTACGTATAGACCTGAGATGAAGGACAATGAACAATTAGCATACCATAGTTATGATCACATCTGGATTGCGGCATTGGCATTAAATTGCACTATACAGAGACTTAAAGACATGGGTAAGTTATATTCTTGCATACCGGATAAGTATTTCCGCGTGATTTACCGGAAAAGTAAATCTAATCTTTTCACTGAGGAAAAGATACTACATAAGTGACGTCACGTCTTCAAGTATCTAACGTAATTTATTCAAGTTAGTGACGTCATTTACAAAACAACGTTTGCGTAAACGTCAATATTTCAGCATAAGGAAACAAACTCAAGTCTGTATACATATACACAAATGTTATGAACAGTAATAGGTATGCAAGAAAAAGTATCTAGCATGAGAAATTCGGTAAAGATAGAAAAATCTGTCACTTCGGGTGAACTGTTTTGACGGGAACTCGGCAGAGCCTCGTTCCCACAAAACCGTTCCCCCTCGGTGACAGATTTTTCCATTTTTACCTCACACTCGTGCAAGATACTTATAATGTTGAACCTGAATACACTGCGCTTTTAAAGGATCTGACCGACAATCGATCATACATACACGCATATTCCTATGAAATATTTTACTGTAACAGTAAAGCAGAAGTTTTATACTCGGTTATTCTGATATTGAGATATCTAAATATGTATATTGTTAAACAATATTTATAAGAAGATCAAACAAATTTACATAGATAGTGTAAAATGTACTATCACGTTTCTGCAAAACCGTATTTGTAAAACAACATATTCACTGCCCAGACATGGAATTGAATTACTTATGTAAGGATGATATAGAAAACAAAGAGTAATGTCATTCAATACATTTATACCACTTACAAGAAACCTGTTGGAATCAAAAGTCAGCAATCCTGTACGTAAGATATCCGTAGCTACTTGGATTTATAATGGAAAATTCTTGTTTCCTCGTCACAATATTGAGCATCCTGCAAAATTGTTATCAATTCAAAATATAGGTTAATTATTTATCAAGCCTTTATCGGGTCGATAAAGTAAAATGTAGAACATGATAACAATGAACAATAACAAGTAAATTGTATGTCTATGTTTTAATCCAGTTGTTTGATTAAAACCATTAAAATCTCACATCTCATATTTTCGGTTGTGACCTTTTTAGACGATCTCTTTTCAACACAATTGCTGAAGAGATGCTTTTAAAATAACCCACAATTTAACAAATAGATGACACGCAAAGCTATCTAAATTGGGTAACGCGGATATAACACGTAAAAGATGAAGAATAGTTATCGAGTGTAAAGTAAAGTGTATTCATAAATCCATGCTCTCTTCTCCTCTCTACTTTTTGGCTGTGTGGGTAGACTGTGTTTTCTGATCTTGGCGATTTTTCTTCCTACTGAAATTAATGCACGTCAATGTAGTTCAGGCCATTCAGTTAAATGGACATAATAATAAACGTCTAAACGACATCAGTATTATGGACAAGATATTTAATGGATAAATTAAAATACGTGTATTTCTTATCAGAAAAAGAACATTTCTCAGCAGACAAGGTAAAAAAATAATAAAAAAAATACACGTATTGCTTGTTGCTGATCTGTTTTTATACTGTTACGAAAGAGATTTTATGTTATATCTTTCTACCGAACATCAAAATGACATTATTACAACCTTTAAGAACACGTCGAGGTACCTTGATGATTTGTTGATATAGATAATAACCATTTTCAATCTCTGGTAATAAACTTTACCCTCATGAACTACAACTTAATAAAGCAAACACTTCGGACAAGCAAGCAAACTTTCTTGATCTTAATCTTTCTATAGAAAATGGATACGTTACTACTAAAATATATGATAAAACAGACGATTTTAATTTAAATATGGTAAATTTTCCGTTTCTAGACAGCGATGTTCCTCGTGCAACATCTTACGGGGTTTATATCTCACAGCTTGTTCGCTTTTCAAGAGCTTGCAATGATGTTAATGATTTCAATGAACGTAATCTTTGCATAACATAAATACGATTAAAACAAGGTTATCGGCATCATAAATTAAGGAAAACCTTTTGCAAGTTTTATCGCCGATATCCAGATTTAATTCAACTACAAGTGTAGTTTAAAATCATTACTGCGACAAGGTATTTCACAGCCAGTTTTTTATAGGGATTAAATTTATAAACTTAAGGAAATAAAAGGCAATATTAATTTTCCCAGGTTATTCGTAAAACCCATCTGTAAATTCAAAAAGAAAGGTTACCAACATGATATTCTACAGCACTCTGCAGGCCTTGTGATTAACCCATCTACAGTTGATCACTATGCTTACCTCTTTGGTTGCACGACGGTGGCAGGGGTTTTAGAGGTTTTGAAGGCTTATGGGGAAATCTTTTCTTTAAAGAACCTAAAGGCTCGATTTGTTTCTTTTATCTCTGTCATCGTGTTCTTGCTAATTTGACTCCAGGGGTTCTGGTCTCGGTAAGATTATCGAGTACTCGCCCATTCGGCTTTGCAATGCTATTAGCTTCTTATGTTTTATATGTTTGTGTGCTTTTGCATGCAATATTGTTGACCTGATCGGTGGGATGGAGTCATTTCACCAAGACAACTTGTACTTGTTTGTTAATATGAGAACCTGTTGGGACAAGTGTAAGGTTGGTGCACCCTAGAACCTGGTTTAAACCCCCAGTGGCAAATTGTTTTGCCACTTACCGTTCCAAGGCGGTATCCCCAAAGGTCCTCTGTTTATTGTTTGTGGCGTCCTATTTGAATTGACATACTTATATCAAACATGCTCTCTCTCTCTGCCTTTGTTCTTTTTCGCTGCGAGGGGAGGCTGTGTTTTGTGAGTGTGGCGATTCCTGATGCATATTATTTTAAAAATTTATTAACAAATACCATATTGGCAAATACAATAAAATACAATGGCATGCACACAATACACAGAAAACGACTATATATTTAACACATCGATCAGAAATCACCCAAACTAGTCGAAGCATTAGAATGTACACCAAGGCACAAACAATTACATGTTCACTCAAACCTAGACAACACACAAGAGACTAAATCCAAACCAGTAATTAACATGATTAAAGACGATGAAGTAAATACATAACAACTGTCTTTGATGCTGAAGCTAATTCGATGCTAATTGCTTTCAACTTTTATTCTTAACGAAAAGAACTTTTATTAGCCATGATGTTCTAACTACACCGATCAAAATTTTTTGATTTCTTCGCATAGAATGGGAGTAAGTCTTCATATTTGAAACATAATAAGATTCAATATTGTTACTTCTTTTTCTGAAACTTCCATTGAAATCCCTCGGTGCGTTCTTAAACCAAGGACATTTAATCGAGGTGAGGGCAAAACACAAAGTCACAAAATTGACCGTAGCTTTTGTATAGAGGATATACTGAAACCGGCAAAAACTGCTGAAAAATCTTCTGTGTAACAGCTTAACAATCGCATTATTGCAGAATTGCATAGAATTGTTAAAAATTACTTAAAATCCATATTTAAACAATGAGGCATGAATTTTCGTTTACCAAGCACATACCCTCTACCGACAATTTTGTGACTTTTGTTTTAACGCCTACCTTAATTAAATGCCAGTGGTTTCTAAACGCGTGAATGGAATTTAATACTTTTTTCATACAAAAAAGTGACAATGATGTGTGTTTGATATTTGTATATGATGATATTTCAAGTTTGCAGTGCATATCCCCAATGCTTGCTGAGAAATTTAAAAAATATGATCGGTGTAGTTAGAACATTGGTTAAGTGTATCTCAGTCATAGACCAGCCTTAACAGGCATTTATAATTCAAATTACCTTTAAACCTTCATTGATATAGAGACTAGAAAACCAAAGGTAGCGGATTTTAAATTGAAAGCAAAATATTTCATCACAATTAATATAATTGGTGAACAGGATTAATTCCAATTGATATAAGGTTTCGTTAATCTATTATAATTTTATTTTGACAACAAAATAAAGGTATTGGTGTATGCAAAAAGAACATCCCAAACAACAATATTTACTTTAAGTCCCTTGTGACGTCATTCAGATTTTATAAAAATTAATATTCGTATAAATTAAGATGTATATATGTACTGAAAGAAAAGCCCTGAACATGGTATGATATTGATGAAATAATTACTAGACATGCACGTTACCAACAATCATTTCAGAAAAATAATATTTTTGATTGGCATCGATCAAGTTTGAAGATTTACGGTTGTTTCAACAGTTTTTTTCAGTTTTTCCATTTTTTACTGGTGTTCTAATAAGCATCGTTTGAAACAAACAAACAAACAAACAAACACATCCGTTCATACTTTGTATCTTAATGATGACTTATAAATAAATATCGTCTCTCTCCCTCATCTCTCTCGCTATACTTGCATTGAGAGATGCTACTGTTTAACAAAAGAAGTATTGATCAGATGCCAGAAATTTATTTCCAGTGCGATTAGAAAGGAAACGTAAACAGAGTAAAACTCAACTTATTATCGAGCTCTAGCTCGGGTCGCGAAGCGACCCGAGCGTTAAGCTCGTCTTAAGGTCGCAGGAATGCCCATTCACTAACGAAAAAAAAACTTTGCCCTTCCGTTTGCTCTGGTTTCCGGTTGTGCACAGCATAAGGCAATGTAAACACGGGAAAAAAACTGACCGGTAAAAACTTACGGCAAAGTATTGTTTTTACAAATTTTGTTATTGGCTTTATTTTTGTAAATTGCTAATTGCAAAATATCTTTAAAAATTAAAACTTATTATTCGGTAGCATTGTTTTCGGACTAGCATTTTGGAAAGCTAAATAACTAAATCGTCAGTTTAGAGAGTAGGTTGTCGTTCGTTGTAACCAATAGCAATACTAGCAATCGGCCATTTTTAGAAACTAGACTGAAGAAATCAAGTTGAAAACTACTGAATGGTAGCTTGTCAGTGGATTATTTGGCCTTTAAATTCAAAGGAGCTTAAGGCCCAGCGACGGAACAATCAGATGCATGGAGTTTTTCTTGAAAACAAGATGTAAGGCTGGTGGGAACCAACTTTTATGTGAAGCTGAATTGTGAACTGGACCTCAGTCACATTGTGAGACACACTGAGCTTAGGCTTAGCGTAGACCAGCGCCACAATTCAGTTTTGTATAAGAGTTTTTTGTCACTGGTCATGTTCGTCATTCAGACATGTGAGCTCACGGCAGTCGAAGATATTGTTTGTGAGAGTACTGAACACGAGGTAGATCTATGAGATTTCTTTTATTTATTCTTATAAAACACATGGAATAAGAGCAAATCTAATCCACAGGGGCGTTGAAGACTGACTCTGTTTTCTAAAAAAAAAAGAATCTGGCCCCTTCCCCCTAAAAAATGAGGGTCTACACTGGGTCTACACTGCATAAACATAATGTTTATTGTTTTGGTTGATAGATTTGGATCGTTATCAGTCTTTTCCCACCAAATTTATGATCAAATACCATGGAATTGGTATATGGATTACAGTCAATAAGCCACAAACAAGTCAAATGAACCACACTTTATTTTGAAAAAGCTCAAATAGGCCTCAAAAATAGGCCACATTTTTATTTTATTTATAAAGTTTTTAGTATCATTGTGTTAATATGTTCTATGTCAGTTTATGATGTTTTATAAAATATTTTTCATGAACAAGTTGCTTCATATATTGGACATTTTGTACAAAGCAACATGTCCTTTTTCCGGATTTTTGTCCAAGACTATCATGACTAAACAGGTGGGAAAACAATTAACAAAATGTTGCAACAAAAGAAAAGACATCATTTATATGTCAATATGCTCTTTTGATCAATGACCTACAAAAGTCACTAGGTCTACACTAGCACAGAATCAAATATTGATGGTTGCAACATAAGCTGTGTATTTTGCATTGTCCAACATGGAAATTGGTTTAGAAATAAATTTATTTATTTATTAAATATAACACCTTTGATTGCATTAGCACCTCTCACTTTTACTGCAAGTGTTGTAAATTTTGTATAATAGACTTACAAGTACTGCCTGAATTGACTTGTGGCCTATTTGACATGGTACCTCCAGAAACAATTTTTTTTTTAATTTTTGGCCAAATACATGACAGATTGTCCTAAATGTATGAAATTTCAGGTTTTATAAATTGTATAGACAATAATTTTCTCAAAGTAACTACTGAGTATTACCTTTTTAATGTTAATACACAGTAATATGAGATTTTAAATAAAAGAGAAATTTACCCTTTTACTCTACAGACATGTCTTTTTACCAGTGTGAGACCGGTGTAGATTCAGATTAGCTGGCACATCTAATCAGGATCTGCACTGTTCACTTTTTGGTCAGAAATAACCTAATGATTTAAACAAGTGAACATTGCAGATCCTGATCAGACATCATGGATGTGCTGGCTGATCTGAATCTACACAGTTTTTCCATGCCATAAAGGTGTTTACATGGAGGAAAGGGTTAATCTCCAATTTATTATCATCAGTTGGGACCAAAAAGTTTGACCAGAAAGCAGAATACATGTGTACCAAGAAAAGCATCAAATATCAAGTTAATGCTCATTTTGGGAATTAAAAGTGTTCTATTATTACCATATTTTCTGTCATGTGCACATTTCAACATGATTTCATAATCAAAATATGTATGTGAGGAACATGTTTAATCAAATACACTATTTACAAGGTGTCTGTTTTGTTTTGTTTTATTTTTGCAAATTTTGTTAAATATTCATGGTGTCACTAAATTTGCTCAGCATTAAAAATTTGTGGTTTAGAAAATAAAAATAAATCAAAGCTTTCATAATCATTTAAATTGTTGAAAAAAAGTAGATTGTTGTGAAGAGAAAGAAAAACATTTCTTGCCATGTCAGTGGGTTTTTGGCCTCTTTAAATACATGTAAAAATCTGAATATACTGATACTTTGATCTGCTTAAGCTGGACTTTAACACAGAAAACTGGAAATTGCACTCATAATAAAAACAATTATTTTTTTCTTTTGTATGTTTATGTTTTAGCAATGTTACAGAAAAGAAGTTTACATTTTTTAATATATGGTACTTTTTAAAGAGAAATTTACCTATTTTAAAGTTGTTATGCCTAAATTTCTGCAATGAAAAATACAAAATCAAGAAAATATCAACTGGAATGAGCTTCAGAATTTGAAATTCACATTTTCCAGTATATATATTACATTTTATAAAATACTTACCAGACAGAGGTCCAAAAGTGGTTATGAATAATGGCATTTTATATTGCTAATTGATGTGTTCATGGGTTTACATTTTTTTGCAAACAATCTCTTAAAATTGTTATTATACATTTTAAAAAATGGACCAACAACATTTTTAATGCATGATTTGATTGGCAACTGCAATTCATTTATGTAATGAAAATAGATATAAAGAAGCATTTTGTTTCAAATCAGTTACTATAACCTGTAAAGGAGTTTTACATATGGATAATCAGACTACATGACATTGTACATGTTTATGTTTAACTGATTGAGATTATTTCATCTATTTTGGCCCAATAGCTGAACTATTTTTCAACTTAAATAAGTAATTCTATCATGCACATTTAAGTAACTTGGCTCAAATATGTACCTTATTGTCACCAAATATGTACCATATTGTCACAATATTTTTCACACGGCATCTATAGCTTCAAATTACTGTTGTTAATAACTGAAAATTCCTATGGCATTGTCATTCCTGGAGATATTTTCAAATGACTTTGCAAAAATATGCCCCAAAATCTGGGTGATGTATCACACTACATATTGAAGTCTCAATGTGGTGTTAATGTGATGTACATGTATATTAAAACAGTACTTTTTAGGTCTATATTATAACTTTATTCATATACATGCATATATATTTTTGTGAATAGCATGGAACAATTTTGTGCAATTGCAAGTTACAAAATGCAAGTGTAATCAAGGTAACATTTTAAAAAATAAAAAAAAATATTTATTTTTCAGACAATAATATATTAATTTTCATGCACATGTGACAATGTAATATTTTCATGTATCATTGATGAAGAATTTATCAATATTCAATATTGCATTAATTGAGGTAATGGAACACATTTGGGTTGTAAATTTAAGCAAGTAGCCTTTGTGTTTACACACTAAAAACCCAAATGTTTAGTAAAAGTCAGATCGCCAGTTGTCCAGCTGAATTAAGTTGATGTAGACTTAAATTCTTTCCAAAAATCACATAATTTTATCGTGCATGAGTAGGCTAACAAATGTTAGAAACAACTTATTTTTTAATATAAATCATTATTTGAGATGAATAAAGCTAGAGCTCGATAAGAGGCAGTGCCTTAGTTCATATTAGTGCTTTATATTACTTTTTCTGCAAT
This sequence comes from Corbicula japonica, assembly GCA_038501625.1. Lineage (NCBI taxonomy): Eukaryota > Metazoa > Mollusca > Bivalvia > Venerida > Cyrenidae > Corbicula > Corbicula japonica. The sequence continues at coordinate 2,302,334 of JAZAYU010000080.1, forward strand.
TTTTCCAGAAATTTACCCAAAAAGGCCTGTTTTTATCTTATATTTTCATCTGAATAATAGAGTTTTCTCAGTGAAATAAAAATGGCATTCGACTGTTTTGAAACTGCGGAATGCCTTTTTTCACTGATTTGACGTAACTACTTTTTTAGCTTAAGACCTCTGTTTGATACGCCATTGATAGCATGATGTTTCTTTAAAATTAACTATTGTGTTTCAGTTCCTTTCGATTTCAGTGATAGATAAGCTGTTTGAAATACTTAAATCTGATGATGAATTTCATAACTATTTTCTATCACTTCATCAGTTACATTTTTTATCGAAAGTTATGAGGCTATTATTTTGGGGCCCTCCACAGGGATCAAGAAACTTTGAGTTTCCAGTTCTTTACTGATTAATTTGTCTACGCCACTCGTGAAAATATCAGTTTCTTAAGTTCACTCGTGAAATAAAATTAATATTTCACCGAAAGAAACAAATATCCTCTATACATTCATCAAATATGACCTTTAAATTTTTGACAAACCCATTGTAACGTGATAGAACAATAATTCAAGGTGTGGTTTTCATAATTATATGTGTACAAGAGATATTTCTTAATATTTCAATACTAATTTTAAATTTACATGTAATCACAATGTAACGTTTCTGAAAATTAATTCAAGAATCATGTATTGAAGATTGCACTGAATAATAGTCTAAGAGCAATTAAATATTGAATTTAAGATAATGTTTTCTAAGTTACCGTTACCGTTGAAAATTTAAGTCGAAAAGTGAGTCTCTAAAAGTACAATAACCAGCTAGAAGTGTTTATCTTGAAAATAAACATACTCATATCTTTTTTTTATTTTTTTACATACAACTTTTTTGTTTATGTTAAAATTTGAGTTAGAATATAGCACCCGGTCCAAGTTAGGTTAAATAACATTGCATTTGGCAAAAACTGGCTAAATTTTATAAAATGAACTGAGGAAAAATACTCATTGCCACCTAGATTTTTGTGAAGAAATATATTTATATAAGGATGTACTAATGTTTGCAAGCTCAGTTTAATCTCATTCATGTTCGAATTACCAAGCACACACTAAAACAAAAGAGAAACACTTTTCCATGAGAACTCTGAAATTCATGGACAATATACCAAAACAACTCGTACCTGAAATAAGTATATGCTTGTCTACAATCATTAGTGCGAATTCGTCAAAATAATGTTAGGGTTTTCAAGAAATTCAAAAAAAATTACTTCCGGGTGTACATTCGTCCGTCATACTAGCAAAGCCGAACACAATAATATACCGACAAACATATCTGATTTATTATCGAATAATATTTATAGATACAGTACTGTGAACGTTTAATGTTACAAAATTTGCGTCTATCGTGCGTCCATCTATCGCGTATCGTGCGTCCGTCTAACGTGCATCGTGCCTCCGTATATCGTGTATCGTGCATCAAACGTTTTTAAATTTATCATGCAACGTGAATAAGTTACTTGCTTATGCAAATTTATGTCATTTAATTTTAACCATTCATCTTATATTATGATAGCATTTAGTTTAGAAATCACGTACACAAATTATACGAATTAGCAGGATCGTGTATCGTGCGTCGTCCATCGCGTATCGCGCGTCAGTATATCGTGTATCGAGCGTCAGTATATCGTTTATTGTGCATTTTGTTTGTAACCTTAAACGTTCACAGTACTGTACGCCTTTGTGGTGCTCAATCAATGTCTAAATACAATGAACCTAAAATACTTCAAATGTTACACAAATTGTAATAATATGTCAGATTTCATAAATTGAATAAAGTACCCACACAATGAAAGAAACTGGAAAATTGCGCTCTTTATGTAAATTTCGCTCTTTCATCATGTAAATTAAATGTATAATGTACATAAACCTTTTTACTTTTATCACGTTAACTACAAAGGTTCTAACATTTAGTTAAATCAAACGTGATAAAACACATTTAAGAAGAAACATGCTTTAATGCAAGAATTAATGTATATCTTGCTTCATAGACTGTGTAAAGTGGTCGCAAGCTCAACTAAAGCTTTGCTAAAAGCTAACTATCACTATAAATACAAGCTTTACTTTCGACTGTACAGAATTCATTAAATGTAATGCATTGTCATTGTCAACGAGTTTAAAACCTTGTATGTATCGGAGACGATGTCTCAAAGGTATATTAGATTTTTTTCCCAACTTCACCTTTGATTCCTTAATTATCACGTTCACTTCCGTAATGTTGAGACTCTTTTGCTAAATACACTGTTCACACATAGACGCCACTTCTAATACGATCAAAGCGTGGCCGAAAACGCGGCCGATCGTGACAATTCGCAGGAGCAAAGAAGTGAAGTCTTCATAAGCACAGTATGATCGCGATAGGGTTTTCATGATCAGAGAGCTCTTAGCTCTTGCCACGCTTATTTTGAACATGCTCAAAACAAGCGTACCGGCATCGTGGCCAACAAGAATCGGGGTTAAGTCGTAAAAAGAGCAGAGTAGAAGCGCCATAATCGTAAAAGCAGCGCGGAAGCATCGTGGACAACTTTTTAAGATCGTGGCTTGATCGGGGATCGTGTTATTAAAATAGCTTTTAAATTATGTTACAGCACCGTACCTTTATTAATTAGGAAAGTTGACTTGTGTTTAATGGTTTTAACACGCAAATTATGGTATTCTTGAAAATTATTCCCTCAATACAGAACTTTGGTATTGTACGCGACATTTTTGTGTAAATTATATGTTACATAGGCCACCACAGAGGCAAGAAAAAAAAATGAATCGCATGTTGTTGTGTTTTTTTTTCCTAGAAAAACATAAACTTAAAGGCATTTGTGAAAAAAGTGATGTGATTGCTATTTGCTTCGTTGCAAAAAAAGTAAAGCGTAATAGGAGCATAATATGAGATTTATGTGGCCCAGCGGTTAAGATCGTTAAGATCGTTTGCCTACAACCATAGGCCCCTCACCGCTGTGAGTTGATATATTTCATGGTTGCTTTGAAAAAAAAACCCGATATATTTCCACATCCAGAAACCACAGCCTCTCTACACAGCCATGAAATAGACAGGAAAAGAAAGCATTTGTTTACATGTATAAAACGATCAATTTCAAATTAAGACACCAAAAAGAGATATAAAGAAAAAGGTTACATCCTTGGAAGTATCGGTGAGAAAAAGAGAATCTATCATTGGTATTCGGCGAAGATCAAAGTATCTCAACCCGAGGGTAATGCTTTCCAGATGGAAACGAGGCTGTGCCGAGTTTCCGTCTGGAAAGCATTGCCCGAGGGTTGGGATACCGCGATCTTCGCTGAATACCAATGATTGATTATTTTTCTCACTTACTTCTTAAAGATTCAAACAAAATTCTTTAAAATTAAAAAAAGCAAGAATTTAAGAGAACTATTTCTTCCGCGTAACTTCCAGTAGGAACGGTAAATCAGCCACGAATACACTGTCCTGTCAAAGTTTAACACCCCTAACATGTAGACTTTCAACAATATCGTTTCAAATAAAAGAAAGGAAAATAGTTTTTTCATTGCATGACAACAGCTGGTTCATCCGTTGAAAACGGATAACGGATCTGCGATTTTTAAGGTTATCCGTGATTTCGTCACAATTCAAAATTTAAAAAAAATTGAATTGTACAAACCAGTTGAAATATCCCGATTAAACAGCAGTATTTTTCCTATTTTATTTTCCATTCACTTTCTTCACAGATCCTGATGTTTAACGAAGCTCGTAACAGCGGTATAAGAATGAAACACTTTAATAAAATATAGCAATTTCAGACTCGTACCACGATAAACACTTCCAAGTTCCAGCGTTAAGAATTTAACAACCTCCGAGTGTATTGTATCCAAATTATTTTGAATAAAATCCTGATAAAACAAAATCAACAGATTGCTCTCTTTGAAAAAGTAAACATTGTTTTAATTACGTCACTTTACAAATTTAAATGACGTTGAAATAAGCATCATGACGTAGTCAAATCAATAATAAAAGTGCTCAATTAATATGGTGCGCAATAATACGAAAGTACGCGAGCACGCGGAGTGTAAGATAAGGCCATGTGAGATAAGGAAATCTAACACGGCTAAAAATAGAGATTTTTCTGTCTAGTAAGTGAGAAAGCAGTTTCTCGTATGCAAAAGCCTCACACTTTCCCCAACATTTTCTCATATGACCAAATAAGTACAAGTAGAATAAGCTAAACCCACACACTTCGTTCAAGGGCATTCATTCAATGTTTGTATACATGCTACTGTGACCATAAACTATGCTAGGTAGATTGACTGTCGAGCTGTTCCAACTGCCGAAAGTATAGCTCTTGTAAAACTAAATGTTTGCAATATATTTTTTCTGCAGTCCCCGTGCTACTTACCTCGTGATAAATCGCTACTCATCTGAACTTCGCCCCCTGAAATATCCTGCGATATATCGATGGCGTATAGTTATTGTTTTCATAAAGTTAACATGTTTTACAAAAAGAACATCATCACCTTTGTTTAGTTGTATGTGTTTCGAATAGATAAAACGGGATTTGTCTGAAAACCCCAGTAATTGTTTTGAATCAATCAAGTTTTGTTATATATGGCAGCGGAACAATCAGGTTGCAGGATTTCTTCTAACTGCCTGTTAATGACTATATATTTAAACTAGGGTCTTGGTGATCACTTGGCCCTGGTGTTTACCGAGAATACAAGTATCATTGCTTTATGGGTGCTGTTTTCAACTTCAAACACGACGTATTTCGCAAGTGCACTTCAAAGCTGTGTATGAAAATGGTTTTAAATAGACAGTCTGATTGAATTAGTTAAGATAGTTTTCTTAAACAATATCGATCAATTTTGACCTACGTCTTAGAAGCTTTCAGTTAATTACTGCCTACTCGTATCTTTGATATTGTCAGTAGGCTTAATAATACGAGAAACTTCTTTTTATGATGTCTTTTAATTGGCTTTTAAGTATAATCATTATACATGTAACAAGCCAATTGAGTGTTGCAAATTGCCGTAAAATTGTAAGATTTGCATTCGTTTGTTTGTACTTTCTAGGACGCAGGTGTTCAACTTTGTATGAAGTTTTAAGTTTTATTTTGATTAACATGGTAAATGTCTTTACTTTATACAGAATCAATTATGTGTTGTCTAAGTTACAACAGTGACGCTATGTAACAAGTTTATTTCTACACTCAGTACATGAATACATGTAAACATGAGGCAAAAACATACATCATACATATAAACGAGGCTCATAGTTGCGAAAAAAGTAATAGAGGTATCGTGACATACAATGACTAAGTAATGGAAAAGGATATACCTTGTGAAGTTGACTGTATTGTAACCAATAAAATTATCACTTAATTTAATTTAAAAAAAAACAAACAAGTTGACCTAGTTACATTTATTTTTCCAATAATGTGATCACTTAACTGCAATAATTTCTTAAATAATGACACATTTTGTTAAGTATGTTAAGTATCTTATTTCAATTCCCATTTGACAGTCTCAGCGAATTTGATATAATATACATGTAGCATTCACAGGTTTAACAAACATAAAGAATAGATCCAGACTCAGTGTATATATAATGAAAATCCTGATTAAACATCACTAGGTAGACAGTCAGTCAGAATTTAGGCTAAAAAAACTAAAAATTTAAAGATTTTTTATGTTAAGTTTTTAAACTGACAAGGGATTAAATAATATATATACGTTACGAGGGCGCTGTAAGAAAAAAAATGCTCCTTATTAATAGGATAGGCAAATTTGGCAGTCGAATTTTCGCGCAAAAAAGTGAAAATAAATGGGCTTCTTACTCGAATTGGGCAACTTATCAGACTTAAATAACGACAGCTCCGTTTTGACTATTTTGGGGATATGCACCTTTCAAATAAATTTTACATTATGTTAAATAATGTTGAACATTTCTGTAAGTACACTTATTCTATTTATAAATTGAAATACATTATCTGCATGAACAAACCGTATATTTAAATAGATATATTTCAAGTATTTTAGTTGTTCCTCTTAAACTGACAGAAACCTGAAACTCAATGTTTATTATTACTTTCATTGACAAATTGAAAGTACTTGGTCCCATCTGAAATTAAAATCAATAACGCTATAATATAAAAACAATTTATAAAAACCATTGACTAAGTGGTATATTTCTTTTGAACCGGAACTTAAATCAATTCATACATTTTGAAGCATTTATACAATTGACAAAAAACCTTGACTATATTATTTGGACAGATTAAGCTATACGAGGGATGTCCAAAAATAACGTGTTATTTCTAAATGACAAAAAAAACTACCGCACACATGTTAATGCCAATTTCAAAGTTGTTAGAGAAATCATTTTTTAATATTTATACAAAATTACAAAGAAAACTCTAAAACAATAAAGAAATAATATACAATTTATTAAACAATATGAGCGATCAGCGGCCGAAAAAACACTTCATTTTGGAATTCGATCATTCACTTCAAACAATAAATACATTATACAGTATCATTTTAGACGTAAAAAGTTAGCATTGCCTGAAAGGCAGATCTTTCTGACATCAATCCCCAACATTTCAAAGAGGTGGCGCCATCTGTAGAACAGTAGTACTCGTTTCGTGCTAATGAGTAAACATAAACTTATTAAGGAAATCGCGACATTTAAAGAAGCAGCGGCGCACATTTCTATCATCCGATATTGTGTTTAAACCAAATTGAGGCCAATAAACAAACTTAAGAACTTAAAACTTGTGAAGACATGCTAATAATCTAGAGCTTCGGTATAGAAGTGACACAGAAAGTATTCGGAAGATGAAAGGGAAATATTATTTGGAATTAATCATCCCCCGTGCTCGCAACAACTCGTGCAGATATACGTTTTATGTTTTTCAGCTAATGATTCCAAATTTGAGAACTGCGGAGATAACAGAAATCATTGGCCTTCATAAAGAATCTTTCAATAAAGTGTTATATTCAAACAATGTATACTCAACAAAAATAGAAACCTGACACTTTATAGTTGGTGTATTTTCCTGGAATCAGATTTAAAGCTAATGGAATTGTGGTATGTAATAAAAATTGTGCATGTTTTGAACTTAATTATGCATTTTGATATTTTTGGTGCATGAAACAAGTGATTCAGTGGTTATTTTCTTTTGAATGGTGCAAAAATATATAGATTTTGAATATGCGCCTCATACTTATTCAAAGTTACAGTGTCAGGTTTCTTTTTTTGTTGAGTATATTTAATACTCAGGCGGACAGCCACAGTAAGTGTACTGATTAGGCTAAAGAGTATTTCAGGAAGGAGTAATGGTATGCTGTGTGATTGTCATTGTAATGACGTTCCGACGAGGGCCGCTGGTCGACAGGTCGCCTTGCTAATTTGTGCGCAATTTCTTTACGATAAATGATTTCTTTTTGAAATTTCGCATACTAGTCTTGACCAACTGTGAAATGTGCACAAACATATGTGCTGTAGTTTACTTTTTATTTAGAAATTACATGTTATTTTGGGACACCCCTCGTATTTGAGAACAAATATCATTGAGAACCCACCATTAGCCGTCGTTTTCAACTATTAAATTATCGCATTAATTTAAAATATTTTGCATTTAAATTAGTGTTATACTAATATTTAATAAATTATGTTTATCATAGTTAATTATATTTTATTATTTTTATACACACTGCGCTTTTTTAATATTTTGGCAATATGGCATTTTTGATTTCATTTGTATTTGAAAAAATCTCGTGGTGTTTTGTTGAGATATTGAATGAATAGTTACATGTGTGCGGAAAAATTTCAATATTTGTGTTTGTATAGTGTTACATTAAGCTGTATAGAGCTTTTTTTATAGATGCTCGCTTTTTGTAAACCAAATTTTTATTTTTCATGCGCTTGGAATAGTCAAAACGAGTAAAAGCGCCAAAGAAAGAATAATTTATTTTATGCTTTTCAGTGAATTATAGAATTTTCCCGGTGAAATAAAAGTGGTATTTCACTGTTTTTAAACAGTGGAATATCATTTTTATTTTCACTGATTTTTTCAAGTTGGTACTTAAACTTATATAACATTCCGAATAAGAACGTTTAGAAAACGGGCTCAAGTTTGCGTATATGACGTCATGACGTCATGTCATAACGAAAGTTTTTGGTGCCATTTCATGGAGTTTTTGTGCCGAACTCACACAAATTGTGCGCTAAAAGCATAAAATAAAAAGAAAATTTGTTTTCTATCAGTGAAAGATATAAATATATTTCACTCGTGAACTCCGGAATTATGTATTTTCGTGAAAATACGAATTCCGGAGCTCACTCGGTGAAATATATTTCTATCTTACACTGGAATTTTATGGAAGTAAACAACACCACACACGGAATTATTTTTACATGTTTACTATATGTTTATTATACAACGTTTCGGCATGAACGCCTTCATCAGGTAAAATGTATAAACGGAAGTAACGTCAGACGTTGACGTCAGCGCGCCAAATACAATGACGTTAATTGGCGCTAGAATCAACGTAAACGTCAACGTCTAACGTAAAATGGCGGAAAATAATTTTAAAACAGTGAAAGGGAAATGAAGAAATAAAACGAAAATGTATAGTGTAACCATATGATGCTGGATTAGAAAATACAAAAGAATCCTATAGAATTATTATTAAAAAACTATAAATAGGATATTTACACTGGTAAATACAAATATCCTCTATTTGTTTACTTTTAAGTTCTAAAACTTGCTAGATTAAAACAATTATTGCAAGAAGATAAGCCTTTGTTGTATTTCCATGTAGCCATTAAAACAAAATTCGCAAACATATATGCACTTCTCACCAAAACAAATCACACAGGCTATTTGGTGGTATATCAATGTATGTGTAATTTGTTCATATATGCAATATTTTACAAAGTTAAGCATTAAATGTTAACCATTAAAATTTTCATTGCCATTGTGTTCGTATATGTATCTCTTTTTAACATGCACAAAAGTTTTAACCGATAACAGCGTTCTTTAACTTTTAATTCTAAACGCTGAAGAACGTTTAAGAACGTTCGTGGAACGTTTTACTAACGTCCGCCTGGCGTTGCACGCTTCCGGCTACGTGAGACAGTCGGTACTCAAGCGTTACTTGATTACAAATTGTTTGGTTTGCTGTGAACAACTCACTGGCGACCTGTCAACGACCGCTGAACGGCATTTGATGATGGCGTTATGAATCGACTGTTCTAAAAACAGATATCGGGAAAACCGCTATAATAGTTAATATACGGTATTAGCGGGCGATCATCAGAGCTGACAATTTGTTATGGGGCCGTCACACCATAACGTTCTGGCCAGCGTCTCCTAGCGCAAGCAGCGTGTGACTAAAGTGAAACGAACGTCGTTTTGGCGTCCATTTAGCGTCATTCGAGCGATACCCGAACGTCCACGCCTCAGCACGCTAATGTAAGGTTGACTTATCGTTTTTCGCGCGCCAGTGGCACGTGAGAACATGCAAATGGTTTTAGGGTTTTCTTAGTCGCTGTTACACGCTTCTAGTGCGTTAGACACACGCTAGTAATGCGTTAGACTAAACGAAAATAATACGCCAGATCTGTCATCCTCATTCTAGAACGCTCAAAAAATGAACGATTGTAACGTTCAGAGAACGTTGACCTGAACGTCACAGTGTGACGACCCCTTTAGATCTGACTTTAGTGAGATTGTCTTTCAATGGAGATATTATTTCATTCTAAATACAATTAAATAACTAACTGACTGAAATTTTAAACAACTGCTTGTCATCTTGTTGCTTGTGCTATATACTCAAGGTTGTGGTTATGAACTATTTGTTTAATTAATTTTTATCACCGTTAGAAGAAATACTTGTAATTAAAATGTTTACATTTGCAGGACACCCCAAAACCCTGGACATGTTCACATATGCAGATTCTGACATCGGAAAAATAATCTTTGAGTGTATGGGTAATACGTCCATTCTTGGGGTTTCGGGCACAATTAAGTTCAAAGACGGTGCTGACCCTAACAGAATGGTGAACATTGAACGGATACAAAGTAAGTGTTCACTGGTACCGACATTGTCGGAGTACAGCCTCCTTGTATACAGCCGTAAGTTACAAAACGCTTATTGGTTTTAATATTACACTTTATAATTATTTTTTCAATCATAAAGACACCATTTATTATTAAATGTTTTGACCCTTTAGTTGATATAAATACCTAACGTAATACTTTTCTTGAGCCATACCAATTGTTTTGGATTTCGCCAATCTATGTAAACGTGCCTGAGGTAACCAAGTCAAAATATAATATTACAACTATACGTCAGACGGAAGTATTACCTTTATTTCAGATGGCAAGAGGACGACTGTAGCATTTTACCGTCAGGATCTAACTCCACCACACTTCGAATGGGTGAAAGGAGCTTTAAAGTGGAAAGGTAACCAGATGCTATAAACAATGAATCGATTTGAATAAAGTTATTACGATGTTGAGTTTGTTGACATAGATTTATTAATAAATTTTAATACTTGACACAAATATTTAGTTTTATTAATTAACTATCTCTAATTGGCCAGGTAATTCTCGTATTGGTCCAGCAATTCTCGAATTGGCTCAGTTTAGTCTTCATATGAATTTAATGTTTTTATTCTGTTCATTTATAAAATTGTCATTTTTTTCAAGCGCATTCATATTGGCGATGTTTTTATAATAACAAGGCAAATATGAATTCACTTGATTAATAACATTACACTATTAAGAAGCAGTTTCACTTGAGTCAAGGATTTATTTCTTTTTTTAAGTGTAATTTTAAACATGATTCAGGCGTAGGCCGAAAACCAAACCGACATTCTCAGGGCAACAGCGCATAGCAAAATATCCAACTGCATGAATGCCACCATTACACGGATCCGCATTTCAACCTCTAATTAACTTGCAACAGATTCAGGTCAACTAATTCTGGTTTTCGACACCTTCTAAACGTTCGATTTTCGTCACCTAATAAGCCTCATTTCAACACATTAATGTAATTATAAATATGTAACAGCTTAACATATGGGGCGCGTCACGGGAAAAGGTACCTTCGGACAGTTGACGTCAATCTTTTAAATGACGTCACAAATAAAGAGCAGACGACATTATTTATTATGCATTTCGCGGTGAAAATACCATTTTATTGTCAATATGTATAATAAAATCACATTTTAATAATAAGAAATTGATTTATATGTGTAAGTTCTTTCTAAATTAAGTAAAAACTAAAATATCACTAAAAATGACCAAAAGTACCTTTTCCCGCGACATGCCCCATATGTATTACTCATTTTGTTAATATTACCTATTTCAGACGGGTTCATACCACGTGACTCGAGTTACATTACAGAGGAGGAGATACACATCCCCAACAAACTGTTTGCAGCTCTTATCTCAATTGCTAGTCTCGGTATCGGTCAGACCCTCTGCTTTTTCTCTTTCAATATCATATACAGGAACAATAGGTAATACTTCTCATCTGTGGCATGGCAATATGTTATTTAGCACGGCAAGTGAAGAGGTGTATTCGGTGATTTTGTTACTTGTTAGAACTACATTGACGTCAACCGTCCTAAGATTCTTTTTCCCGTGACGTGCCTCATTTGAATTTCACCAAAACGAGGCAAACGGAGAAAATATAATCCATTTATTAATAAGTAGAATATGGATTTGTAATTGTTTTTGATCTCTGATTTTTCACAAAATTCATGGTCTATTATTGTTCGACTAAAATGTTGAAAGCTTGTTAGGTAACCTTGTGATACATGTACATATTTTTGAAAGTATGCTATATAGAACGGGAAAGAGGCCATAGGAGAAACAGAAACAGTATTTTTCTAAACACTCCGTATTAGAGGCGATTGGAGAAAATGGTTCACTATCCATGGACACAGTTATTCTTTTTTTCATGAATTGCATTTTTGTTTAGATTTCTTTGATTTCTTTAATCACGTAATTTCACGACATTTACAAAACGTTCTCATAGGGAGCAAGCCTTGTTCACATATGCCTACTTAACATCAACAGCTATAATGACACTTCGTTTTAATGTATCACTAATGCTTGCTTGTTTCCAGGAAACTCGCACGCTTCTTTGTTTTCTTAAAGTAATTAATTTAATAAAAACCAACTTCTTCTAGAATTATCCAGAAATGTAACTTAACATTTGATAATATGGACAAAATCATTTAGATCACGTTTAAACATATTTTTGTATATAAAGTGTAGAAATCGTCGTCTTTCAGAATCATAATAACTTGAAGAGATTATTAAGCAACCGAGTCAAATTGGGAAAAACGTGAAATATGCATATAAGAAATCGCCACACTCACAAAAACAGCCTCCCCACGCGGCGTTAAAGAAGAGAGGAGGAGATAGCATGTTTGTAATAAGTATGTCAATTCAAATAAGACGCCACATACAATTAACGAAACAATTAACGAAAATAGAGAACCCGTGGGGTTACCACCTTGGAACGGTCAGTGGCAAAACAAATTGTCACTGGGTGCTCCAACCTAACACTTGCCTCACAGGTTCTCATATCAACAAACAAGTACAACTTGTCTTGGTGAAATAACTCAAACCCTCCCTTCAGCTTAACAATGTTGCATGCACACAAACATACAAAACATAAAAAGCTAAACGCATCGCAAAGCCATAAGGGTGGGTACTCAGTTACCTAACCGAGACCAGAGCACCTGGAGTCAAATCAGCAAGAACACGATGACAGGGATAAAAGAAACGAATCAAGCTTCTAGGTTCTTTAAAAAAAGATTTCCCTAAAAACCTGTGTTTGACTTCTTTTGAATATGCATAATATAATTTGGCAATAATGCGCATTCGTTTCGACTCAAATGTAAGGAAACAAGTGAAATCACATTTTTAGCAACTAAAGGCAATCTGTACATTTTCTACGACTTAAACGTTATGTAAATATATTTTATTTAGCAACATAGACAATATGTTATGTTGGACTACAAACAGAATACATTCTTTAAGAATAAAACAAAAGTTAAGATTTTGTTTAGCAACAAAGGCAATTCATAATGTTTGATCACATGCACAAACAGTGTACAT